>VWZE01003170.1:7622-69973 GCA_013396675.1 Eubucco bourcierii | reverse complement strand
GAGACCAGCAGAAGGCTATGAGGATGGTGAGGGGACTGGAACACTGCCTGCTGAGGAGAGGCTGAGGGACCTGGGGCTGCTTAGTCTGGAGAAGACAGAGAGGATTTAAGAAATGTTTATAAGCATCTGAGGGTTGGGAGTCAGGAGTGGGGAAAGAGGTTCTGCTCACTTGCTGCCTGGGATAGGACAGGAGCAATGGATGGAAGCTGCAGCACAGGAGGGGGAACTTCTTGACCGTAAGGGTCCCAAGAGCACTGGCACAAGCTGCCCAGAGAGGTTGTGGAGTGTCCTCTTCTGGAGTCCTCCAAGGCCTGTCTGGATGTGTTCCTGTGTGCCCTGAGCTAGATTGTCTGGTCCTGCTCTGGCAGGGGGGTTGGATTTGATGAGTTCTTTGGGTCCCTTCCAACCCCTGACACCCTGTGACTCTGTGAAAGTGTATTTTCTCCTGTTTTTTTCTTGAGGTTCACAGCACCTTTTGGTGGTCGATTTCCAAGGCAAGAGAGGAAAGCAACAGGTTGTTATGAGAAGCACAAGCATCATCTCTCACCATCCAGTCGTGCAGAGACTTTGAACCAATAGTTAAACTGAATAAGTTCTCACACTCTGGCTTAGATTCACCCATCCTTCAGGAACACTGGAATGGATCAATCTTTGCAAAAACCAAACATGAAGGCCCAGGAGGGCTGCATGGCCATGCCCCATCCTGCTCATACAGCACCACCTGGCAGCAAGAGCAGAAGCAAAACCTCCCAGGCCCCCTGCTAAAATCCATGTTATTTCACAAGCACTCACTTCAGCAGTTGAACTGCAGCCTCACTGGGACAGATCACGTTGTAAAAATAAACTAACATGACATTAAACATGGTTTTGTCTTTGGCATGGGAGGGGAACTGTATCTGAGACATGGTTGGTCCTGACAGCCAGCCTACACGACAGCTAGTGCTGCAAATCCTTCCTTCCACCTCACACTTAGAGAAGGCTGCAAATCCCACGTGAGGTTGCACTAAAAAGAGGGTTTCTTTCTGTACACCATTTCCATGATGCTGATGTGCAGGGGTAAGGAAGATGTGACCTGTGCGTTGGTGCTGGCAGGATGGGACTGAGCTTGGGAAATGCTGGACCAGACTGGACAGCTAAAGGGCCAGTTCAGTAGTGACACCTCCCCAAGGAGGCTGCTGGTGTGGATGTCTTGGCCTCATGCTGGCAACAGCAGAATAAATTGGTTTTTCAGAGCAGCCTCTCGGGTGAGTGTCACTCAGAGATTCCATCTCTAGGACACCTGTGCTGCTCCCCTGCCACCTCCACCGCCCCCATGGAGCCAGATGACAGCAAGAGTAAATAAAATGGGTCAGATGGAGCCATCTGACTCAATCACTCTCTGGTTTGTTTAGCTGGCAGGGCAGCAGCAGAAATGCTCACCTAGGTACCTTGCTGTTTGAGGTCAGCAGGGATGCCCACGCTGCTGTGGAAAGCTTGTGCTGCTGCTACAGACGCAAAGTACAAGGCAGGGGTTCAGCACAACCTCCTTGCCTGCTTTCTGGGCAGCAAAGAATGAATTTGGTGCATTTATGCTTCTCTACCACAAAATAGAACTAAGCCAAGTCCAGAGGCAGGGACACAGAGGGACCCACCACATGCCTGGGGGAGAATCAGGAGGTTCACCCCAGCAGCTGAGCACATGCAGCCAGGCTTGTTCCACTTCCAATCTAAACAGGGTTGGGATATTCCCCCCCAGCATGGTAAAACCCAAATCTTTTAGGGTATGGGATCTCTCTATGGTAAACAGCTGTGGTCTCAGTATGCTTTCAGGATGACAAATTCTCCATTTAGAGAAACAGAGTTGTTGGATTCATTTTTTATGTGAATCCATCACAGTAAAATAAAAAAAAAAAAAAAAAAGAAATTAGGATTCAGATGTAGTTTAAAATCAACAAGAGGGCGAGACTGAAAAGGGACAGAATGATCCCTCAAAAGCTTCTCTGCTTGTTTCTAAGGGCTTAATATTGAAGCTTTCAGTATAAATCAGAAAAAAAGTTTTCCAACACAACCATTTCAACAATCACCATAAAAAATGCTCCCCTTGGCAGTGCATCGGTCTGGAGGCTGTAAAGCTATAACCACGCAGGGTCCCTGGGGATGGGCACCATCATGCTACACAAACAATCTTTTATCCACATTGATCAGCTGTTGCAAAGGAACAAGGACCTGGTTTACGTGTGGTCAGGTTCTCAAACAAATATGGGAGTGCATATTCAAGCTATTTGTGAAAACAAACATCTGGCAGCTGGGCCAAAACCAATATCTGAGGGACGTCTGCTCCCCCCTGTCTATCTGCAGAGTGAGTCCTGGGGGCTGTGTTGCAAGAGCTGGATTCAACTGGTGTGTGCCTTTGAGGGTGGCTGTGCTGGTGCGCCTGCGGGTGTCTGCTGCGCTCCCCTCGGATCTCCTCCTCACTGCAGCAATATTCAAAAACTCCTGACTTGTTTTTCACCGTTTTTTTCCCCTTCTTTTTGAAAATGATGCTTGTTGTCCTGCTGGTCCTGCACTGCTTCCCTGGAAGCTTTCTGCTTCATCAGAGGGATGCCACCTTTCAGCAGCTCTCATGTGAAACAAGGAGATGGTAGGGAAGCACAAAGGGCTTGCTCAAGCTCAGCATTACCTCCGAATTTTTGCCTGAGTTAGAGAGACACCTCGGATAATGTTCCTGTGAATGCCTGCATACGAAACCCAAATTTGCTGCCTGACCTCTCCAGCTGCCCTTGTTTGGATGCTGTACTCCAACCATGCTCCTTCAAGCCGTTAGTGCTACTCAAAAACCGACCAACAAAAAGAATGAGAGCTCCTTGCTGGCCATGCCTACAGCCCAGCCGCTAGCAAAGCAAGGTCTGATGAAGCTGGCTGGGATCCATCAGCACGCCCGTGAGCGCAGTGCTCCCCCCCCCGGCCATGAGCAATCCCTGATGCTTCAGGAGCAAAGATGCCTCAGAAAACACAATGCACTGTGAAATGCCTGCCTTTCGCACAGATCAGTCCACGGAGGGCAGCACAAACCCCTGATTTCCCTTCCCCACGGTTAAAAAAGTAACCGTTTAAGATATTGGCGATCAGAAGGTTAATGCTGCTCTTTGCTGCTAACCCAGCTGTGTACTTGCCACCGCACCAGGCAGCAGCGAGGAGCATCCTCAGCAGACAAACATCTAGCTGGTCCTCACCCACTTACTCTTTCAACAGTCGAGAAATACAGAGACAAGAGATATAAAATGTCATCTGCTGCTTTCTGCCATGCAGAGGCAGTTGCAAACTGCCTGTGCCTGTCGGGTACGCTCGTGTCTGACAGCTTGCCTTGGACAAAGCAATGCCAGCCACGGCTCTCCCTTCTCCAACAGCACTTCGGAGCTCCCAGCAGAATGTAAACAGCACCTCTCCCCAGCTGCACGGGATCGGTGCTTTCCCATTGCACAAGGCAGGCAAAAGAGCCCAGCAACCCCCTCAGATACCAAACTGGCAAAGGTAGTTATTGTTTTAAATAAAAAAATCCCCCCCCACCCCGCAGCCCATTAGATGAAGCACTGTTACTGAGAGGTCCCCATCCAGCCTAATGCCACCCCCAGAGTGCCCCCAGTGATGGCACTGGGGGAAGGTGATGCTCACCTGGCTCTCCTCTCCGACCGGGCTTGCCTCGCCTCCCCGGGGGGCCTGCGGGAAGCAGAGAGCAGAAGGTTACTACTGATGGTCCCTGGGCACAAAGCTAAGGAAGTGACCTTTGCAGGTTTGGGTGGTACCTGCCCCCAACCCCTCCCCCTCTCCCAGGAGTTCACCCAGACTAACTCAGTCGGCTGGAAGTTAAGGGATGAAGCTGTATGGATAGCTTGGCACAATTTACAAGCACAACATAAACAATGCATACAGATATTTACAACCATATTCAGTAACAGACAAGTTAAAAGCAATGCAGAAATACAAAACCCCTCCTGATGAGGGTTTTCAAACCAACTCCTCTCCTTACTCATTCTTTCCAACCCCCACCTCCCCTTATCTCAGGATCCCACTCACGTGCAGGGTGAGCTGTGGAAGGTTGGCAAGAGGTGTTAGAAGGAGTATGATTAGTTGGAGTTTGTAGGTTCAGGCAGAGACAGCAAAGCAGGTGACAGCCAGGCAGAGACTGACTGACTTGGTTCTGGTTTCTTGTTTTCATGTGCCCCAGCAGAAGGAATGGGTAATACAGACATCATTATCATTTTCTTTTCAGACACCACTACAATTTTCTTTCCACAGCCAATAATCTAATTTCTCTCATTAAAATATTCCAGTTAGCCTCAAACCAGCACAACACCCCACCACATGTCCTTGCCTTCGGATCCAGGCCACCTCACACCTTCCCTCCCTTCCCAACCACCAGAAGCACAGCAGGTTGGACACCTTAACCACTGCCTTGTCATCACAGCACGCAGTACTTGGGTGAGAAAGCAGAAGCCAGCTCCTGAGACACCAGGAAGCCACTTCTGAAGTCCACTGCACAGGAGATGGAATCAGGTCCTAAATGCTCCAAAATTCTGGAAAGAACTTTGCAGGTCAGTTCTGTGCAGTCTGCAAAGGGCTGTTACCCCCTTGCAAATCACAGTATTTACAGCACAAAAACAAGGAACAGAAACCTTTTGCTGCTAATTGTTTTCTGAGCCAGAAAAAGCTTCTGTGCAGACTGCTAGCACGGCTTAGATCTGACTCTACACATAGCATTTCAAACCCAGGTTTCAGATACAAAACTGGCTTGCTTTCTTACCCTTCGGGGTAGCAACAGCTAAGTGATCAATAACATAAGTGACAAAATACCCTTAACCAAGGAATAAATGGCACTTAAACAATAAACTTGGATGCAGAACGTTGCTCCATCACACACTGAGCATCCAGCCCCTGACAGAGCCATACTACTGTGTCCTTCATGCTGTTAGCTGACATGTTGCAGCCTATTGGCTCAAGCATGGCTCCCCTGCCCGGGAGCTGGTAGCATCTGTGCTCCCACAAAATGTGTGTTACCAAGTGGGGACAAAAAGCCACTTTTAGTAGCTTTGTGCAGCAGGGCAGCCAGTTCTGGAGGAGTCATGTTGGTAACAGAGAACAAGAACTTGCTCTTTATCTGTGGAGCCACACTGCTCACTCTCTGCTGTGCAAACAAGGATGGAGAGAGACTCTTTGCAAAGTCCTGCAGTGACAGGACAAGGGCAATGCCTTCAAACTAGAGCAGAGCAGATTTAGATTGGGTGTTAGGAACAAGTTCTGCACCACGAGGTTGGTGGAACACTGGAATGGGTTGGCCAGGGTGGTGAATATCCCCTCCCGGGAGATATTCAAGGTGAGGCTCAACAGGGCTGTGGGCAACCTGATCCTGTTGAGGATGTCCCTGCTTACTGAAGGGAGGGTTGGACTGGATGACCTTTGAGAGTCCCTTTCAATCCAAACCATCCTATGATTCTGTGCCCAATGCTGTCTGCAACCCCATCCCATACAGACATGATTAAGTCCATGGTCTGCACGGCTGGAAATTGTTGCAGTGACTTCTAGCCTGTGCTGGCAGGGTCAGCTTTGGATACTGCTAGAAGAGCTGGGCATAAAGTGGATCCATACTACCTCTCATTTCCAGCCCCTTTAAGAGACTACAAAAGAAATTAGAGAAGGAATTTGTTTGAAGATAAATGTTTGCTGTAAACTGTTACCTAATGACTCCATCTCCCAAGACTTTGCAGTTTGGTGCTTGTTCAGTATAATTAAGATTTATCTTGCATTAATGTCTATTGGGTAATAGCTGAGCCTTTCCTTCCAGCAGTGCCAGCTCTGCAGTATCAGTTCTGGGAGTTCTTTATTTACATTGTTATGAAAGACAGTTTTGGAGAGGAGAATGAACACAAAGCATAACCCAGCCTATTTTTAAACAGCTTGTCACGTTCAAGCTAAACAGCCCTAATCCAAGGCATAATATGCAATTTCTGATAATACCATAAGCTTTCCAGTAAGATGATGGATTCAGTAACCCAAAGACAAAGCATGAAGTCTATTGGTGTATGTATGAAGTATGAAGCTGCTGCAGTATGAAGAAGAGCTGCTGGGTGCATCTAAAGAATACCTTGTCAGAAATTAGGTAAGACCACAGTCTTAGCTGTTCTTTTGGGTAGCAACCACTTAGGTCACCTCCTGTGGTTGAAGGAAGTGTTAAAAAAGAGCGAAAGGTAAACCCCAACATTACTTTATAGTTCACACAAAATGTTGGCAAGACTTAAGGCTGCTCCCAGTGCAGCAGCCCTGTTTAAACTAATTTATGCATTGCAAATTGGGAAGCTGTACATTGGGCTGCTCAATGAACTCCATAACCCATCAACACCAGGAAAGAGAGCTCTGTTACACTATGTGTGTGTGTAACATCATTTTACTCCTCACCATTAAAACTAATATGGTCCTTGACCCATGCTGTCAGGCTTTGGAGGTTGTCACTGCTTCCTGTCCCATGATGGGCAAACAGCTACCAAGCTGTTGGACTTCTTAAGGTTCATCAAGGATAAGGTAAGTTTTAAACACCAATGGGAGAGTCAGAAGCCACCACCCAGCAAAAATCTCACTGAACACAGCCCATGATTTTTAAATGTTAAGCCAAAGAAACACGTTTTACCCAAGGACTTGTGGCACCAGGTTTGTGGCATCTTTTCACTCACACTCCCCCTACACCTCACTCTTTTCCTCTGAGGACACAAACACAGGAAGGACATGGAAGTGTTGGAGTGGGTCCAGAGGAGACCACAAAGATGCTCAGACGGTTGCAGCAGCTCTGCAGTGAGGACAGGCTGAGAGAGTTGGGGTTCTGCAGCCTGCAGAAGAGAAGGCTTCCAGGAGACCTTGGAGTAGCCTTCCAGGATCTGAAGGGGGCTACAGGAAGGCTGGGGAGGGACTATTGACAAGGTCTTGTAATGCCAGGACAAGGGCAATGGGTTTGAACTGGCATAGGGGAGATTGAAAGTGGATGTTAGGAGGAAGTTGTTTGCAGTGAGGGAGGTGAGACACTGGCACAGGTTGCCCAGGGAGGTTGTGGCTGCGCCCTCCCTGGAGGTGTTCACGGCCAGGTTGGAGGAGGTCTTGAGTGAGCTGTACTAGTGGGAGGTGTCCCTGTCTATGGCAGGGGGTTGGAACTAGATGATCCTTGAGGTCCCTTCCACCCTTACCATTCTATGATTCTATATAAACCATAAATTTGTGCCCTTCTCCAAGCCATGTGCTGCTGAGGCTTTCAGAGACTTTTCTGGGGGGCACACAGCTAACAACGAAGCAGCTGGGGAAAAAATTGCAGTAAAAACCTTGGCCAAGTGACATGAAGACTTCTTTTAGGGAGTATCTTTAAGGCAGAGGAGTTTTTTGCCTTGCAGACATGGATACAGGGAGCTGATGGCATTGTGACCTCATCATCATAAATGCTGAGCTTACTTTTAGGCCCTGTTTTCTAGATGAACTCATGTCTAACTTATGCTCCAACATGGGATTAAGGTTTACACCATTTTGGAGTATCTACCTCTCACGTGGTTGCATTTAGCTTTGTTTCATGAGCTCAGAATGGTTCAGATTCCATTTCCCCTTCTCCTCTTTTGGCATTATTCAAGTCACCTCCAGCCTATCAGTCTTTTCTTTCAGCTAAAAATGAACCAACCAAAAGAATAGCTTGAACAAATTGGTTGGTTCAGCCACTCTCAGAAAAGTGAATTTTTTTTTTTGCCCCCTCCCCCCCTTTTTTTTTTTCATATGTCTTCACTTAGAGGACAGGAGAACTTTGCAGCAGCACATGGTGGGATCTGGTATTGAGCAGGAGGAAACCACGGTCCCGGTCTAGCTGGCTGTTCCCAAACAAAGGCCAATTTACTTGCTTGTTCCCAGGGGAAAAGGTTTATGGTTCATGGGCAGAAGTCAAATTCTGTGATGCTTGCTCAGCTGATACTCATCAGGTATTCAAGTCAGGTTGTGGGCTTCGAAACCACAGATCTAAGATTAAACAGTTTTGGGTCACAACACTTTGCGTGAACCTTTCTGGCTTTGGATTCCAACAGACCCAAAAGATTCAAAGTAAATACCAGACACAGATTGGAAACATGCAGCACATACAGCCCACAGAAGTTTTCCAAATAAAATAAAACAAACAAAACACCCCACCTAGATTCATTTCAAATTTGGCCCAAGTATCCCCCAAAATCCTCTGAAATCCTGGGCTATGTTTTATGTTAATAGCAAAGCCACCCAGAAAGCAACCTCTAGCTGTTAGCTGAGCAAAGCCCTTGGCAGTTCAATACATGACCCAGTTGCTTTCAAGACACAGAACAAGCAACAAATTGTTTTCCTTCTCAGACATCCATGCAGCCTTTCTGAGCAGGGATGCAGACAAGCATCACCCTCACAATGTTCTGGGGAGCTGTGCTCAACCTCAGGGAAGAAAAATCCTGTTCCAGGAGCCAAGCTGCAATATTGCTGCTGTTATTTCATTAATAAAAAAGGGCAGCACTTAAGGTATGTTTTGGCTAAAGCACCTCAGGACCTCAGCACTAAAGGTGTACTGCCTCAAACTCTCCTTCACCTGCAGCTGAGCTAAAATAAGGAATATCCTATCCAACAGGGATAGAATGGAAAGGTTGGAAGGGACCTCAAAGATCATCCAGTCCCAACCCCCTGCCATAGGCAGGGACACCTCCCACTAGCACAGGTCACTCAAGGCCTCGTCCAACCTGGCCTTGAACACCTCCAGGGAGGGAGCAGCCACAACCTCCCTGGGCAACCTGTGCCAGTGTCTCACCATCCTCACTGCAAACAACTTCCTCCTAACACCCAGTCTAAATCTAGTACAGGATCCTGTGACAGGATAGGATATGGCACACAGCTGGGAGGGCACAGTCCCAAAGCCTCCCAGTGGTGCAGCAACGTAAATTCCTTTCCCAAATCTTATGTCCACCAACAGTGATGAAACCTGCACACAAGAAGTTAGGCATTGTAGCATCTCAAACAAGCAAGAGGCAAGAAACTGAGGGTGTAGAAGTTAGAAGTGTTTTCCACTATTGCTGAGCTCCTTATCTCCTGGGTGGATGCTTGTTGCAAAAGGAAGGAGAAAAAAAAAAAAAAAGAGAAAGAAAAGAATAATAAAATAATACAAGCTTACTCAAGAAGTGAAATGATATACACACCAAAACACTGATTATGCTTCATTCTAAACAACCAAGATGGAGCTGTTTGCTCAGGATTCTGGATTTCCACCCCACACCCTTAAATAATTTCTTCTTCCCCCCCCACCCCCCAGAGACAGTTTCTTCAAACAGTCAAGTGCATACAGCTCTTTTGTTTAGTCACCAGGGCATGAAGATAAACTGAATTTGAGATATAATTTAAGAAGTGACTGGAATAAAGCCACAACTGCACTTACATCAAACATGGGATTTTTTTTCCCCTCTTGTTATGGCTGGTCTCACTCAGGGCATTTCCAGATAATACACTGGCACAGCTGCAGGGCAGGAGCAGATGTCTGTGGGGTACCCCCCTCTAGTTTTATAACAAGAGGATGCATATTTTGGCAGCTGTATGCAAGGTAAAAATGTTTTGGGGTAGATTTCAGTTTCCCACATCTGTGCTGAGACAGCTGCTTCAGTACAAGTGCTGGGCAGAGATGGGACATGGAAAACCCTTTGGTGAGCGTTTGAGCAACAAGCACACAGATTCCGTTTCCTGGTTCTCCTCAACAGGGAGTATCCATGGGCAGCAATGTGCCCTGGTGGCACATTAAGAGAAGTGTGTCCAGCAGATCAAGGGAGGTTCTCCTCCCCCCTCTACCCTGCCCTGGTGAGACCTCATCTTGAGTGCTGCCTTCAATTTTGGGCTCCCCAGTTGAAGAGGGACAAGGACCTGCTGGAGAGGGTCCAGCAGTGGGCTAGGAGGATGATGAGGGGACTGGAGCACTGCCTGTTGATTAGAGGCTGAGGGACCTGGGGCTGCTTAGTCTGGAGAAGAGAAGACTGAGAGAGGATTTAAGAAATGTTTATAAGCATCTGAGGGCTGGGGGTGGGACAGGCTCTGCTCACTTGCTGCCTGAGATAGGACAAGGAGCAATAGATGGAAGCTGCAGCACAGGAGATTCCAGCTCAACACAAGGGGAAACTTCTTTACTGTAAGGGTCCCAGAGTCTTGGCACAGGTTGCCCAGAGAGGTTGTGGAGTCTCCTTCTCTGGAGCCTTTCAATGCCTGTCTGGATGTGTTCCTGTGTGCCCTGAGCTAGATTATCTGGTCCTGCTCTGGCAGCGGGCTTGGACTCGATGAGCTCTTTGGGTCCCTTCCAACCCCTAACATCCTGTGATCTCTGTGCATCATACCCATATGGCTCCTACACACTTAACACACTTTGAAAGGTTAAAAAAACCCAAAACAACAAAAACAAAACCAAGTCACAACCTCTTCTTTTCAGAGTATTACCAAGTAGGCAACTCAAGCACATACCAAGAGGAATCCAGAAAATCGTGGGATTGGTTTGGTTGGAAAAGACCTTAAAGATGCTGAAGTCCAACCATCAGCCCAGCACTGTCAGGTCACCATGAAACCCTGTTCCCCAGCAACACATCTGCACAGCTTTTAAATGCTGATAAAGGTGGGAGCTGCATCCCTGCTCTGGACAGTTTGCTCCTGAGCTTGATAATTTCTTTAGCCTTTCAGAGAAGAATTTTTTCCTATTATCCAACCCAAACCTCCTTTAGCACAGCTTTAGAGCAGAATGAACACAGGTTCCTTTTTGTTCTATGGATACAAGCTAGAAAGCCATGTAGTGATGGAGCAGGGGAACAGAAGGGGTGCCAGGTTGACACTGGAGTCCTTTGGTAGCACTTGATTGAATTCATCACCTTCATCTTCAGCATCAGTTAACTTAGAGCATCACTTCGTGGAACATAGATGCAGTCAGATACCCTCGAGTTCTGCTTTCTGAGAAAGCATTTACTAAATCAGGCTTTTTCCCTGCTCAAATACTTGCTAACACAAAGCCACTTCCAGGAGGAAGTTCTTTACAGTGAGGGTGGTGAGACACTGGCACAGGTTGCCCAGGGAGGTTGTGGCTACTCCCTCCCTGGAGGTGTTCAAGGCCAGGTTGGAGGAGGCCTTGAGTGAGCTGTACTAGTGGGAGGTGTCCCTGCCTATGGCAGGGGGTTGGAACTAGATGACCCTTGAGGTCCCTTCCAACCTTACCATTCTATGATTCTATGTCTTGAACTGCTGAAACTTCACAAGTGTCCTACCATTCTGTGTTTCTATGATTCTAAGAAGGAAGAAGGCACCAGCGACCAAGTTGCAGTGAATTATTCAGTGCATGGAGATGAGCACTGCTCTACTCAACTCACTGATTTTGCCCCTCTGACCCTTGAGGTCCTTCACACACACACACACACACACACACACACACAAGAGCACACACAGATATTGGAGTACCCCTGCAGTGTGAGATATTTCTCTGTGTATTTCCTGTAGAAATAATTTTTCTTTCCCCTAGGACTGCAGGACACTTCTATAAGGTAAGCAAGATAACAAAGCACTTATTGCTTCCTTTGGTTTTCAGTCCCAGTCTCAGATTTAAACAAGTTTGACATGTTGGATTACAAAATCTCTTGTGAAACATTCAGATCCGACACAAAGTACTTGAGTTTTGATGAATTGCCTTTTTGGAGCACGGAAGTACTCCAAGCTAATGCATATTATCTACCATCAGAATTAGCCATTGTGGAGCCAGGATCCCACATTGACAAAGTAAAACATTTCTCTGACATTTTTAATCCTCTCACAAAAACTGGAAGAGAAAGCAGCAACCCAAGGCTTTGGAGGAGCTGAGCCACGCAGCTTCTCTTGTACCTACCCAGCAAGTACCCTGGTGACTACAGGGAAGTGTGCACATCAGAGAGTTTAAGCAGAGAGTCACAGATTTTGGGTTTAAAAGCTGTTCTTTCACAGCAACATCTGTGGACATACTCTATGGTTAATGCCCATTTTGGCAGGATTTTCCACCCTCACTGCTCCTCAGCTTCCTAAAACAGAGTCCAAGCAGGCACGTGCAAGTCATAAAGAATTCCAGAGATGGGAATCCTAAGAGTCCATCCTAAGAGCAAGCCCATGACCATCAAAGGAGTATCACCAACAGCTTGTTAACAAAATCAAGCTCAACCTAAAAAATCAAAGTTTCTGACTGTGCTCTTCAAGTCACTGCTTGTGCCAGTCACAGCACACACACACAAACAATGATCATAGAATAGTTTAGGTTGGAAGTGACCTCAAAGCTCAGCCAGTTCCAACCCCCTGCCATAGGCAGGAACACCTCCTGCTAGAACAGGTCGCTCAAGACCTCATCCAGCCTGGTCCTGCACACCTCCAGGGAGGTCAGGGAGCACAGAAACACAGATCTTTGATCACATTCTGTGCTTCTGTGCTCCACAGACTCCCTGAGCAACCTCTGCCAGTATCTCACCACCCTCACTGTAAAGAACTTCTTCCTAACACCCAGTTTATACCTCCCCCTCTGACCCATTCCTCCTCATCCTGGTATTACAAGCCCTTGTTAATAGTCCCTCCCCAGCCTTCCTGTAGCCCTCTTCAGATCCTGGAAGGCTACTCTAAGGTCGCCTGGAAGCCTTCTCTTCTCCAGGCTGCATAGTCCCAACTCTCTCAGCTTGTCCTCACAGCAGAGCTGCTGCAGCCCTCTGAGCATCTTTGTGGCCTCGTCTGGACTGGCTCAAACAGTTCCATGTCCTGCTTGTGTTGGAGGCTCCAGAACTGCACATATAATCTCTTTGTCAATGTAATTTAAAGGAAACATGGTTCAGCCATCTGGAACTCCACTCTCCCAATGCCACAGCAGAGGGAGGTGTTCTGAGCAGCACTGCTGAAATGCCACTCAGCACACAGGAGAGGGCTCTTAGTTAACATCCATGTAAGCGAGCAACCAATGACTGCAACTATTGAAGAGCTCAGCAAAAGCAGGAGAAAAGCAATGAGAACAGAATATCTGGGAGAAAGGAAAAGAACAGAATAAACCAAAATGAAGTTACACTAATGGTCAAAAAGAGCCTCCAGTTATATTAAAATATCCCCATACATCACTCTGGACAAGCCTTGCAGGGAGCTATTTACCTATCCAAGATATATCCTGGAAGTGAGAAACAGAGTCTCAATCTGGTGGAGGCTTCCCACATCAGGGTTGAAATCATAATGGAAAAAACTGTCAGATAAAATGATTTCAATCCCAGAGCAGCAGAAACAATGTACTTTGTTCTCACAAATTGGGACCAGGTAGGTTGGCACAAGGTCTTTGGCAAAGAAACAATTTAGCCCCAAATTGGATACCGGAGCAATAGCATTAGATCACTTACTCAGACTTAAGTTGTGAGCAGCTGTTTGGCTTTTATTTCACACAAAAGCTTATACTGTAAAAGGAATTCCTGGCCTCTATTCAAATGCTATATTTGCTTGTGAGCAGTGTTTCTCATTTCAGTCCTGATAATGCAATGAAATCAGTGATGAAAAATCTTTACAGAAAAGATGCAAAGGAGGGAAGAAACCCCCCCCCCCAAAAAAAAAAAAAAAAACAAAAAAAAAAAAAAAAAAAAAAAAAGGAAAAAGAAGTATTTCTCTTTCAAAGGCTTGGGGATTGTTGCTTGATGAAATGCAATATTTAGATGTTGAGTTTTCACCATAGAGAAGATTTAACTACTGAGTTTCTCCCCATTTTTGACTGAGGGTATAATTAAAAGTATCATTGCATTCTCTCCCTGATGACCTGGGCAAATACCAGTCTTGCTGTGTGCACACAGTTTGCTTTCCCACCCATCTGAGACCTTTTCAACAAAGAAATATGTGAACCTTTACAGAAAATACAGTTTCCATTATACAGGCAGAGCTAGCACGTGCTAGAGCCATATTCACCCCAGAGAAAGGATGCTGGGCTTCCTGCAGCAAGTGTGAATGATCAAACCACTGTAATCTTTTTACTGCTGTGTATCTGACCTGTACCACACAGTTTCCAGCAGAAATATGCTGAGGCAGTTGCAGTAAAAATTACTAGCTGAGATCTAAATGGCCACACTTAAGAGTTCTGATAAATCGAAGCTGCTTAAGAGGAACATTTCTGTCCCCATTTAAGAATTAATCTTTCTCCAGCTCTAATGCTAATCCCACATCCAAGCAACCACCAAGCAGGAGCATGAGCACAGAATCACAGAATGTTAAGGATGGATAATACAAAGGCATTAGGAAGGACACTGAAGTGTTGGAGTGGGTCCAGAGGAGGCCACGAGGATGCTCAGAGGGCTGCAGCAGCTCTGCTATGAGGACAAGCTGAGAGAGTTGGGGCTCTGCAGTCTGGAGAGGAAAAGGCTTCCAGGAGAGCTTATAGTAGCCTTCCAATATCTGAAGGGGGCTGCAAGAAGGCTGGGGAGGGACTACTGACAAGGTCTTGTAATGACAGGATGAGGAGAAATGGGTTTGAACTGGCAGAGGGGAGATTGAAATTGGATGTTGGGAAGAAGTTCTTTACAGTGAGGGTGGTGAGACACTGGCACAGGTTGCCCAGGGAGGTTGTGGATGCTCCCTCCTTGGAGATGTTCAAGGTCAGGTTGGAGGAGGCCTTGAGTGAGCTGTACTAGTGGGAGGTGTCCCTGCCTATGGCAGGGGGTTGGAACTGGATGATCTTTGAGGTCCCTTCCAACCTTACCATTCTATGATTCTATGATTGATAAAAGAATTAAAATACACAATGAAATCAAAGAGCAGCAGCACTTTTGAGGCTGGACACAGGTGATGATTGTGTAAGCTTCTTGCCAACTCCACAAAGTATAAAAGACCATTCCAGAGGTTAATTACAACTGCCAGTAGAAGGCAACTTAACTCTGAGGTACCTGGCCAGAGAAACATGAAACCATGTGGTCATACCCAGCCCTTGGTGACAGGTTGCAGAGATCAGAGTCAGGGGGAAGGGGAGATCAGACCAAACTGGGAATGGGGATGTTGCACATTAGCAATGAGACTGAGCATAAAACAGTTGTAGGAAGAGCAAGGTAAGGAAAAAAAGGGGGTGGGAGTGCGGGGAGGAAAAAAAGGAAAAAAGGTATATAATCATGTATAAAACCTAATTGAGACCCCAGAAAGCATGCTGATGTTTCTTTGGCACATGCCATGCCTCAGAGGCAGTTGGCACAAGGTGAGGCACAGGCACCATTAAGGAAATGGCATGAGCCAACCCTCACAGCAGCTGCAAAGGCAGAAGGCTGAGACAGCCCTTTCCTACCATGCTTTGGGCCTGCTCTGGCCCAGAATTCAGTGTCAATGGTTGTTACTATTCAAGTGCAAAGAGGGGATGATATATTGCTCACACATCTGGGGAATGTTTCAGTAACGACTTCATTTTAGACCAAAGCCTTCTCCCAGGCCAAGTCATTGCACCAAGCAGCTTCCAAACACGCGGCTCCGGCGACGGCTTCCCAAGATGTGAGGTACACTGTGTAGCTCTGTAAGTGCACATGCAACTTATCAATTACCAAAATTACCACTGTGATTTGTTTAGCCATGCTCATTTGCTTACTGGATGCATCCCATGTGATGAAGAGTTTGTTTTACTTGGCTGTGTCAGGATCCTCAGTCTCGCACACAGCTCAAAAGGCCATAACGAAGCAACTGACTCCGCTCAGCTGCTTCTTCCAGATGCTCCATTCCTTACCAAACAGCCAAATGCATCTTTCAGAGGTACTTAGACTGTTTCCAGCTCTATAAAGAAATAGTGTCTATAAATCTTTTGACACGACAGCTAAATGCATTCTTTCTCATTTCAAAGTCAAAAAGCAGGATCTACAGGATAGGAAGGCAGCGGTGCAGGAGGTGCAGCGTTTTTCGGCTCTGGGTTCTCTTCTAACAGTGAAAAGCATCCGAGAGATCAAACAGGAAATTTAAATTATTCCTGACAATACTGCCCTGCAACTTTTAACTCCAGACCCTCGAGTTCCTATCATCTGTGGGTTTTAGAGACCAGCTAAACAAAGGCTGGATTGCTTACCAAATGATATCCAGGGAAGGTTCAAAGGTTTGGAGGAGATGAGGTATTGTTCTTTAAACACTGAGATAAGATGAAAAGCAAGAGGCAATTATACTGAGCAAAGCTATCCAACATGTTACTACGTTTGGGTACTAGCAGCAGTTCCCACTTGGATTTTAAAGTGCCTTGGGTTTGAGGAAAAAACAGGGAAAAAAATATGGTGGAAGAAGAAAGTAAGGGCAGGGAAATATGGAAAGGGGAACAAAAGCACCCAGTTCTCCTTTGGGTTGGTGGGAGGGACAAGAAGAGAGGTTGGGGCTGCGTGGACTGAAGCTGCAGATGTGTGGGTTGCCAAGAGACTGCTTCCTTTGGTCACAGTGAGAGATGGAAGCTTTGCAAACCAGAATCAACACGCAAGATGTCACTGCCCAAAGATGTCAAATTCAAGGCTTGGTTGAGCCACTTTAGGAGCTGTTTTGTCCACAGACTTCTATTTTCCAAGTTGTCTCCTTCAGGCACTGCAAAGTCTTTTGCTAACACAAAGTCTTTTGCTAACTCTCCAAAACTACCTTGTTCTTGAAAGACTGCAAGGAAAAGCAAGTTTCTCCCCAAAGCAGGGCAGCAGGGCTGGCCCTCATCAGTCATTGATTAATATACAATGCTTATTGCTGCATCCTGCCAAGTTTGTAACTCAAATCAGACCTGGGTTTAAGATGCAACACAATAAGTTGGATCCTGCCCTCAATTTTGCTTTTTGGATTCCAGGAGACACTGTTAAACTATTGATAGACTGGATGTAATTTCACCTGAGGATCTAAGAATACTTCAAGTAGAAACCTTGAAAGTCCTGCATGAATATAAACATATTGCCACTGAATTCCAAAATGGAGATAAATGAAGCCTTTGGAAGGTCAGTTAACCACATAGGAAAGTGTAACAGATGGAAATTAACACTGAAAACAAGACAAAAACCCAAACCACCTGCCTAGGGTTGTAGCATTTTCAAACTACTGCTTCGGCCACTATTTTTATGCCCATAGATGAAACATTTGCAGCACATCTCAACTCATTCCACCAAGAATTGGGTTGGTGTCATTTGATTGTTGATCAAGGTTCCTGAGAGCACAACTCTTATGAGGGATGGCTGAGGGAACTGGGGTTGTTCAGCCTGGAGAAAGAGAGGCTGAGGGAAGACCTCATTGCTCTCTGCAATTCCCCAAAAGGAGGTTGGAGCCAGGTGGGAGCCAGATTCCTCTCCCAGGGACAAGGGGTAGGAGAAGAGGAAATGGCCTCAAGTTGCACCAGGGAAGGTTTACGCTGAACAACAGAATAAACCTCTACACTGAAAGGCTTCTCCAACACTGGAACAAACTGTCCAGAGAGGTGGTTGGATCCCCATCCCTGGAGGTGTTTAAAAGAAGCAGAGATGTGATGCTGAGGAACATGGTTTAGCACCAGCCTCAGCAGAGTTAGAGAATGGTTGGGCTGGATGATCTTAAAGGGCTTTTCCAAGCAAAATGCTTCTATGAGTCTATCAATAATCAGCCTTTCAGCATTTGCTGCATCCACAGCTGAATACTGCACAGGCAGCTTGTGCTACAGGGTGGGGCTTTGAGGAGTTTAGGGACAACTGAGCAACGAATCCCAGACTGAAAGCAAACACCAAACTCAACTTTACTACTCATTGTGGGCTTCAGGAAACAAGTTAAAAAAAAAAAAATCTTCCCAAAGAATAAAAATACCAACAGCTCTAAGAGGGTATTAAAGAAACTAAATACAGGTCTGTAGCACTAAAGTAAGCACTCATGCAAAGGAATTAAAAAGAAGAGGCATATTTTTTTTCCTCCCTTCTATTTTTTTTTTTCCAGAGTCTTAAAATCAAGTAAAGATCAGTTCTGGGATTGAATTTGCCAGATAATTAGAATGACCCCAAAACCAGAGTAATTCCCCACACTGTATTTTGCTTTCCAACCACATCATCTCCATGTTACCTTAGACATAAGCTTCAGCCAGCTCTGTACATGGCCATGTAACCCCTGTCAAATGAGAACAGCTATTACACATTGCATGTTTTCTGCTATTAAAAAAATGACTCTAAATTAATCTGATCCAGAGTAATGGCACCTACTGAACTGGGGAACAGAAATGTTGTCCCCAGGGGATGCTGCTGGGGAACCCTGGGAAGCATCTCCTGCTACAGTCATGGGAGTCTGCAGTCATGTTTGTACATCGCTGCCACACTCTCCTGAGGGGCTGTGCAGTCTCCTAACCTAGAAGCCTGCTGCCATCACGATTAAAATTTGTCCTAAGCAGCCTTGGTTGGGAGAGAGCTGTTGCCCTGCCCAGAGGCAGAGGGGTGCAGTAACCCAGGTTACCAGGGTGAAAGCAAGCTATGGAGAACGACATCTGGTTTCTGCATAGCTTGGCTGTCAAACCTCTCTCTTGCTGATGTTTCTGTTTCTTATCTTTTTGCTTGTGTTTGCAGCTAAAACAAGATCCAGCTGAGAGAAAGGGCCAGCTGCTGTGGGGGTCAGCCCTGATGGGCCCCCTCACACCCCAGATCCCTGGCAGGGAAACCCACCATAGCATCTTCCCACAACCAGCCCAATGCTGGGCACCATCACATGTAGCATGAGCCTCCCCTAACCCTCAGCATCTTTTCACTGCTGTTTTTCCTCAAAAGTGCCCAACAGCCTTCTTGATGATCAAAACCCTGACTGCCACTCCGAGATTTCTGCTGCTTCTCTCTGTTCATAGCTCTCTCTAAACCCCTCCTGCTGCTGACAAAGGCCATTTCCCACCTTCATCTTCTTCTGGCTCTGTTAAATTATACATGTTTACATTTGCTGTAATACCATAAAGCAGAGTAAATCTTGCAAATGCTTTGCCTGAATCCATGTAATAATAAATCAGACCCTGCAAGAAACTATGTGTCACTTGTATAAAATGAGAAAGCCTAAAAAGCAACACAAAAAAACCCAACAACCCCAAATTCTCACAGCTGCTCCCCAGCAATTCCTCAGCCCCCTAGGAAAGCTGCTCTTGCTCTGACTGACAGGGGGGCATTAGCAGCCCAAGGTAAGGCAGCTGACCCACAAGCCCCAGCTCCTTTTGTGTCTGATTTTGCTTGGTAAACCATTTAAAACACGTCAAACAAATACCACAGTTCAACAGTTCCCCTGTGAAACCTCTGCCAACTCGGTTCCCTCTGGAGAAGGCAATTACCTTATTTATAGGGGTTGGGGAACAAATGCTGAATTTCTTCTCCATAATCACTCATTAATTGTTCTCATATTGAAAAAATGACTCGGGGAAAACAAATAAGATCCAGCCCTTGCTCATATTTGCTGCAAGGAAAACGGATTTTGGAAAAAGGAGGGCATCACAAGGCCAGTCCAGTACCTGAGCCAGCTCTCAGGGTGCCTGTGCCCACTCGCCCAGGGTCTAACTGGGAAACAGGAGAAGGCCTTTAGGAGAATAAAAGCCCTGGAGTCCCAGATTACAGATGTTCAGTGCAGCTTGACTGAGTTTTTTCCACGCTGTTACTGGCAGAGCAACCACGAGGCTTCTATGTTCTGCAAAGCACAGGCATGCTGGAGGCTCCTGTTCCTCAGCCACTGCATCCCATATAGACACACAGCAGCAAAGATCAGCTGGAATAGGAAACGGATGGAATGGAGAAGAGAATAAACAGGAACCATGGTGTGACCATAAATTTCCTATGGCCACTTAACTCCAGCAGCAGTGACTCACTTGGGTTTTACTGCACCGTTTTACAACCATGGAGGAGACTTGTGCCACCTTTTCTTTCCTCCTCAGTTCTCAAGTCACAAGAAAGCACCTTTGAAATCTCAGAGGTGCAAGTATTGCCTGAAAAAGCAGAGTTCGATGCTTAGAAGAAGGGTAGTTTTCTGCCTTAAAAATGAGGATTTTTGTTTGTTTGTTCAAAACACATTCAGGAAATTGCAGGAAACTAAACTGGACACTTGACAGTCACTAGAAAATATTTACATTAACATAACCATAACTGCCCAAAGCAAACAAACAATTGCCAGAAACACTACTTAAGTTGATGGAATGAGAAATAAACAGAAAAATAAATGGGTCAACCCCAGAATCTTCAAGAACATATGTTGAACAGTCTCCTCTTTTCCAGCATTGCTCCCACATCACCACTTCCCTGGTCTTGCCTGATGGGCTCCATCATGGACATGGTTGGGAACATCTGCCAGTGGCATCTTTAAAGCCACTGAAAACCTCAAAGTCTAAGGCATTTATTCTTGTGCTAGTTAGAGAAAGCAGTGACAGAACCAAGGAGAGAGAAGCAGCTCGTGGGGACACTGTAGGAGGTTTCATAGAATCACAGAATGGTTTAAATTGGAAGGGACCTCAAAGCTCAGCCAGTTCCAACCCCCCTGTGCCATAGGCAGGGACACCTCCTGCTAGAACAGGTCACTCAAGGCTTCATTCAAACTGGTCCTGAACACCTCCAGGGACGTTGTGGAGCACAGAATCACAGAATGTGTGATTGAAGATCACATTCTGTGCTCCATAACCTCCCTGGGCAACCTGTGCCAGTGTCTCACCACTCTCACTGCTAAGAACACCTTCCTAACATCCAGTTTCAATCTCCCCTCTGCCAGTCTAAACCCATTCTGCCGCATCCTGTCATTGTAAGACCTTGTCAATAGTCCTTCCCCAGCCCTCCTGTAGCCCCCTTCAGATCCCGGAAGGCCACTCCAAGGTCTCCTGGAAGCCTTCTCTTCTCCAGGTTGCAGAGTCCCAACTCTCTCAGCTTGTCCTCACAGAAGAGTTGGTTAGTTACATCTGACAAACAAACTTCAATGTGGCAACCTCAGAAATGGATGAAACGCTTAATTCTTGGAGTGCTCCTGCACCACCAGCAGCAGTAGCTCCTGCCCAGCGCTGACAGAGGGCAATGAAGACTGGGATTGAGCACAGCACAGACCAGTACCACTTCTGCTTTTAGCTCTTGTTGGCAGTGAATGAAATCCAACTTTGTAACTCTATAGCCACAAGTTGCAGTTTGCATTTGAAGCCTGGTGGAAGTGCCCTGAGTTTAGTTTTAGTGGCTATGGTACATCCGGCAGCATGACAACAGGGACATGAGCACTAAACCTCCCCTCTGGATCCACCTCACAACCCAGCAATGAGCATCCTGGCACATGGCACCTGGCAAGACAGAAAAACCCAAACACAGGGCCAAGGGTAGCTTTGCTTTGTTTGTGGTAGCTTTGTACCACTAACTGTTTAATTTTACTCTGGTTTTGGTTGGCTGTCTTGTTCTGGAAGCTATGCAGAAGCAGTTACATCTCAGAGAGGCACACTGTAGACCAGAGGAATTGCCACCTTGTTCACAAAAAAGCAGAGCCCTTTCAGCAAGTCACTTGGACACTACCATCATGTGCGCAGAGCAAGAGTCACAGAAGAAATTAATCTGGCGCACAAGAAACAAAGGATATTGCTGCTGCCAAGAGCAATATTAACTTTTCTCAAATGCAAGCCTGTTTGACATTGTTTTAACCACCTTAATTTGCATACAATGCACACATTGCACAAAAGAGCAAACTAATGTCACAGTGGACAATTTCACATGGTAAATATCATCAGTTTTTCTTTGTGGGACTTAAGGTATTTGAGTCTCGCCAGAGGAAACAAGTTGGGATCAAACGAGCCTGGAGTGTTTTTACCTTCCCACCCCACCCCGGGCAGGAACCCTTGCTGAGCACAGATATAGCAGTTTTGTCATCCATCTCTCACCTCTCCACAGGCTCAAAGCACCTGAAAATACCACAGACCACTTGGAAATGCCCAGGATGAAAGATGCTTGACGTATTTCCATTTGCATCCTGATTTCCAGCAGCCCCAACTCTGCCGCGCTGCACTAATCCCTGGCTCAGCCCTTTCCAACCTCTGCCGATTATCCCAACCTTGAGCCACCGAGCAGTGAGATTTAATCCTCCTCTGAAATGCTTCCAAGGCAGATTGAAGCTGCCAAGAAAGAGACCACATTCCTCATTTTCTATCACCCTTGGTTATATTTTATCCTAACAGAAACACATAGGTATTTGGATGCGGGCACGTGTGTACTCCCAGCGCTGGAGTGGAACCTGCTTTGTTCCACAACCCATCAACCTGAGGAGCCTCTTTTCTTGCCATGCATTAGGGATTTATCATAGAACAGTTTCAGTTAGAAGGGACCTCTAAAGGTCGTCTAGTTCAACGCCCCAGCAGGGATGTCTTCAACCACAGAGCCTTGACAATCTCACCTTGAATGTGTCTCCAGGGATAGGGCATCTACCTCCCTTTCTGAGCATTCTGGGCCAGTGTCTCCCCACCCTCAGTGTAAAACATTTCTTCCTCCTACCCAATCTAAATACCCCCTTTTTCACCTCTTGTCACAGCAGGCCCTGCTAAAAAGATTGTCATCATCTTTCTTACAGATCTCTTTAAGTACTGAAAGGTTTCGAGAATGTCCTCCCAGAGCCTTCTCTTCTCCAAGCTGACCAACCCCAACTCTCCCAGTCTGGCCTCATAGTAGAGGAGCTGCAGCCCTTGGTTCACAAAATTCAACCTTTGCAGATGCTCAGAGGGCTGCAGCAGCTCTGCTATGAGAACAGGCTGAGGCTCTGCAGCCTGGAGAAGAGAAGGCTTCCAGGAGACCATGTCCTGGTCCATGTCCTCTCTGTGTTGAGGACTCCAGACCTGGATGCAGTACTCCAGGCGAAGTCTCAACAGAACAGAGTGGCAAAGTCACCTCTATGGATCTTCTGGGCACAAATCTTTGGCTGTCATTGTCCTTTTGTGCTGCAAGTTCACACTGCCTGCTCATGTCCAGCTTCCTGTCCTTCAGCACCCCCAAGTCCTTTTCTGCAGGGCTGCTTTCCATAATCTGTGAGTAGCAGGGCTGCTTACCAAAGAAAGATTTCCTTTCCAAACACTCCCCTTAAAATTTCACTCTTTCCAAAAAGAAAATAAAAGATTTTTTTTTTTTTTTTTGCTCCTCAGATTTTCCCAATCCTCCATATAAAGAACCCAACCTGACTACCTTGAGAGAGCACAGCAGTGGTGGGGTGCTGGGTGCAAGAGGAATTCCTACAGCCCCCTGGGGAGGGTTCATCCCAAGTGAACTGGCGGCGCCTCCACTGCCTGTTAAAATGAAATGTGCTCCTGCCTTTCTTGTGCCACATGGAACCTCCCCCCACCAAGTTTCAAATTGCTTTTTAATCCAGTTATTAAATGAAGTGTCTTTTTTTTTTTTTTTAAATCTTAGAAGTTTTATTTGTTTGTTTGTTTATGATTTCTTTCAGAGCCAATGTAAGAGGTCAAATAAATTCCAGATGACATCCCATCCAGGCTGGTTTGCATTTGAAGTTTTTGAGTCCTCTCTTTTGAAATCAATTGAAAGGAGCAGAGTACCTCTGGAGAAGTGGTTTTAGTCAGCTTCTATTTGTAACAGCAGCACTGTCATGGCAGGATCCATACCACAAGACAGAATCATTTGGGGTGGAAAAAGCCTTTAAGATCAACCAATGACCTAACTCTACTAAGTCTGGTGCTAACCCACATCCCTCACCATCTGCATCTCTGAAGCACACCCAGTGATGAGGACTCAACCACCTCCCTGGGGAGCCTGTTCCAGTGTTTAATAACTTTTTAAGTGAAGAAGTTTCTCCTAACATCTAGTGTAAACCTCCCCTCACGCACCTTGAAGGTGTTTCATCTTGTCCCATCATTTTTCACTAGGGAGAAGAGACCAAGCCTCACCTTCATGCTCTCTTCCATTGCTCAGCTGAACGACTGTCTTAAATATGAGATTCAGCATTAGCTTTGTCTTTATTTTTCACAGAATCACAGAGTTAACCAGGTTGGAAAAGACCTCTAGGATCATAGACTCCAACTTACCACCTAACTCTTGTAATTATCTAATCCATGGCACTAAGTGCCTCATGCAGCCTCCTCTTAAACACCTCCAGGGACGGAGACTCCACCACCTACCTCCCTGGGTAGCCCATTCCAATGGGCAATCACTCTTTCCATGAAGAACTTCTTTCTAATGTGCAGACTAAACGTGCCTAGATAATATTTTCTGTTTTTCACAATGCCAGGGGCAGCAAATCATAGCAACAGGAGTTGCATCCATTCAGTCCAAAGGTATCTCCAGTTTAGCAGCTGCAGACATGAGGCTGGGAACTCAAATGAGAACAAGATCCAACGAGGCAATGGCAATCACCACACATTTTATTCCTCAGCCTTTAATGCCACAATTCCTAATTTCTGATCTCCGGGTCAGACAGTGGAAGTGCTGCATACATTTCAGCCAAGGCCAGACATCCTGGCATCAACCACTGTCTTAACTACCCAACACAACTGCCCATAAGAGGCAATAGGTTGAATCTCAAAGCCAGACAAGTTTCAACCCTTAAACCTAAACCATTTGGCAGCACAGAAGCCTGGATGGAAACACTTTCCCCATCAGGTCTGCTTGATCAGGAAGATCTTCTCTCAGTGGTCGAGTGACCTTTAAGATTGCACCATGCATTTTAATGCAACCAGGCTGAAGCTGAGGGTCAAATACTGGTGGCTTGGAAATGAAATATTAATTAAAAAAAAAAAACAAAACAACAAACCCAAAACATTAAAAAAAATTTTTTAAAAATCTTTGTCTACTTTGTTTCTCTGTCTGTGAACAGACTACAAAGGTTTTCCCTCACTCAGAACTGCTGATTTCCCAGCATCCAGAAATTTGGCCTCAGCTGTAGCAACTTCAAAGGCAATAGATATGGCTGAGAGAGAAAACAAAATTTGAAGTAAAAAAGGGATGCTGCCATTTCAGCAACACATTGGTCACTCAGTGGAATTTCCTTGGGATCTCTGAATTAACTTCAGATTGCTTGAAATTTATCTCCTTGCATCTTTTTGATGCATTCCATTATCCACTGTGAATCTCTCCACATGATAGTTCTGTCCCTGCAACCCTTGAAAAGTCAAACCCTAAATGAAACAGCCTTCTCCTAGCCATGAAAGTTATGAGCCCAGTAACTCGAATTTACAAGCTTTCATTCTAAGCTGAGTCATCACAAAATCCACATTAGCTCCAACTGCATGTCACAGATCCAAGGTGAACTCCTTCCCATGCAAGGACACAGGTAGGTACTGGGAACATTGAAAAGGGAATCTCAGCAAGACTTTGGCAAGCAGCACCTCCCAACCCCACTGGGCTGCAAACAGCGCTTGATTTCATCTTCATTATGCAACTGGAGGGTTCTACCTAAACAGGACTGGAACACAATGCAGTTTTGTGCCAGTCTTACTGCACTCATTAAGGCAAATTTGAACTGAATTTCCTTTCCAGTACCTATTTGCTCTTCCATCTCTTAGAAGTAGCCATTGCAGCAGCACAGCACAATCAACACAGGAGCTTTGTGTTTCTCTTTTTGTAAGGCATCTGTAGGGACAGGCAGACAGAAGTACAAATGCTGGCTAAAGCCTCCTTGGCAATTTCTTTCTTCATCCTGTTGATGAGGAGACCTCATTCCTCTCTACAACTACCTGAAAGGAGGTTGTAGCCAGGCAGGGGTTGGTCTCTTCTGCTAGGCACCCAAGGACAGAACAAAAGGCCACAGCCTCAAACTGCATCAAGGCAGGTTTAGGCTGGGTGTTAGGAAAAAATTCTTCATAGCAAGAGTGATTGGCATTGGAATGAGTTGCCCAGGGAGGTGGTGGAGTTCCCATCCCTGGAGGTGTTTAAAAGGAGACTGGATGAGGCACTTAGTGCCATGGGTTAGTTAATTAGAAGGGTTAGGTGATAGGTTAGAGTCTGTAATCTTAGAGGTCTTCTCCAACCTGGTTGGAGTTTCAGCCTACTCACATCCATGCCCTTATCTTAAACCAGAGACATTTCCAAGGAGCTAAGCTGGTACTTTTCAAGTCTTTCACCTCTTTAGCAGTCCCAAGCTGTTAAAGCCATCACTACAAGATTTAAGATGAGCCTTCAGATGACACCAGTCATGTATTTATTGTCTAGTCATGAGACAAGCCTCGGTAACCTCAGACATTTCCCCCTGGGTTGCAAAACCAACAGTCAAACCCTCTCTCTTGGGCTTTGGGTGTTTCAGTTCCACCCAGCTGGGTGGGAGAAGAGAGGATGCCCTGGGAGATGCAGTGGAGGAGGCAAAGATCACTGGGAGCTGTTCTGAACACGGTTTGAGGATGTAGCTCCTACAAGAAGTTCACCAAATTCCTCCAGAATTGCATGCAGCAGGTAGGAAAGTCAAATATCTGCAAAGATTCATTTTCTGCTCTGTGGTGGAGACAGTGCTGCCTGGCCAGGTTCAGTGGAACAATGAGCACGTCAGCTAGATCACAAACTGCTTTAAATGCTAGAAAAAATATCTGGTGGCTGGCAGGGCTTAATGCACAACGAGCTGCTGGTGTGGGCACCGAAGAATCACACTCAAAGCCAGAGAGAGTGCTCCAAGCTTCACGGCACGTCTGTGTGCATGCAGCCATAAGGAAAAACTGAGGTTTCCTCCAACAGGATGAACAGCCTGGAGCAGAAGGCATCGTTCTGAAGCATTTCCCTGCTGAGCATTTAAAATAGGTAAATGGTATTTTCATTGCCCTTATGATGAAAACCATTAACTTCAGCTTGCAGTGCCTAAGGAGAAGATTGATGGCCGGGAATCAAGAAGCCATTGCATGTAGGTTTAAATGAGACAAGATTAGGTGTCAAAGCCTGCCTAACACCATCCTTCTTGACTTATGCTTTATGCCTGTTAAACCAGCAATAACCACTTAACTGCCTGCTTGACCTGGAGAAGCACTATTTCAGCTCCTTTCACACCTGACAACGATCTCTCCTAGCACCCCACGGTCACCACCTANNNNGCCCCACGCTCACGGCTCCCATGCCCGCCCCGGCGCCCCACGCTCACGGCTCCCATGCCCGCCCCGGCGCCCCACGCTCACGGCTCCCATTCAGGCCTGAGCCACCTCAGAGGATGCACAAAGCCCATACCACTGCATTACTCTTTGCACTGTGGCATTTTTGATCTGCCTCTGAACATACTGAAGATGCAGACATTAAACTGTTGTTTAAGCACTGCTACTCTCAAGCTGATTTTAATGCATTTTACTGTAGTCATACAGCAATAATAGTGCCAAATGAATATTTTACTTCAAAAAGAAATATTCCAAAATAGCTTAACAATCTCAATTTTCTATAAAGGTTAAACCCAGCATCTAACATTGAACTCCAGGAATTTCCATAGAGCTTTCCATAGCAAGAGAGGGAAGCACATTTATACAGTATTGTTATTCATCTTTTGCAGAGAGGCAACACAACTGAAGGCCCTAACCCAACAGAAGCACTTATGGTCAGGAATAATGTGGAATTTTCTAGTTTCTGGTCAGCTGGAGTGCTTCTCCTGCTGTGTCCATCCATGTGCATGTGCTATTGCTGGCTCAATTTAAGGATCACTTGTGTGTTCCCTACCAATGCAATTCTAGATATACAATAAACTTGAAAGTAAGCAACTGATTCCTGCAGTTTAAAATCTATGCAACCAACTTTGCTTTTCATACTCTAATCTGACTGCTGAAAATTGAAGGCAATAGTTTGCATTTTGATCCTATGTGATTAACTCCTCCTCATTCTGCTGGTTTTTCAGTGTCATGATGCTGCTTCTAAAGTTGAGAGCATCTATAGAAGGCCAGTATCAGTTTAAGTTGCACATAGAATCAGTCAGGGTTGGAAGGGACCACAAGGATCACCCAGTTCCAACCCCCCTGCCATGGGCAGGGACACCCTACCCTAGATCAGGCTGTCCAGAGCCTCATCCAGCCTGGCCTTAAACACCTCCAGCGGTGTTCTGCCACAGGAAACCGAGACTAGACAACAATTGCCTTCCACAAAGTATCAAGATCCAGATACAGGATAGAAAGCAAAAGTGTTTTCCAGGGAATGTTTTGACCTTAAAAGTAATGAATTACCTAAAAAGAAGGAGCTGCCCAGGGAGGTGGTGGAGTCACCCACGCTGGATATGTTTAAGGGTGGTTTGGATGTGGTGCTTAGGGCTATGTTTTAAGGTGAGTCTTGTAGAGTAGGGCTTGGTGATCCTGAGGGGCTTTGCCAACCTGGGTGTTGCTGTGATTCTGTATATATAGTCAGGAATTCAACAGAACCATTTACATTTTCCAATTGAAAACAGTGTTACAGTTGAAAAATCGTCTGAAACTTCCACAAACTCTTTTTCTTCTTTTATTTCAAAACAGAAACTGAGCCAGAACATTTTTATGCAGACATCTAGTGACTTCATCAAGTGGGTGTGAAAAATGCCAGCAAATATCAACAATATTCCAAGTATTCCAAAAAGACACAAGGCACAAGCAACCACAGTCCAGCGCCCTACCAGCACAGATCCAGCCAGATTCTCACACTTGTCCTGTCTGACATGATCACAGAATCACACAAACACCCAGGTTGGCAAAGCCCTTCAGGGGAACCAAGTCCAACCCAAAACCCTACTCTACAAGTTTCACCTTAAACCAACCTTAAGTCCAACCTATAATTCTATTCTACAAGATTCACAGAATCACAGAACGTCAGGAGTTGGAAGGGACCTCCAAAGCTCATCCAGACCAACCCCACTGCCAGAGGAGGATCTCCTAAACCAGATCACACAGGAACACATACAAGTGGGTTTGGAATATCTCCAGAGAGGGAGACTCCACAACCCTCCTGGGCAGTCTGTTCCAGGGTTCTGTCACCCTCACACCTATTCACGCTTAAATGAAACTTCCTATGCTTTAGCTTCCACCCAGTTCCCTTTGTGCTGCCACTGGGCATCACCCAGCAGAGCCTGGCTCTTAAGCCGCATCCCTTAAGCATCACATCCAAACCACCCTTAAACACATCCAGGGTAGGGGACTCCACCACCTCCTCGGGCAGCTCATTCCAGTCCCTGACCACACTCTCTGTGAAAAACTTTTTCCTAATGTCCAATCTAAACCTGCTCAGCCTCAGCTTGAGGCCATTCCCCCTTGTTCTGTCTCCAGCTACCTGTGAGCAGAGCCCAGCAGCAGCCTCTCCACAATGTCCCTTCAGGTAGTAACAAAGTCACTTTTCCCATTACCATCAGCCTTCCCTCCTACAGCAAACCTAAATTACCCTCCCAAACCATTTCCCAAGTCCATTGAACACCCCCAGGAAAAAAGTCCTCAGGGAGAAAATGGGAGTTTTCTGCATGCCATCTTACAATGCTGATTATGAAGGAAATCCATCCCTTGCAACAGAAGATTAGAGCAGCACATGGGTTGCTTAGAGCATTGTCATGAGATGACCACATTGAACTGATTTCTAGGATGAAGGCCCTGAACACTTGAGCAGCAACATGCTCCCACATTTTTTCCTCCCTAGTAACGAAGATGGACGGCGACAAAGATCCATCCTGCATGAGGTGCACATTAAAAAACAACCAACCAAACAAAAAAAAAAAGAATTAAAGAATTTATCTGGAGTTAATCAAAACTTGTCTTCATACCAACGTGAAGTGACGCCTTGAGAACAGGATTTTTTACTATGGACATTTTTCTTTTTTACCTTCAGCTGATTACAGTTTCTTTGCTTTTTAAACACTTGCTTCAAGCCATATGTGTCTCCACATCAGCCTATCTGCTGCTTTCAACTTCTATCAGCCCCTGTTTTCACTCAAACAGGAAAGAATACAGAATGTTCTAGTTAAAGTCTATTTTTGAATATAATAAAGCTATGCAAGCCCATTTCCATTTTCTGGTGTCTCCAACAGACAGACTATCTGAGTTCATTAGGACGACAGCTTCTTGGCAATCAAATCATTTTTCATTGTGTCTATAGGAACTTAGCCCATTCATCCTCTAGCTGGCTTGCAGAGCCCTGTGCTTAGCACCAAACAAAAGGACCCACATTCTGTCATCAACTCCACGCCTTGGGCATCTTATCTTTGCCTGCATTGCTGGGGATGGTGGAGCAATGGAAGGAGAAAGGGAAGATCTAATAAAATCAGCCTAAGCAGGTCTTCAGCCTTGCCTTTCCCAGCTTGGCTTGGCAAGGGTTGGGTTTCACCTCCTCCCTGTATTTTTCAGTTCAGTATTTGGAACTAAGGAGCACACAGGCTTTAAAATTCACCTCTTTCAAAATATTGTCCATCCTGAAATGTATTTCAGAAAGAAAAGCTGTAACCTGATGCCAAACTATAAGGAAAACCTTTTGGAGCCACCTCTGAGAATCACAGGATCATCCTGGTTGGCAGCGTCCCTCAGGATCACCATGCCCAACCTAGAACCTGCTCTACAAGACTCACCTTAAACCACAGCCCTAAGCACCACATCCAAATTACCCTTAAACACACCCAGGGTGGGTGACTCCACCACCTCCCTGGGCAGTTCATTCCAGTGCTGAGAATTTATCCTGCAATGCTACAACTGCCCTGTCCATGCTGTGGGCTTCTCTTGGTGAGGTTTAGGAGAGGCTCAGTGCAGAGTCAGCCATGGGCAAAGCTGAGCAGATGGCAGCCACACCTGGCAGCATGGCTGCGCTCCTCAGTCGCAGGCACAGTTGAACGTGACACAAAGTCCAGCTCATGGCTGAAGCCTGGAGGCATGAGTAGTCTTAATGACAACTGCTTAATATTAAATAGTAATAACACTGCTCATATTGGCAATAGCAGAAGACATTAAGTCATACATGTGCTCACCATACAGCCAAGCCCTGCAGCAAGAGCAGTGTGGCCAGTAGGGCAAGGGAGGGGATTCTCCCCTTTTACTCTGCTCTCCTCAGACCCCACCTGGAGTACTGTGTGCAGTTCTGGAGCCCCCAGCACACGAAGGACATGGAAGTGTTGGAGTGGGTCCAGAGAAGGCCACAAAGATGCTCAGAGGGCTGCAGTAGCTCTGCAAGGACAGGCTGAGAGAGTTGGGGCTCTGCAGCCTGGAGAAGAGAAGGCTTCCAGGAGACCTTGGAGTGGCCTTCTAGGATCTGAAGGGGGCTACAGGAGGGCTGGGGAGGGACTATTGACAAGGTCTTGTAATGACAGTATGAGGAGGAATGGGTTTAAACTGGCAGAGAGGAGATTGAAACTGGATGTTAGGAAGAAGTTCATTGCAGTGAGGGTGGTGAGACACTGGCACAGGTTGCCCAGGGAGGTTGTGGATCTTCAATCACATTCTGTGCTCCAGAACGTCCCTGGAGGTGTTCAGGACCAGGTTGGATGAAGCCTTGAGGTACCTGTTTTAGCAGGAGGTGTCCCTGCCTATGGTAGAAGGTTGGAACTGGATGATCTTTGAGGCCCCTTCCAACCTAAACCATTCTGTGATTCTATGAAAGGGAGAGGTCCCCTTCCAGTACCCGAGCTGGGCAGGAGCTGAAGTACCAACTGGCTCCACTAAGGTGGCTCAGAAGCTGACACCACATCTATCACCCTCACTGGAGACTTTCCACTCAGTAGGATTACATAAACAGTGCCCCTCTGCTGTTCCTGTGGTTTCATGCTTAAAACAACCCAAACATCAAATACTCTTGATCCCTCCACCCTTCTGAAGCACAGCCTGTCCTTGCCTTCCCATCCTGGCCAGCAGCACAGCTCTTCCCTCCAGCAAAACTCACCACTCCAGCCCACCCTGCTTGCCACACTGGTGGTGGAGTCACCTCTTTATTATTGTTTTGAGCTAATTAATTCATTTCAGGCCACGAAAAATACAAAATTCAATCAATGCATTAAAATTCTTGTTCATTTCAGCACCCTTCAAGCTCCACCAAGGTGGTATTGCCAGCTGCGAGGACAGACAAGAAGGTGCAGATCTGGGCTGCAGGACTGGTGACTCTCTGAAGCTGTTTTGTTCTGGCTGCTGGTTCAACCCCACCACTCCTTACCATTAAGCATTAAAACAGTAGGATATGTTGCCTTTGGAAATGCATTTAAGCAGGACATCAGCACTTTCTAATCTAACCTCCACCGTGTGAGCTGCTCTCATAAAGATGGGAATTTCTCCTCCCAGAAGAAAGGACAAAAAAGAATCCATGCAAAGAACGCTGAAAACTGATGTCACTTTCTCATCACAGTGCCCATTCTCATCTGAGCTGTGAACACTGCACCAGGAAAATCTGGTCTTAATGCCAACTCCCAACCACCACTCTGACATACCACGACAGGAACGAACTAATGCAACACAGAAGGACAGCAACCAAACAAGGTCCTGCCACACGTTTGCTCCACAGAGCACATGCCAGGAGCGACTTCAAAGTGAAAAAACTCCTTGCACGATACAGGCAGGGCTCAACCAACGTTGTGATGAGTCAGAAAATCCCAAGTGACACCATCTGAGTGCTCCAAGGCTGCCTGGGATGTAAGCAGGGAGGTTGGAAAGTCCTGCTCAGGGCATGGTGCCACGCACGCATTGTGAAGGAGAGGCACGCCAGGGCTGGCAGCACCAGGGGCTGGCAATGAAAATTAGAGAGGCTTTTATGCATGCCCCCATCACCTATATAAAGCAGGGAAAAATCACTGGTTTTGGTTTTGGTTTGTTTTTTCCCCATCAGCTGGTATGAATTCACCTCTAATTGATAATTTCACAAGCTGGGGGATGTATGGGAAAAAACTAGTCCTGAACAGAAATTTTGGTAGTATAAACACATTACCTACTGCTCCTTGTTGGAGTGCATCTCTCTGCAGAACCACACAGCAGGAAGCTCTTCAGGGAACCTAAAGGGCAGTTTGGGTGTTGACAAGAACATCTCACATTGGGTAAAACACCCTCAAACACTGGCCTTTGCAAAGGATATCTGCTGAGAGACACATTCTGCCCTTCCCCAGACCACTAGGTATGGACACAGGCCAGGAGCCCTTTTCACACAAGGTTTTAGTCCCATGGCTACGAGACAACAGGAAGGGGGATTCCATTTTCTTTCCTTGAGCAGGGAGGGAAACATCCCTTCAAGATGTTATTGAAATAATAAAACATTTCCATAACCATCCAGCTGTGGAGCAGCAGTGCTAGAAGTACACACAGCCTTAAAGACCCTGCTGGAATTTTATGAGTCTGCTAAAAACCAGAACCCCGAATCCGATGCAATTCTAAAACAGACACACACACACACACACAAGGCCCCCCAGAAACAGTTGCCTCAAAAGAAAAAAAGGAGGACAATCACACAAGGTGAACCTGCCAATACCACCAGTGCAGCTGAGCATCCTTTTGCACCGCTGCAGCAACAGGCAGCAGCAAACAGGGACAGGGATGTCCACAGCCACTGCCAAGGAGAGAAAGAGGCAAAAACCCGTCAAATTTCTCAGCTCTAGCTGTACAAGGATGAGTTTGGTGTTTTGTTTGGTTTGGTTTTTTCCCCCTAGGTGCTTCCCAGGAGCAACAGCCACAGCTCTGGGCACTGGAACACCTGGTGCTGTAAGAACCCTGAATGAAATCGCAGACTCTTTGCCCCAAAGCCTTGCAGCATCTTGCTCCACACAGATCTGTGCAGAGAGCAGGAGGAGCAGCCCTTCCTCTGTTTCAGAGGCATCTAAACCCAAATTCTCATCAGGATCAAGCAAGATGGGATTATTTATGCAGGGAACTGCCAGTGTCTTGAGACTCCTGGTGTGGGGAAGAGCTTTCCCAGAGCTTCACTTGGCCACGACTTCCAAGGCAGTAACAGCAGCAGGTCCTGGGACATCTGCTGTGCCTCCCCTGGGGAGCCTCCCCAGGAAGCAGAGAGCTGCAGATGCCACCGCATTCATCTGCCAACTGAAAGATTTTAAACAAAAGAGAAAGGGTGGTCTCACCCTAGGGATCAGCTGCAGCAGGGAGGTTTTCCCTTCCCTGGCAGCAGGGGGTGAAAGCAGGGTAGGTGACACTCACTGGGGTGCTGCAATTTCCCCAAACACCATAGCCAAATATTTACAAAATAAGAGCTGGGGGAATGGGGGGCAGGTGTGGTGCAGGATCCAATGTTTAGTTTTTGCACTTTACCTGTGCAGAGAAATCTCTCCCCAAAAACACAGACAGGAGGAAAAGTTCTGCCTGCAGAACAGATTAAGACCCAGGCTCTGCTGGGTGATGCCCAGTGACAGGACAAGGGGCACTGGGTGGAAGCTGAGGCATAGGAAGTTTCATTTAAACATGAGGAGGAATTTTGTCCCCTGTGAGGGTGACAGAACTCTGGAACAGGCTGCCCAGGGGGGTTGTGGAGTCTCCCTCTCTGGTGATATTCAAAACCTGCCTGGGTGTGTTCCTGTGTGATCTGGTCTAGGAGATCCTGCTCTAGCAGGGGGGTGGGACTGGATAAGCTTTGGAGGTCCCTTCCAACCCCTGACATTCTGTGATTCTATGAATCTTGTAGAGTAGGGCTGTAAGTTGGACTCAGTGATCCTGAGGGGCTTTTCCAACCTGGATGTTTCTATGATTCTGTGAACTCTGAAGGCACAGATGATGAGCAAGACCACAGCACACTTTTGGACTTGGGAGTCCTATCTCCAAGCTCCAACCCCTCCCTGGGGACTGGGATTCCCCATGTGGAGTCACATGCAGGATGACCATGCTTGTAATAAGCGAGACCTTGCAGTAAGTGCTCCAGCCACCACTACCAAGGAGAAACTGAATCACAGCAAATTAATTTCTTGGCAGAATTTTGTGGGAAAACAACAGCATTTCCCTCCCAGTTTTATTGAAAAGCTAAAATTCAATAGCAATAAATAAACTGAAACCACTCATGGTTCTGCAAGAACCTGCATCTTCTCTGCCTTTATTAACCTTGAAGCTGTTTGTCTGCTTTGGCAGTGATACGTAGTTATTTAAAAAAAAAATAAAAAAATCAAACAAAGTTAACAAAACAAAAAAAGAAACCCAGTGAAACTCAGTGATTTATGGTCTCAATAAAGATTCCAGTTAAATAAATATATAAATAAATAGAAATCTGCACAACTTTTGCAGAAAGATGTGAGAAAAGGGCAAGACAATGAAGTGGCAAAACTTTTCTTGTGTCCCATTTTCCTCTTAGCTAAGCAAACATTTTTACTGAAAGAATTTACTGAAACATTAGATGTTCTCTTGCAAAATAAGTGCAAGCTACTCAAAAGCCCATATTTCTCACAAGGGCCTATGTGTCTTCTCTGCTCAGCAATCCAGCCTTGGAAAGCTGAACAAAAGGCTTTGCAAACTGAAGAGCTGGGGACACAGCTCTTCACTCGTTTCTACTTCTCATATCCCATGGGAAGCAGAGAAGAGAATGGCAAAAGAGATTCTTTCCATTAATTTCATGGCATCTTAGAATCACAGAATGTCAGGGGCTGGAAGGGACCTTGAAAGATTATCTGGTGCAGCCCCCCTGCCAGAGTAGATCACCTAGAGCAAATCACACTGTAATTCATCTAGATGGATCTTGAATATCTTCAAAGAGGGAGACTCCACCAACCCCCTGGGGAGCCTGTGACAGTGCTCTGTCAGCCTCACAGGGAAAAAAATTCTTCCTCAGGCTCCCAGGGAACCTCATCTTAGCAAAGCAGCAGTGAACAGCTCCACAATCCAGTCCCCAGTGATGCAGATTCTGTTCTATGTATCCATCTGTGCAATTAGCCCTGTTGCTTTTACAGAGTCACAGAAACATGCAGGTTGGCAAAGCCCCTCAGAGCACCAAATCCAACCTAGAATCCTACTCTACAAGATTCACCTTAAACCATAGCCCTAAGCACCACATCCAAACCACCCTTAAACACACCCAGGATGGGCGACTCCACCACCTCCCTGAGCAGCTCATTCCAGTCCCTGACTACTCTCTCCCTGAAAAAACTTATGTTCCTAATGTCCAATCTAAACCTGCCCCGCCTCAGCTTGAGGCCATTCCCCCTTGCTGTGTCTCTAATTCCCTATGAAAAGAGCCCAGAAATAGCCTCTCCACAATGTCCCTTCATGTAGCTGCAGACAGCAATGAGGTCTCCTCTTCCTCAAACTAAACCAGACTCAGCTCTCTCAGTCACTCCTCATAACATTTATTCTCGACTCCACCACCTCCCTGAGCAGCTCATTCCAGTCCCTGACTACTCTCTCCCTGAAAAAACTTATGTTCCTAATGTCCAATCTAAACCTGCCCAGCCTCAGCTTGAGGCCATTCCCCCTTGCTGTGTCTTTAATTCCCTGCGAAAAGAGCCCAGAAACAGCCTCTCCACAATGTCCCTTCATGTAGCTGCAGACAGCAATGAGGTCTCCTCTTCCTCAAACTAAACCAGACTCAGCTCTCTCAGTCACTCCTCATAACATTTATTCTCTGTGCCCTCCACCATACAGACACACACACACACACACTATATGCTGCAGAAATATAAACCTAGAATGCCTCTCTGGAGCTGAAGGAGGACTCCTTATTTTGTTTCATCTTCTCAGAATGCCAGATTTCAGCATCTGCTGCACTGCAGAGGATGCTTGAAAAGAAGTGGAAAATTCAGAGAGCTCTTGTTAGGAAATGAGGTACCTCAGTTTGTATCCCATTTACAAGTTGATTTCTCTCCTGAAATTCTTCCAGGTTCCTGTGCTGTCTCCATTTTTAAAAACCCCACTAATGAGCCCCAGTTTATGTGAAATTATTGTTTCAGGTGCTCCCCTCAGCAATCCATTCAACAGCACTCGGTGCAATTTTAGAGCTAGTTCTCTCAAAAGTCAATACAATTTTCTTTCTCAAGCCAATCCTCTCCTATTGTGCATGTCAATCATCTACATCTAATTCTTTTCAGCTGGGATATAAAAGTTTAATCTATTTTAGTGTAATGACTGTAAGCAAACAGAGCATGTCTCTGCTTTCTATTAGCTGACATTAGAATTCGTAATAAAGAGGCAGAGTTCACCCCCTACACACTTGAGAATGAAGGTACACAGTGAAGGAGCTGCCACTTTTACCACGTGCAGAGCAAATGAAAATGATGCATCTCTTGTGGCACCCAGAGGTGTTTCTGCTTTAGCCTGAAAGCTTGAGAGACCTGAGGGATGCCTACTTCCAACCCCAAATAGTTCACTGCCTCCCCGCTCTTCGGACGGGAGGCGCACACAGGCACAGCCCCCCCCAGTGTTGCACCACATTTTGAAGGTCAGGTTGTTCCACCATCAACCTTCCCCATGCCATCAACTCACCTGGCACAACACCACCCACTGCTGCTGATCCCTTGTCCATGTGTCCCAGCCTAAGCCCCACCACAGGCATTGCCTTCTCCTAACAGAGATAAGCATTTATTCATCACTGGTATCTAAGCAGACCTGGAAGCAAATGGCCAAATATATCCCAGCTGTAATCCAACAAGTGCTTCTTGACCAGCCTTGACCATCACCACTGTCTTTGAAAGGTCTGCTTGCTTTGCACTCAGACTCTGATAACCAGCTTCCAAGAATGCAGGGCCTGGTCCAGCAACAAGCATCTGTGACTGTATTATGCAGAACTCTATTTATAAACCAAACCGAAACACATAAGGTGCTGTTTCTGAAGTCTTGGTCTGGCTCTTGGGACACTGCCCATGAGCTTGGCCAATTCTGCACCTCAGGAGCTTTTCAAGAGGGCTGGAGAAGCAATCAGTGGAGGAAAAGCTCAGCATCATGAAAGCACCAAAATAGCTTGTGGGTTTTACTAGCAATGTGGAAAGACTTCACTAAGACTTTTTTTTTTTTTTCTTCCCCCTTCTTAAACTCCTTTACTCATCACTGGCTACCTTCAGGTGAAGGTATTTCTAGTTTTTTTTACTTCAGAGGAGTTGTTTCTGATTTTCTACATCAGCCTTCATGCCAGCAACCTTGGAAATATAAGAAACAGACCCTGTGTGTGCATATATAGGATCCGGGGAGCAACATGTTGGACAAAGTCATTGCAATAACAGTAACAAGTCTCCAGTTTTACAGCCTTTGAAGACGTTTAGGCACTAACAGCAATCCAGATGCCAAGAAATAAAGTCATTCTTATCTGGAAACAATGATCCTTTGCATTTGACTTGCCCAGGAAACCAATACTGTGGTATCCAACCCACTCTGCATAAACTTCCCTATAAAAACAGACAAAAAGAGTAAAACCCAAAGTTTTCCAGGTAGGTTTGTTTTTGTTTGGGTTTTTTTTTTTTTTAAAGGAGAAAAACAGTTCAGTAAGTTTCAGTTTTTAAAAGAATAGAAAGGAAACACTTCAATCAGTGCTTATCACAAGAATAATTCTTGTTGCAGTAAACCCACAGGAAGCTGCAGCTTTCCATCACCTCTGCTGCATTAACCTTGCTCTCTGCATGGGCAGCAGCAGACAAGCAGAAGAGTGTGGTGGCAAAGAGGCCAGCAGCAAAACTGCAGGTAAGTTCTACAAGGCAGCACAACAAAGAATCATAGAACTACTTAGGTTGGAAAAGATCTCTAAGATCACCAGGTCCAACCAACCAACCCAGCACCACCATGCCCACTAAACCGTGTCCAAAACCCACATAGACATGGCATGTTGAGACACCCCTGGGGACAGTGACTCCACCACTTTCCTGGGTAGCCTGCTCCAACGCCTGACCACTCTTTCAGTAAAGAAATGTTGTCTAACACCCAATCTACACTTGACCTGGTGCAACTTGAGGCCATCTCTTGTCCTATAGCTCGACACTTGGGAGACAAGACCAACACCCACCCTGCTCCAACCTCCTCTCAGGCAGTTTTAGAGTGCAATGAAGCCTCCTCTCCAGACCAAACAACCTCAGCTGCTCCTCATGTGACCTGTTCTCCAGACCCTTCACATGATAAAAAATTCCATTAACAGCAGGGTTTGGGGGCAAAGCTTCCAATTCTGAGAAGTGCTGGATGCTGACACCAGGGTGGCTTACGGGGAAGGGAAAGTTAGTGGTGGAAGGAGCACTTGGGTTGCTCTCTGAAAAAAACCTTGCAAGGAACCCCTCCATTCGCTGGGATTCTTTTGCTTCCTCTGGGATCCCCTGCTCCTAGCACACCAGCCCTGGCTGACCACTTCCAAAGCAATCTTAGTGTTTTTTATTGGAACATTCCAGCAGGGAAGGAGGCAGCCGGGGCTGGCTGAGCGCCAGCCACATCAGCTGTAATCAGATTATACAGTAGTGGCTTCAGAAAAGCAGAAGCATGTTTATTATCAAGCCACTAAGCAGACTGACATTCATTTGGTCCAAGCTAAGCTGAAACAGTCTTTCAGCATCATTTTCTGATTCAGATCACATTCACTTAGTTGATGTCAGCATTTTTGGGTTTTGTTTTTTTTTTCTTAGGGGGGTGTAAATGATGCTTAGGGAATGCTGATGGTTTAGTGTCTATTTTTAATTTGGGATTCTGAAAAAAAAAAAAAACAAACCACTTTCCACTTGATTCAATTCTATTTTATTGCTACATGAAAAAAAAAAAAAAAAATCAGAGGAAATGCTGTCCCTTAATGAGGGCACAGAACAGAATACCTGCTTAAATACAACTTTGACATCTCTAAACCAGAAAGGTTTTAGTTTTTGTCAAGTGTTAACATGTCCAGTGCATAGATGAATAGTTTTGGTTACCTACTTGATTAAATTCCATTTTATTACATTGCTACATTAAAAAAACATACATTTCAGAGGAAATACTGTCCCTTAATGAGGGACACAGCACAGAGTGTCTGTTTAAATACAGCCTTGACATCTCTAAAGATTTTAGTTTTTGTCCTATGTTAACACGCCCAGGCCATATGTGGATATTTTTTGCTACCTACTGAGGAGAAGCTCCTAAAGACACCTAACGATGACCAAAATAATTAATAATTGAAAAGGAAAGTGGAGTGATGTAAAAAAGCAGAGCACTACTGATGAAAGGGTATCAGCCTCATCCCAAAAACCACTGGCAGGTGTACCACCCATGGCAACTGATGGTATGCAGGTAGGCATACACATGGCAACGCAGACCCTGCAAACCCACAGGCACAAGGAGCTTGGTGTGGGTGAGGTTCCACAACTCCTTGGCAGTATGAAGCATTGAAGTGCAGCTCGAGTATCCTCTGGAGCAGCACACAAATCCTGCCTTTGAAGACAAGCCTGGAGGCTTATTTTCCCTCCCACCATCATGACAGATATGAAAAGTTAGTGGAAGGGAAGGAAAAGACAGAATTGAAGCTATGGGGAGCGCAGCCCCTTCGCTAGCACACCTCTGAGTGATCCTGTTGGATAACTATCCCCAGGCCAGCTTTGCTCAGCTCTCCAGCCCTTAAGCAAGCAGCTGCCACACCACAGGGCTCAGTTCCATTTCCCTCCCATGTAATTTGATTTATTTTTCTTTTATTTGTGAAGAGTTTTCAGGGGCTATCTTGAGTAGAATCATGAATATGCAAGCAGTTGCTGGGATGAGGTGTCTCCTGCAAGCAGCAGGTGGGAAAAGCTGCAGGTGTGGCTGGGAATAGCTGTGCTAAGTTTTGGCCAGAGGAAATTTCCTTAAGCCCATTTAAAGAATCCCCCAGAACCTCAGCTGGACAGCATTTATGCATTTATTCTCTATTCCAAGTCAACAAAGATGTAAAAGGTCCCAAGCTGCATTTCAGTAGCAAAGCAATGACTTTCATACTGCTCGTTTGCAGCCTACAAAGTGTGTTAGGAAGGAGAGCAGTGCTACAGGGAGTACATTATCAGCTCTAACACTTCCAGGCTTTCCTGACTCCACAGAAGCCCCTCCTCAAGCTCATATATGGGTTGAGGTCCTAAAAAAAAAAAAAAAAAAGCACGCATGGAATAAAAGCATCTATGAGTCACATGAGACTCACTTTCATCTTCCACCTGGGCGGTTTCTAAGCAGTAGCTGCTCAGCTTGCACAAAAGTATCCCCAACTGGAGCACACAACTGGCATTGCCCAGCTTGCCAGTGGTGATTGCCACCAAAGATCACAGGATCAGAGGATGTTAGGGGTTGGAAGGGAGCCAAAGAGCTCATCAAGTCCAACCCCCCTACCAGGGCAGGACCAGACAATCTAGCTCAGGACACACAGGAACACATCCAGACAGGGATTGAAAGGCTCCAGAGAAGAAGACTCCACAGCCTCTCTGGGCAGCCTGTGCCAGTGCTCTGGGACCCTTCCAGTCAAGAAGTTCCCCCTTGTGCTGAGCTGGAACCACCTGTGCTGCAAGCTTCCAAGCTCCTTGTCCTATCCCAGGCAGCAGTAAGCAGAGCCTGTTCCCCCCTCTCCTGACTCACAGCCCCCAGATATTGATAAACATTGATTAAATCCCCTCTCAGTCTTCTCCTCTCCAGACTAAGCAGCCCCAGGTCCCTCAGCCTCTCCTCATCAGGCAGTGCTCCAGTCCCATCATCATCTTCATAGCCCTCCAACTGGACTCTCTCCAGCAGGTCCCTGTCCCTCTTCAACTGGGGAGCCCAAAACTGAATTCAGCACTCAAGATGAGAGGGCAGAGTAGAGGGGGAAGAGAACCTTCCTCGATCTGCTGGACACACTCTTCTTAAAGCGCTGGTTTTGCTTTTAAGATTTGACATCTAAATCAGGTAGGTGGTGCTTGCAAGGACATGCATAAATCACCTGCTGGGGACCAGAGCTGCCTGCAGAGCAGCTCCTCAGGAGCATCAGTCAGAGGCTATGCTTGCAGCAGCAAACCAGGTTTGCCTAGATAGCTTGGGCAGTTCTGGAACAGCAGCTCTGTTTCTGGAGCACACTTTCAGATGGGCACTTCTTCCTGTGCCCATTAAGATGGCATCTGAAGGGGAATAAATGTTTAATTACCAGACTTTACTACACACTTAAAACCACAAACCTCTCTGGATTTTTCAACCTGCAGAACTGAAGCTCTTGTACAAACAGGAAAGCAAAACCTTCCTGCTGGTCTGCTTTAGAGCAAGTTGCACTGATTTCCTGCACGTTATTCCAGCAGATTGAAAAATGGATAACAACACAGCCAGTAACCACATGGATTAGAGGATAAAACAAAAGCCCAGCTTCAGACAACTCCTTCTGCAAGGCCTACAGCTAATTTCCCATATCCATTACCAAAAATGGGAATGATACAGCCAGAAATTTGGGCAGCTAGGTGCTGGACTTGCCTGCTATGTCCTTGTCTCCACGTGTGACATCTGGTCACCTGGCAAGGAAATGCCAGCAATCATTTAGATTTCATTCTGAGTGACAGGAGGGTGAGGGCTTGACATGCTGCTGCAAAGGACAGGAAAGGGCTCCCCTGCCCGAGCGTGATGCAGGGAAACTTTAAACTGCGGAGAGCCTTTTCTGAAGGAGAAGTGAATAATCTGCCATCACACAGGGGGCTGGGGTGGGGGAAGAACAACAAATCAGGAGGGAAAAAAATGTAGTGAAATGTTTACACAGCTGGTTTGTCAGGACAGTGCTGTTAAGAATGGTTGTTTTTCAGCCACAGGGCTCAAAGAATAGTCTTCATTTGCACTACTGCAACCAAAAGCAGCTTGGTAAAACCACTGCATGGGCTACACAGGGCTTCCCTTTGCTGGCCCCTGTACAGAACCAGGGGTGACAAGAGGCTAGCACCCACCCAGTGTTTGTAGATGTTTTCTGAACAGAATACCTTCACAGGTTGCTTCAAATGATACCTGCATGTCCGCCTCAAGAAACCAAATGCAAATAAATGTAGTCCTTCTAAAAATGTCAGCAAAGTGCAAAGGTACTAGAAAAAGAATTCCAAAGGACTGAGTTAATCAAGTGCAAGGTAAAAGTAAAAAGGCAAAGAGCTAAAGAATGATCAAGTTTACTCTTGTTCCCCACCAGCCAATGCCAGCACAATCACTGCCCTAGGGACATGGAAACACAACAGGACTGTGGCATTGTGAGGAGAGATTGAGAGACTTGGGGCTGTTCAGTCTGGAGAAGAGAAGTATCCCAGGTGACCTCATTGTGGCCTTTCATTGTCTGAAGGGGGCTACAAGAAAGCTGGAGAGGGACTCTTTAGGCTGTCAGGGAGTGACAGGACTGTAGAGTGAATGGAACACAGAAATGGGTAGATTCAGACTGGATGTTAGGAAGAGGTTCTTCAGCATGAGGGTGTTGAGACCCTGGCAGGGGTTGCCCAGGGAGGTGGTGGAAGCCTCATTCCTGGAGGTGTTTAAGGCCAGGCTGGACGAGGCTGTGGACAGCCTGATCTGGAGTGAGGTGTCCCTGCCCATGGCAGGGGGTTTGGGACTGGCTGATCCTTGTGGTCCCCTTCCAACCCTGACTGATTCTATGATTTCCACCAGTGCCTAAACACGATGAATCCACAGCCACTTCGTTTCCAGGACAAGCCCTTTGGATCCACACCAGTGCTCTTGTGCTCTTCACAGGTTTTTACATTGCCACCAGGACATACAATAAAACTAAAACAATTAAGCTCCAGTGAGAAGTCTTCTGAAGGTGGCTTTTAGCTGAAGAATTTATTCTTACTTCAGTTCCTTAACCAGTGGGAGAGGAGCAGGACACCAGAGGTCCAGCCTTGGCCAAGGGACCAGAGGAGCCTGCCACGCTTAGCCTAGAAAAATAAAGACAGATGGGACAGATTGCTTTCTACAGCACAACAAAAGGGAGATACACCCTGTTTTGTTTTCCAAAAGCTGTATAAACTATAGGACAGCGTTGGCATAAGAATAATAGATTGACCATGAATAAACCGATGTTAAAAATTAGGAGTTTTGTGACCGCCAGAAGATCTGGAACAGTTTTCAGACAGATGAGTACAGACAAGTGGTTTAAAGACAGAGCTTCACCAATTTAAAAACCAGGATTAAACAAATGTGATGACTTGTTGAGGAGTGCTTTCAGGAGATGGATCATCCCTGTGTTGCTTCCACCTTTCTGGACAATCTCCGAATGATACAGAAGGAGCTAAACTTCCCTGCAAGGAGTCTGCTGAGAAAGTTGAGAACTCACAGCCACCAGAGCTGAGCAGTATCAGCAAATACGAAACTTCATACTCCTCTGGGCAATTGTACTTCACACAACTGTTTCAGCACAGGATGTGGCTGGTTGATATCTTAGCTAAATGTTAAATGGCATCAGCCATTCCCTCACTCTCCAGAACTACTTGCATCAGACCTCTTAAGGCAACCAGAACACATCACACAGCTACAGCAGGAGGATGCTGATGCCATTTCTTCACAACAAGAGACAGGCAAAGCTGAAAGAGTACAGGAGAGATGCTACCAAACACACCTCCATCTCTCTATAGGAGTTTCTTCTTTTTCCTACAGATTAAGCTCAACAAGCCTTTATTTTTTAATTTATTTATGTTTAATCTACAGCCCTTTCCATTTAGTACACGCACCCACAAAGTTTCTTAAAGGTCAGTGCTCTTTCTGCATTCCAATTTAGTGTCAGAGCTGTATATTCAAAGCAGAAGATTAGCCACCATTTGAAAGAGATGATGCCTGGTTGATTTTTTTTCCAAGACACTCCAGTTGCATGTCTCAAAAAAACCCAACAAAACCCAAACCACAAGGGAAAGCAAATGAAGTGTAACACAGAAGGATTACTCAGGCATTCCACATTATGGCTCTCATCACTACACTGATTTGTCATTTTGTAAAGTATTGTCTTTCAAATCAGCTCGCTGAAGATAAAACCAGCCCTCCATTCCAACTTTCTTTATCATATTTCATTACTTCACTGCTTTGGGATCAGAGCATGGGAAATAGTCTGCTTTTTAGAAGCAAAGTTTTCCCCTCCCCAGCCGCCTTAGCATGCTTTCAGGATTGGATCACAAACACAACATAAATCATTTGAAAGAAGGACGCAGACGTTTTACAATAACATGAAACATTAACGTATTTGTTTTTTCAAGCACGTGTTATCTTTTGGGGCTGAAGTACCTGACAGTAGCAATTTAAACAGACATTTTTATTTTATGCACGTCCACGAGCTCATTAGCGTAAGATGAATAGACGCTTAGCGCCTGCTCTAAGGGGATCGTTTGTTAGCCTTCTGGAACCCGTTGAAAAGTTTATCAAAGCAGCTATGGCAAGTTCAGGTCCTTGCAAATGGAAGGAACAGTGCTCCAAGGTTTAAGATACCGTATCAGTGCTTTCATAAGCCTGCCCCCTCCAGCGCTGATTAGAGCAAGCAATTATTTCTTTCGCGGCTTAAAGCTTTCACTTTGCTATATAAACGTTGGCACGGTGCCAAGGGCTGAATGGAAAACCCATTTTTGCTTTAGAGTTGTTTGGAAATATGAAACTCAGAACAGACCAAACCCAAGAAAGCAAAGCAATTGTTGTAGTTGTCCTCAATTCAGCTTAAAATCAATATGCTACCCAAGAGAACCAAAGTTGGCTTTGACGTTTGACTTAGACTTGCCTGTGCTTCCTTGTGATACACAGGGCAGGAAGCAGCACCAGCATCCTCTCTGAGCAACACACTTTACTCCAGCAAATACTTAATTAAGCGAGCAAAGAACAGGCATATGCTGGGGAAACAGGGGCTTAGAATCATAAAAGCAACCAGGTTGGAAGAGATCTCCAAGCTCATCCAGCCCAACCTCTCACCCAGCCCTAGCCAATCAACCAGACACTAAGTGCCCCAGCCAGGCTCTGCTTGAACACCTCCAGGGACAGCAACTCCAGCACCTCCCCTGGGCAGCCCATTCCAATGCCAACCACTTTCTCTGGCAAGAACTTCTCCCTAACATCCAGCCTAGATGTCCCCTGGCACAGCTTGATTCTGTGTCCCCTTGTTCTGTTGCTGGGTGCCTGGCAGAAGAGCCCAACCCCAGCTGGCTACAACCTCCCTTCAGGTGGTTGTAGCAATAAGGGCTGCCCTGAGCCTCCTCTTCTGCAGGCTGCACACCCCCAGCTCCCTCAGCCTCTCCTCACAGGGCTGTGCTCCAGGCCCCTCATCAGCCTTGGTGCCCTTCTCTGGACACCTTCCTTCATTGAAAACATCTGCAAAACTGCATCCATCACATCTGTAGGCAACTACTACTGAAGAAGCAACTTCATGGGCTCAAAGGCCATTGCAGTTAGGTACAGCACAAAATATTTGTCTGCTAGACACAATGCACAGCTTGAAGATAATGAAATGTCCACAGGCAGATTTCAGTGGCACAAGGCAGCTCCTGTAAACTGGGATGGCTACATCAATACACAGACTGTCTTTTACCTCAGCTCAGGTGAAGGGAAAAGGAATCTCAGGTGAATCTTGTAGAGCAGGGTTATAGGTTGGACTTGGTGATCCTGAGGGGCTTTTTCCAAACTGGATGTTTCTGTGATAAGATCTTTTGGATCTTTTTGTGTTGTTTCAAAGTTGTTCCCGTTAGGGATTTTGTTGCTAATAACACTGATAAAGCTTATTTTCACTGCACTGGGTAACAGCTCTGTGGGCAGCTCAGCTGAGGGCTAGAGGGTAAAAGAGCTGCTGCTGGCCCAACCATCACCACTACCATCTGCAATGGGGAATGACTTCAAACTAGAGAAGAATAGATTTAGGATTGGATGTTAGGAACAAGTTCTTTACTCTGAGGGTAGTGGAACACTGGAACAGGTTGCCCAGGCAGGTGATTGAGACCTCATCCCTGGAGATATTCAAGGTGATGCTTGAGAGGGCTCTGGGCAACCTAATCTAGTTGAGGATGTCCCTGTTGAGTGCAGAGGGGGTTAGACTGGATGACCTTTGTGTGGTCCCTTCCAACCCAGACCATTCTATGGGGGAACTCTGCCTCCACAACAACGCACATGGGCAAGGACCAGTGAGTGAGGAGACAGGACTCTGTCATCTTGTAGAAGTCAACCTACTTATGCTGATTTACCCCAGCACAGGATCTGGACCTTATCTGGAGAGAAGTGCTAATCACCACAGCTTGCCCATAGTTATTTTTACGTTGTGGAAAAAAGGATGGAAAACAAAACAATCTTCTAAGGACGAAATGCAGCTGGAAGAACATGCACAGTACTGATGCTACAGTGTGGAAACATCTGGCCAAGACGGGAAGGAGACTGATGTTTTCTCCCTCCACTTCCATGGGAACACATTCAGACCTGACAACAGCTCTGCCCCATGGAAATACCACGGCTCTCGTCATTCAGCCTCGAAAATCCTGACACCGACATCAGAGCAGGGAAAAATGACTCCACTGCTTCTGCTTTCCATCGAACCAAACCCGCCTGCAACAAAAGGCAAGCGCATGCAGTTGTTTTCCTGGGTATGTTTCCAATCACAGCAGTGTGTTTAAGTAGTCAGGCTGCATCCAAGAGAGCTCAGCGGCACAGAGAGGGCAGATGACACCCCGATGGCAAAAGCAGCCGTGTAAATCATCTCCGAACGACAGCGTCATACATGGAGAGCTGCTCAATTTGGAATGTGCCAAACGGTGCTTTTCCTCATCTGGCATCATCTATACATCAGCCAAGGGTTCCCTTGGGGATTGTAATTCTTGCCACAGACGAATGTACAACAGATGTTAAGAAAAGTGTTAATTAAAATAATATATATCTCCATCAAGGTAGCAGAGCAGCCACTCCTGAAGTCAACAGCAAACCTGCAAACAGTTACAGGCCTCTCCTGGTTGCCTGCCTACCAACCTTCAGCATTGCCCAGCAGTGACCGGGCAAGGGGGCAAGGGAGGATGAGGAAGCCACTGAGAATCTAGACCCTGCACAGCTCAAAGCTCCTGTTTCTGATTAGAGCCTTCCAGAATGACACATTTTAGAAGAGTACAAATGCTGGCCAGCTCTCTTCTCAGTTTTTCCCAAGTGACACAGGACTGTTTCCTGCCCAGAGGCTCTCGTTAGGTGACAAGCAGCAGTACCAAGAGGTTAAATAAAACCCTTGCGTGCTTTAGGTTACTGCATCATCTTTACGCTTTAACACAGTGGCAAAGCAAGCTCCTTTTCAGTGAGCAGCATCTGCCCCAGGGTGTCTGTGTCATGCCAGTCTGAACAGAGCCCAGTACATCATCTTAGGCCAGTTTGTGCATTTTGCCAGAGCCACAAAGCGGCTCCCTGCTGTGCAGCCTCTGCCCCTCTTAATGGGGAGACTGGCACTGAGAAACCAGTCTGCTTATTTCCATATTGGCACATAGCCATCTGCTCTGGCCTTTGAGGATGCATATCTTTCTTTAAGCCATCTCAGNCCATATTTACGAATTTTCTGGTTTTCTTCAGAGAAATTATTCAATCTTTTGGTCGAGAAGGAAGAGGAGTTCCCTGTCTCTTACGCAGGCAATTGGATTTATTGGATAGTGATATGAGAATCTGAGAAGCTTTCTAGTGCAAAGTGTGAGGTACAGACACTGGCAAGGGAAAAGCATCCAAACCCACCAGCCCCACACAGCAGCTATATGGATGACCGTACCAAATTCAGGCATAGCTGTGCTAGGCACTGACAGAGAAGATCAAGCAGCAGTGACGGTGACAGAGTGAGAGTGATGGTGGAAGACATCAGGCTGGACCAGGAGAAGAGGCATTGTTACTGCCCCTGAATCCTACCCAGCATATTCAACCCAGAGACCTTCAGGTGCCAGACTGAACTCCTGATCTCAGAGGAGCCAGAAGAGCTATGACGATAGGCAACTGCCTCAGAGACCACCTAAGTGGCAAACTGTGCTTCAAGAAAATATTCTTTGTGAAGGGTTTGAAAGTAGGAATTCATGTCAACAGATCTGCAGATCAAAAGCAGAATTATCTAATCCAGCATGCTCTGTGTCAATAGGCAGTTGTGAGAAGCTGTGAAAGCCTTATGGGCACAGGAAACTGGCTTGTGTGGCACGTTCGGGAGTTAGTCACCTGTTGAGTTTCAGAGGGAACTTCTCTGCAGCTGTTTCAAGATCTTCAGGACTGCTCTACAGAATGCTTTGCTCCTTACCCACAACACACCACATGGTTTTGAGCCTTCCAAAAAGGCCAAGGCTTGCTGTGATGGTTGATATTTTTTTCAGCACTTCAAAGCTTGGGCTGAGCCTTGCTGCCTGCTCAGAAGCCTGCTATCTTTGGCATCCCTCAGGACTGAAGAAATATCAGAGTTTGGCTATTTTTGCTGCTGGCTTTTCAATCTAACGTTAACAGCCAGGATCCACAAACTGCATCCTGGAGCTCTTACTCAATCCCGCAGAAAGGTTGCTGGGAGGAGGAATGCTAAAGGTTACAACATTTTTGTCTTATTGTTATTATTAGGGAACACACAACAGCTGTACATCCAAACTTGATATTTTTACAAGGCAAAGAGCAACCAGGCTTTGCTGAACCTTGGCATGCCTTAAGCTCACTGTGCAAGAGTTCCAGGGGGCATGAGTCAGCTTACAAACCCATAAAAATCTAATTATGGCTAATGATCATCCTTTTGTTTACACTGTATATGAAATGCTAACTGCTTCTGATACTCACTGCAGGAGCAAGATTTACCATCAATCTTGAACCGATTCCTATCGCACCAGCACGACTTGAAACGGCCAACTTACAATAGATCAGAGCCCACACCACACACAAAAGGCTCTGCCCTGCCTGCCAAAAGCTTGGTTTCTCTCTCATACAGCTACTGAAACACTGCATGCTCCAAAGTTTAGAAAGAAGTTCAAAAGAACCACACAGAAGAACTAAGTCCCAGTCACAAGAAAGCGACATGCAGCAGATCCTCTAACAGGCTGCGTGGCAACCAACCAACTTTGGGCCACACAAGGAACTGATTTTCTGATCTTACCCAGACCTGAGCAGAATTACGATAGCCTCTGGGTAGACTCACGTGGAGGACAGAATGCTAACGTCAGGGATAAGCAGGGTTGCAGCAGTCCTGCTGCCCTTTGGAGGAAGAGGCCAGGAAAGTGACCTCACTTCTTGGGACCACTGCTGATGGAGCAGGTCCCACCAACCCACTGCAATGGGGAAAGAGAAGACAGACAACATTTTCTCTTCCATCAACTTGTTGGTGCTCTTTGATGCGTTTCAGTGGCTGCCCCCAAAAAGCTGCAAGAAACCCAACCGAAATTCACACCAGGATCTGCTTGTTCCATAAAGAAACTATTTCCTGGTCCAAAGTGGCCTGCAGGAAAGCACAAAACATCAAATGAGGAGGCTGCTGGCAAAGGGGTTTATATTCCTTCCCAGTCCAGGCGCAGGTAGAATTGTTTTTAGTTTGTACTAATTCCAAGTCCTGCTTGCACAGGGTCTTGAAGAAAAAAGAGTCATCCTCCTGCAAACATGGTCTAGTTTGAACCTGAACGATGCTGAGAGTCTGCCAACATCACAGTTCTTGGAAAGCTGCACAAGTGCAGTCCAAAATGAGATCTCTGAAACAAATTCCATCAGATTTACAAACCGCTTAGAAAACAAACCCAAGAGCTGGCAAACGCAGGAATCTTTCAAGGTTAGCTCAGTTCCTCCCATCTTGTTCTTTCCTCTCAGTCAGTTCATTTCAAGTTACTTCCTAAGTGCTTCAAGTCCTCCCTAAGCACAGACACAGGAGAAAAGCAGGTGTGGGTCCTTCCCACAGAGCTGCCCAAACTAGTCATGCACCTGCATGGTGATGCCATGCTGCCAGTCTCTGCTATGGCATCCCAGCTATGGCAACTGCAGTATCAGCAAGCATCTAGGAGGGGGCAGAAAGGACAAAGACAACTTATCCCCGCAAAAATGTTAGCCTGAAATAAGGCTGCTCAACAAGCAGCCTTGTTGTCTGTACAGTCAAATGCCAGTGGTGCCAAGCCAAGCCCTTCACTGAGAAGCCTGGTTTCATAGCTCCGAACACCCACGGGGTTCTCAGCAAGAACTGGTTGTGTTCCCTTCACTCCTAGGCTGGGAATTCAAATAGCTGCTGCTTAAATGCTAACAAAACAGGGAATATCAACAGCAGTCAAAGTGTTCCTGACCCAGCAAGCACAGGGTAGAACTGGTGGAGGGTGCAGGGCAGAATACCAGTTTCTGGTCTTTCATGCAAGTCAGGGGTCTGTGATATGGAGCCCTTGTTACAAGAGGGATGTGGATGTGCTGGAAGGTGTCCAGAGAAGGGCCACGAGGATGAGCAGAGGGCTGGAGCTGCTCTGCTGTGAGGAGAGACTGAGGCAGTTGGGGCTGTGCAGGCTGGAGAGGAAAAGGCTCCCAGGTGACCTTCTTGCGGCCTTGCACTACCTTAAGTGGGCTACAAGAAAGCTGGGGAGGGACTTTTTAGGCTGTCAGGTAGTGATAGGAATGCATAGTGAATGGAACAAAGCTGGAAATGGGGAGATTCAGACTGGAGGTGAGGAAGTTGTTGTTCAGCATGAGGGTGGTGAGAGCCTGGCAGGGGTTGCCCAGGGAGGTGGTGGAAGCCTCATCCCCGGAGGTGTTTCAGGCCAGGTTGGATGAGGTTGTGGCCAGCCTGATCTAGTGTGAGGTGTCCCTGCCCATGGCAGGGGGGTTGGGACTGGCTGATCCTTGTGGTCCCTTCCAACCCTGACTGATTCTATGATTCTATATTGGTATATCCAAGGGGAGACTCACCCTGAACCCCTTCCCAGCTGCCCTCCAGGACCCTCGCAGAGGCTGATAAACAACTACCCACTGTCTGCCCTTCCTTCTCTCCTCCCAGTCTGCTCCCAGCCACACACCCCTAAGCACAGACATGACAGGACACAGTAAGCTAAGAAACAAATGCAAAACAAAAAAAAAGATTCAATTACAAATAGGGACTAAGATATTCCAATGAGACAGGACAACAAAATAAACAAATCTAACATTATCTCCCCATGGAAGAATAAAGACTTGCAAAGTTTCACCAGGGGCTGCAAAAACTGAAGGAAAAATAAGATCCTGAAAAGCAGTATTTTTCTTCCCAATATATTTTTATGAGGAGGAAAAGAAAATAACAACAACAAACAAATAAGCAAGATGACCCAGTGAGCATTCAACATTTGGCACTGCACCATGAATTTCTAAGCCATGGATTTCTCTAAAGGGTTTCTTAGTGCATCTTAGCAGTTCAGAGGAAGTGACCCTCTGGCACAAACACCCAGCTGCCTGGGCTTTGAAGTCAGGGAGCCTTCTTAAAAATGTCTCTGTGACACTTACTCTGATGTCCTGCCTCTGAACACCAGCTTTTGACCTTTCATCCCTAGAAAGACTTCTGACTCCCAATCCTGTCCTACGGGAGACTGTTTTCTGTGCCTTCACAGCAACATTCCAATTTCCAAGGCTTCAAAAGGGGAGAGGGAAGCACTAATCCATCAGCCTTTTACCACTCTCATAGTGTTACACATTGTTTGTGATTGACATCCAGTTGTCTTGAAAATAAAAATAGGCTGTGTGGGTCAGACACTAAAAATCTGAGTGCTCTGATGGGAATCTCCTTCATGAAAAGGCTATGGATGTGCTGAAATGTGGCCAGAGAAGGGCTACGACAATGTTCAGAGGGTTGGGGTTGCTCTGAGGAGAGACTGAGGGAGTTGGGGCTGTTAGTCTAGAGAGGAGAAAGTTCCCGTGCGACCTCCTTGTGGCCTTGCAGTATCATAAAGGGCTACAAGAAAGCTGGGGAGGGACTTTTTAGGCTGTCAGGTAGTGATAGGAGTGGGAGGAATGGAATAAAACTAGAAATGGAGAGATTCAGACTGGACATGAGGAGAAAGTTCTTCAGCATGAGGGTGGTGAGAGCCTGGAGGGGCTGCCTAGGGAGGTGGTGGAAGTCTCATCCCTGGAGGTGTTTAAGGCCAGGCTGGATGAGGCTCTGGACAGCCTGGTCTAGTGTGAGGTGTCCCTGCCCATGGCAGGGGGTTTGGGACTGGCTGATCCTTGTGGTGTCTTCCAACCCTGACTGATTCTGTGATTCTAAATCATTGTAGAATTGTGTTTTCCTTTGGGTTTTCAAGAGCTTTTTGGTCCCAAAACCCCCAAAAATGTTTGCAAGTCTCCAACGACATCTTAAGACAAAGTGACTTTACAAGACATTTGCCTTAGCCTTGCCTCTTTCTTTACTTTGGGACCAGCAAAGTTTAAGTATTTAAATGTTTTTACATAAAAGTAAAATGAGAAATTTGGTCTTGTAACTGTATTAACATTCAGCTGCTACTCAAGTGACCCAAAGTGTTCATCACTATCCAAGGTAGGGACTCTAACAAGAGCAGACTCCATGAAGGACTGTTGCTAATTGCAAAAAACCAAGAAGCACAGAAGAAAACCCAAAAGTTTCCATAATCTTAATTGTATTTGAACCTCTGCCAGGCACTAGGGAGAAGAAAAACTGAGAGTCTCCCTTACAAGAAGTGACTAAGGTAGGAAATAATTTAATAGGTAGATTGGTAGGTGCTGTAAGGTAAGATTTAACAAGCTCTCCTTCTTCTGCCAAACTGTCACCACTACTTGAAGACTCATTTCCAGTAGAGGTTAACTCGCCTTAGGTTAGGAACAGAAATGATTCACAACCTGTTCTTAGTGTACTCTGATTTAGGCTTTATGGCAGGGGTTGCTCAAAAGCAGAGAAAATTCCCTTGTGACACTGGTAGGTAACTGCAGCTATGGGCGAGTGGTGAATTTAAGTGTCAGTGCCCACTTTAAACATGAGTTTGGATCTTCACATGCTTTCATGGAACTGGAAGCCTCAAAATGGAGCATCTACATGTTTGTTGGGGTTTTTTTTTTCTTTCTTCAGAGAGGTATCATCATCCACACTGTTCTGCACCATCACATGGTAAGACCCAAACCGAATTCCCCTCCTCAGTCACAGGACCTTGCTATTGCCTCCCAGCCACTGCACTACCACCCACTGCCCAAATCTCCTTCCAAAGGAATGGGACATTGGCTGATTGCTGTTAAAAGGAAACCCAGGAAATCCCCTGTTGGCCTTCTCAATGAGACACACCGTGCCCAAAAATCCTGCCCAAGTGCACGCTTGTGTGGCAATGACCTGCTCTGTCTCCCAACCAGGCCATCAATGAATTTCTATCCAAAGTCAACAGAGCTCAAAAGCTGCAAGTTCCCGGCAGCATATCTCTGTTATCAGAGGATCCAGCACAGTCTTTTCTTCTCAGAAATTCCTATTGCCTCCTATTACCGAGTTTAAAGAGGAAAAACTTCCAAAGCTCAAGGAAACAGCAGATGAAAGCGAAGGCCCCAAATAAAAGAGAAATCATTTGGAGCTCACAGTATCAGTGCTTGCTTTAAGAAGAGCACAGAAGCGACTGGAAGAGTCAGCTAGAAAGTTATCTGCAGAGATAGTTTTATTTGCTGTCAGTACAGGACTTCCACATGGCGATAAGCTCCTGCCATGGAAACGGGAAGTTCTTCCCTTTCTCAGAGCCACTGAGACTGCAGAAATCAATATGAGCATCCCTTGGGTATTTCTCTTCTAGAGGCTGCTCTTTGGGGTTCAGCACAGTCAAGGAGTGGCAGGAGCCACACTGCCCAGGCCTTGCCGCCTCAGGGCTCTGTGCTGCTGGAAGTCCATTTTCACCCGGCTCATTCTTCAAGCCTCAAGTGCTTTTCAAACTTCAGGTCTCGTTTCACAGGTGGTGCCCCACAGCTGCCTGCACATAGTGACCATNCCCACCAGAGTAGGACCAGACAATCTAGCTCAGGTCACACAGGAACACATCCAGACAGGCCTTGGAAGGGTCCAAAGAAGGAGACTCCACAACCTCTCTGGGCAGCCTGTGCCAGTGCTCTTGGACCCTTACAGTCAAGAAGTTCCCCCTTGTGTTGAGGTGGAACCTCCTGTGCTGCAGCTTCCATCCATTGCTCCTTGTCCTATCACAGCTCCTTGTCCTGACCCACAGGCCCAAGATATTGATAAACATTGATTAAATCCCCTCTCAGCCTTCTCTTCTCCAGGCTAAGGAGCCCCAGGTCCCTCAGCCTCTCCTCACCAGGCAGTGCTCCAGTTCCCTCATCATCCTCATGGCCCTCCACTGGACTCTCTCCAGCAGATCCCTGTCCCTGTTAAACTGAGGAGCCCAAAACTGAACACAGTACTCAAGGAGAGGTCTCACAATCTCTCTAGGAAGCCTGTTCCTGTGCTCTGTGACCCTTGCAGTAAAGAAGTTCCCATCCTACTTGTAATAACCTGCACTTAGGGACTGTGCCAGTGTCTTTTCGCAGTATTGATGGTTTGCACCATCAGGAGCTGCTTGCAAAGATCAAAGATTAACCCTTTTGCCCAGTGACACCTTCCCTGTTCCTTCTGAACAGGTTTTGGTTGCTTTTTGTTATGTAACATTACCTTCAGTGTTTAACACTAAACAGTGGGACTGTACAGGTTTAAACCTCACTGCAAAGCAAAACCATTCCAGATTTCTCCCACAGCCACCATGTTAAAGCTTTTAAGTGGGACAAGACACACCATGGTGGAGCACAAAGATATTGGAAAGGCAGGAAAGATGAAAACACAAGAGCTCAGGGTTTATGGCAGAGACTTAAATATGGGATTTATTAATGTGCTCGTGTTGCAGAGGCAATACCTCAGCATCACTTTCAAAGAAGGCAGATTCTAGTTCTTTGAAAGGGTATATTAAGAGCAGTATTAAAACTTGATTTTAAAAACAAGCTGGTTTTGCTTTTGAGAGTTCAAACCACAGCTGAAGGGAGCTGCTAAGCTTTATTTACCTCACCAGGCAACATTACAGTGGCTCAAAGCAGAAAGAAAACCCCCCCTGCAGTACCTGTGAGCTTCAGGGCTGTGGATTTACTGCTTCACAGAGCTAATTCCTACAGCTGCTCCCCAGTGGTCCAGCTTCTCATTTCCACTACACCAAAAACACCTGGCTGAGAAAGGACAACGCTGAGAGACCTGCTTGTAGATGTCAGTCTGGATTTACTCTGCTCAGCCTGAGAGGAAAGAGCTCAGCATTTCACTGTAGTAAGAGAAACACACTCCTGAAGCTCAGATTTGTCTCTGACCAAAACCCAAACTAAAACTTTTTTTGGTTTAATCTGCAAGAGGGTAAACCAACTTCAGTTTTTCCTTTTGGACTGTGTCTACAAACCCTTGTGTCTGGTCAGGAATTGATGTCAAGACTGACATGAAAGGCCTTATTAGAACAGCTACTAAACTCCACAGGGAGTGCACCCGACAACATGCTGGGAGCATGCAGCGTACACCAAGCCCTTTCTCCCCTTCTCCTTTCCAAGTCAGCACTACACACGTAGACAATGGCTCCCATGCTTTGAACAGCCAACTTTTTTACACTATCATCCTCAATAGTGGAGCAAATACTGCAAGGAAACAGCAAGCTCATGAAAATGAAGGAAAATTCCCAGCCCGGAGTTGTTGTGCTGCTGCATCCCATCGCTCCCCCAGCACCACCTCTTCTTGTGGGATAAATGCCTCTCTGTTTGTATTAGGCAAGATTAACTTATTTAGATTTGGCTGTGCAGCTGTCATAAATCAAAATGAAAGAAAAATATCTTAAGCCTAATCTTTGTTTATCTAACTGTTTCTGCCCATGGCTCTAATTTCTTCTTAGCTCTACTCCGGAGCCCTTGCAGAGTTTCTCATCGGCTGTGGCCAGCCTGTCTGCCAGCCGTGGCACCATCCGACTGCACTGCCCACAGAGGGAATGCTGCAGCCCACTAGTGACTTTATTGAAGGGGTCTGAGTGAGGAGAGTTGTCATCAGCCTCCTCGGACATCTGAAGAGTCTCTGCGGCTGTCTTTCATTGCACATTGGCACATCAAGGCTCGGGTGAATCGGCCCCGGCGTGCCAGCCAGTAACGCACAATGGTTCTTGTATGTACTCAGGGCATCCTATCAAACACCCTAACCTAATCCTCAGGAAAGCTTTGGCTGATGAAGTATCTTGGCGTCTGCAAGATCTCTGCGGGCTGTTAAGCTGTTTTGTTCTGGATAGCTGTACTGTACTGCCCATCACACACCGGCAGTGCCAGCACTGCCTCTCCACAGTGGTGCAGGCAGACACAGCACTTACTGTGCACAAGGGCTTGCATTGAGCCTTGGAGCTCAGGGCATGATGCGCGGAGGTCTCCCGATGTGGAAACACAATGCAGAGGTGCTGCATTGTGGCTTACCAGCAAAAGACAAGGATCTTTACTTGGGAAAATAACTCAGTATAGGTTTGATGTTTTATCTGAATGTTGTAAGTCTCGAGGTGAGACTCTGCCAATGCTTTGGTGCCACCCCCAAATCTAGAACTGGTAAGGTGAGACTCTCCCAACACTTTGGTGCCAGCAAGGTGCCAAATCTAAATCTAGAACTGGTAAGGTGAGACTCTCCCAACACTTTGGTGCCAGCAAGGTGCCAAATCTAAATCTAGAACTGGTAAGGTGAGACTCTCCCAACACTTTGGTGCCAGCAAGGTGCCAAATCTAAATCTAGAACTGGTAAGGTGAGACTCTCCCAACACTTTGGTGCCAGCAAGGTGCCAAATCTAAATCTAGAACTGGTAAGGTGAGACTCTCCCAACACTTTGGTGCCAGCAAGGTGCCAAATCTAAATCTAGAACTGGTAAGGTGAGACTCTCCCAACACTTTGGTGCCAGCAAGGTGCCAAATCTAAATCTAGAACTGGTAAGGTGAGACTCTCCCAACACTTTGGTGCCAGCAAGGTGCCAAATCTAAATCTAGAACTGGTAAGGTGAGACTCTCCCAACACTTTGGTGCCAGCAAGGTGCCAAATCTAAATCTAGAACTGGTAAGGTGAGACTCTCCCAACACTTTGGTGCCAGCAAGGTGCCAAATCTAAATCTAGAACTGGTAAGGTGAGACTCTCCCAACACTTTGGTGCCAGCAAGGTGCCAAATCTAAATCTAGAACTGGTAAGGTGAGACTCTCCCAACACTTTGGTGCCAGCAAGGTGCCAAATCTAAATCTAGAACTGGTAAGGTGAGACTCTCCCAACACTTTGGTGCCAGCAAGGTGCCAAATCTAAATCTAGAACTGGTAAGGTGAGACTCTCCCAACACTTTGGTGCCAGCAAGGTGCCAAATCTAAATCTAGAACTGGTAAGGTGAGACTCTCCCAACACTTTGGTGCCAGCAAGGTGCCAAAGCCAAATCTAGAACTGGTAAGGTGAGACTCTCCCAACACTTTGGTGCCAGCAAGGTGCCAAAGCCAAATCTAGAACTGGTAAGGCGAGACTCTCCCAACACTTTGGTGCCAGCAAGGTGCCAAAGCCAAATCTAAACTCACTAACAAATCCTTTGCTGAACTGCCTCATAAAAGTTCCCTATAAACCCCACAGACACCTGCTAAGTCCCACAGCAGATCACAGGGGTACATCTGGGTTACTTAAACACCCAAGATGACTTCAACATTCCCTGGAGTAGGGCTTCTGGACCCCAAATTTACTGCAAGTATTGCAGATTGTTGCAATGTTTAGCATGGACAAGATTACATTCTGATCTCAAGTGCCCTGAGCACAATCTAAAGTTACTTCAGAGGGAAAGAGGTTCCAATAAATACTTGCTGGTTGCCTTAGCCCAATGATTTACAGAACACACTGACTCTTTAGTGCTACAACATTTTGTTGGTAGATAAAAATTCTAACCAAGCTGCCCAGTCCATCACAGACCTGTTTAGCATCTCTTGAGCTGTAGAACTGTCATCCAGAACTGGGTGGGAAAGACGACATTTACTTCACTTTACTTTCTGGTTTTTTTAAAACACAGAATTTACTGCAGCTGATTTCAGGTGCCACATGGGCCCACAGCTGGGATGTTTCCCTGCTTGCCTTTGTCATAGTGTGGCCAGCACTTTAGGCTTAACCCAAGCAACCTAGAGCTGGTATTGCTGGGCTTCTGAGCCTGGGGGGAAAAGCTAACAAACCACACCATTTCCAACTTGCTGGAGTCTGATGACTTCCTTAACTTTGCCACTCATCTAGAGCCAGAAGGGCTGAGGATGAAGCACTTCCTACATAAAGATGTTTTGCCCAAAGGCTCTTCCTGTGCTTTTGGGAAGGCTGTGTACTGGAGTTAGAGCATAGCCATGAGCAACCACTGTGCATTCCAGCAATTATCCTGAGACTGTGAAATAATTGCCACGTTTTATAGATAGGAGGCAGCGTGACAACAGTCCACAACCTTCATCTACACTGTGCTTGGGGTGGAAGCCAAACCCAAGTGCTCTCAGCTCCTCTAGTACACAGCCCCCTTCCTTTCGCTGTCACGGAACACAGTTCTGACAGTATTCACGCTTATATTTATCACTGACTAACAACAGGAGGAGAACAGCAAAAAAACCTCCCAGGTTACTCCTGTGCATGAAACTGCAAGAGCAGGAGAGATGTGGGAAGCTTATGAAAACCCAGATCAGAGCAGGACTCTTCACTTGAAGGAAGGAAGGAGCTCACCATCTCCTTTTCCAAACCAAGCCACACAGATCGCTTGAGGAAGATGGCATCCACCCTGCAAGCCTGTTCCCTAAAGTAATAGGTGTGGAATTGTCAGTTAGCTGGGCTTTGAAACCTTTGGTTTCCAGCAAAGGGGCCTGGCTTTGCACACTAAGTATGCACAATAAGAACCAGACCCATCCTGGGTGGTATGGAGACAGTAAGCTCATCAGGAACCGCGTACTCTACCATATGAGACATCGTTTTATTTGGTGCCAGAGAGGAAAAGGGGGTGGGAGGAAGGATGATATGCAGTGCTTTTTCTCCCTCCTCACTCTGCCCAGGCATGAGGAATTTTTGTAAGCTCACAGTGGGGCCTGTCTCCACCCAAAGGGCACTGGTACAGTTCTTAGACATATGTTCAATGTCTCAGCAAAACACCACCAGAAACCACTTATGGCAGCCGCAACAGCTTGGTCTCCTGCAATTTCTATTAGGAATGCTAGTGAAGGGGTTAAAACCCATCCAGAGGGATCCCAAAAGATGCTCCACAGCACGTATGGAAAAACTAAATGTATAAAACCACCTACAAAGCCAATATTACAAAAGTCATGTTCACACTGAAGGACTAAACCACCAAAGCAATTTTGTCCCTGGCGCTCTTTTACAGTGCCATTTCACGGTGGGTCGACTGACACTGAAGTCAGTAACACACCACAAAGAGGATTTTTCTGTTCAGTTTTTACTCAGATCTATTTCCTGTTTCAAATCTCTCCTTATAAATCTCAAAGTGGATTTTATACAGGAGGATTTAGCAACACTTAAAAGGAAGTAAGAAGGTAGTTGATGCTTGAAGCGATACACTGCAAAAGCACACCAGGGTGTGTTTTTATCACCAACAGGATGTGAGTTAACTTGGATATTGCTGGGTAAGGTCAGTGCTGTTGTTCCTAGCAGTGTTTTCAAAGGGAGAAAGAAATCAGAAAAGCAATAACTCCATGGGAAAAAACATGAATAAAAAGATCTATAGATAAGGCAAAAGGTTGTGGTGCCACAAGGCTGCAAAGGAGGAGGAATAGTTTCCTCACGTCTGCTATGCTCCCACCAGAAGACAGGGTGGCAATGGATCACTCTTCAGTTCTTCTGCAACCATCATAATACCTTCATACACCAAAACAATGATGAGGGAGGGAGCTAAAGGATACCTGAAGATGGTCTTGTAGTCAGCTGACCAAGCAGAGGTAGCATAAACACAAAAAGGACAGCCCTGATCTACTCCTGACACACAGGAAACAGGGAAGATGAAGTTTAGGCTGGCAGCCAGGAAGAGCCCATCAGAAAGGTGTATGAGCTCCCACCAAAAGCTCCCAAGGGGAGAAGCTGAAAAACAGTTCCTTATTACTTTTAGAATCAACTCAATGGCTTTGTGGGAAGATGTAGAAGCAGTCAGAATTAGGGGGACTGAGAAGATTCATCTTGTTTCAGCTTTACTATAGCCCACCCAACAGGTTTGCAAACAGCATGGCAACTTTCTCAACCTTTTTGAGCTGGGTAAGATTTCCCTCAGCAGAAAACATGGGCAGCACTGGCAGCTTGTCCTGCTGCCTCCTGTGCAGCCCAGCACCACACAGAGTGCTGGATGGAGCCTGCCCTGACACGGGGACTGTGAGAGGAGCGGCAGGGAAAGAATTACGGAACAGCAACAGACACTACACATTCTACCTCCAGGTGATTGGTAGGTGGCCAGCACCTGTTGGCAGCCACTGTATTTTTTTACTATGCAACAGGGATGTAAGCACATGTTAATAAGCACTTGGCCCCAAGCCCACTGCCAGGGAGGAGCTGTTGATCAGTGCAGCCAACTCCCCCAGTGGTGATGCAAGCTGTAGGAGAGGCAGGCCCTGGGAAAAAGGCAGTTTTATAAAAAGCTAACCCCCACCACCAGCCAAACCCCTGGAGAGAAAAACAGACCAAAAAAACCCTATGCTGAGCACCCCAAAAGCTGCAGTTTGCTGAGACCAAGGTACACCAGCTAATGAAGACCCTTCCTTCAGTCTTTCACTGGCAAATTTGTGTAGCTGTATAAAACGTGCTGGGTTTGAGTCAGGATGAGGGTTGGTGGGGAAGGCTGCCTGGGAGTGGGCACTCTGTCAAAATCAAGTCTGCAGCTCAAGCTGGAGCACACACCCATCACCATGGCACACACCAAACCATCCCCATCTCACCCAAGCCCGGAACCATTTCCAAGGCAGTGCCATAAGAAGCACACATCCTGACTTGAGCACTAACAGCACACAATGGTGACACACACATGTCATGGCCTAAACATCAGAAATAACCACCGAAACACAGCAGCATCAGGGAGGCACCGGGGATGGCATTTACACCACATCTGACCTGTGCTACTTTCTTCTCTTGGAGTCTGTCCCACCAGCCACTCCAACATGAAGAGGTGATGGGGCAGCATGAATACCACAGGGAGATCTGCCACCCCAGCACTGAGGTGTTTGTGAGTGCTGATGAGAGTGGTTTGGCTATAATTCATCTCCACCACAAACACCACAAGCAGGAAGAGCCAGGAGAGGAAAACAATAAAAGACCAAGACCTCAGTGTCACATTAGTGTAGGTATAACTGCAAAAGGGCTTCACAGACATCAAGGGAGAAGACATCAACGGACTCCCATCACTCATCTTTGTCGTGACCTCCCTTCAGCAAACCTCACCCAGCCCAAATCCATCTTAACTGCAAACAAATGAAAAACAAACTTGAATTCTCAAATGACTAATTTTAGGTTTGGATTTGTTCCTTTTTCTTCCCTCCCCTAAAAAAATTTTAAAAAAAATTAAAAAAGAAGGAGTAAGGCTGTAAGATATAATGAAAGCTGCATGTGAGTGCAATAAACCAACTGCAGAGCAACCCAAACACCCACATGTAGCTGATATGGATTATGTAAGGCTGGGGGAGATTCATAGTTCAGCTCTGCCTTCACCACGCAGCGGCACCCACAGCCTGCACCAGAGATTATAGCATGTAGCTGCACAGATCCAAACTGTCAGGTGCTGCAGAACAGCATAACACATTTGTG
>VWZE01003169.1:9728-29077 GCA_013396675.1 Eubucco bourcierii | reverse complement strand
CAAAAAAAAAGGAGGTTTTCAAACATATTCCCCAGGTGATGTCCTGATGCTTTAAGTGGACTGAGGGGACTTGAGGGGCATCAGCCCCATGGCAGCTCGCTGTGAATCAGTGGGAAGCAGCTTTCTACCCTGCGATGGCTGCAAATGGAGCTTTGAGAGGCATCCAAAAAGCTGAAGGAGCTCTGCATTCCTGCTTTAGAGTGAGGCTGTTTTGCACAGAGGGGCCAGGAGGCCTGCCAGGACGTGTCCCTCAGCTGGCTGTCTGGTCACCACCTCTGGCAGGAGAACTGCAGCGCACTGCACCTAGGCCCAGAAGCGGTTCTGAAGTTCTCATCACTGCACAGCCACTGGCATCACAGAATCATTGGATTGTTTTGAGCTGGGAAAGACATCTAAGGCCATCGAGTTCAACCACCACTTCAGCATGGGGGAAGCAGAACAAGCACTGCTCCACAGCAGGCATCTCCTTGAAGCTCCTTTCTCTTTTGGGACAAACACTTCACACTAAAACCTGCCAAGTTCCAGCAGGTCTGAACATGAGCCAAGGTGTGCTCAGCAGGCCAAGAGGCCAACAGCATCCTGGCCCGGGTCAGGAATGGTTTTACCAACAGGACCAGGGCAGGGATTGTCCCCCTGGACTTGGCACTGGTGAGGCTACACCTCAAGTTCTGCGTTCAGGTTTGGGGGCCCTCACTCCAAGGACACTGAGGGGCTGGAGTAGGTCCAGAGAAGTGCAACAGAGCTGGGGCAGGGTCTGGAGAGCAGGACTGGGGAGGAGCAGCTGAGGGAGCTGGGGGTGTGCAGTGTGGAGCAGAGGAGGCTGAGGGCAGAGCTCATTGCTCTCTACAGCTTCCTGAGATGAGGCTGCAGTCAGGTGGGGGTTGGGCTCTGCTCCCTGGGCCCAGGTGAGAGAAGGCCTGAAATTTTCCCAAGGGAGGGTTAGGTTGGAGAGGAGGAAAAATTTCTCTGCTGCAAGAGTGGTCAGGGATTGGCACAGGCTGCCCAGAGAGGTGGTGGCGTCCCCTGACCGGAGGTGTTCAAGAAACCTGTGGCCATGGTTTAGTGGCCATGATGGGGTTGGGCTGGCAGTTGAACTCCATGACCTTAGAGCTCTCTTCCAACTCAAACAAACAATTCTTTGATTCTAGGTGCCTTAAGCCTCCCCCCCATCCAAGCCTTTACAATTTTAGGTGGCCTCTTACCTTCAGGTTCCCCTTTGTGGTAAAAGCTCTACCACAGATTGTGCAACCAAACGGTTTTTCACCGGTATGGGTGCGCTCGTGTATCTGCAGCGCGCTGGCTGAGGAGAAGGTCTTCCCACACGACTGACAGTTGTGCTGCTTGGGAGTCCGGCGAGGGGGGGGTGCCAGCATGGGGGTGATCCCCGGACTCATCACTGTCTGTGGTGCAGCAGGAACCTGGATTCCAGCTGGAAGCGAGGCAACCTCACCCAAAGAGATCGGCTTGCTGTGACCATTCACTTCCATTTTGATCATGGTGGGTGCTGTACTGGTGACCAGGCTAGGAGTGCTTTGGCTGGGACCTAGAGTAAAGTCGGGTTCAAAGAACTGAGAAGGCAGCTCTTGCAATCTGTGCGTCAGTAAGTGCTGTTTTAAATTACCCATAGTGGAACAGCCCCGGCTGCAGAGCGCGCAGACAAACGGACGTTCCTTAGTATGGCTGCGGTGGTGAATTTCCAATGCACTCTTGCAAGCAAAAGGCTTGCCACAGACATTACAAACGGGACTTTGACACTTACCACGTTCTCTGTTCAGGAACAGCAGGCTAAAAGGAGCCTCCTCTTTGATGAGTGGCCTGGCCGGGTTGGTGGCAGCGGCGGATGTCAGGTCTAAGGCGCCTCCGTTTTCGGTCGCGGGTGGGGGGCTGTCTGGTTTCTCTGTTTTTAGTTGTATTTCCGGCGGCTCTTCCTGGGTGCCGAGACCTGGGGACTTGGACCTGAAGCTTTCACTGTTGCTGTTGACGGGAGACAAAGCTTGCATGGAGGAAGAAGACTCTGACATGGCAGGGCTGCCTGCGCTCTGGCTTTCCAGGTCTCCCACGGCCGATGAGGAGTCGTTGCTCAGGTGGTCGCTGTCCCCTGACCCGTTTTCCATGGACTTTAGACCGGCCAGCTGCTGGCAGTTCATGACGGAGTCAATCATCTTCATCTGGTTCTCCAAAGCAGCAATGCTGGAGATGACGGAAGGCGGCGAAGAAGGACACGACCCGGAGTAGGATATGAGAGGTTTGGAGGAGTCGCTTGCCGCATCCTTCAGCTCCGGGTCCTCCTCCATGGAGTTCTCATCAATGTCCTCGTCAAAGTTGCTCAGCGCATCGATGTTCTTCTCGTCGTAGGAGAGCTCCGAGTCCATGGCGTCCTGGAAGCCCTCCGGCAGTGGCGTGTTGGGGATCTGCCCGCCCATGTGCATCCGGATGTGCTGCTGCAGAACCACCGCATTGGTGAACTTCTTCTGGCAGATGGGACATGAATGCTGCACCCTCAGCGGCGGCTTGGCCCGGTGGACTCCGAAGTGCGTCTTGAGGTTGCCTTTCGTAGTGAAGGCACGTCCGCAGATTTTGCATTTAAATGGCCTTTCTCCCGTGTGCGTGCGGTAATGCATCTTGAGAGCGCTCTGACAACTGAGCACGCGGTGACAAATGACGCATTGATTTGGGTCTGTCATCTTCTTATCAATGTTCTCCACCAGCTGCTGCAGCTTTGAGGTTTCTGATGTTTGCATAGAGTCTAGCAGGCCGCCGAATGGGAACTTGGCCTTAAACTGGTCAGACACTGCTGGAAGCACGGGGTTTGGGAGGCTCGTCGCCACTCCACTCTCTGTCACGGTGGTGGGAATCGAAGAGGTGGAAGCTGCGGAGGCCTGCCCACCTGCAGAGAGCTCCCCGAGCCGCGCGCCTGTGGGAGGCAGGGTGACAGCTTCTGTCTTGGTCAGAGCTGGGCCACTCTGAGAGGGCTGCGGGGACTCAGCAGACACTGGCGCGCCCGACTCAGAGGTGTTGAGGCTGGGGGACAGGGAAGTGCATTCGCTGGAGGCGGGAGAAGGCCTCTGGGGTGACCTGCTCATGGGTGTGATGCTTGGGGAATCTCCATAGCTGTTCACGCCAGGGATAGTGGGGGGCAGCTGGAGACCGATGGAAGTCGGGACAGTGGGCAGGACAGGTTTGCTGTCAAGCCACGTGGTGACCGGCTTCTCGGGGGGCAGCGACATCCCGTAGGGGATCCCGGAGCAGGTGGGCACATTGTCGAGGTATTCTGGAACGGGGTAGGGGTTCATCTGAATGTGGGGGTATTTCTCTTTGTGCCTCTGAAAATGGACTTTCAGGTTGCCCTTGGTGGAAAAGCGGTTCCCGCAGATGTTACACTTGAAAGGCCTCTCCCCAGTGTGTGAGCGGAGGTGGATCTGCAGAGCGCTGTCGCTGCCGAAGACCTTGGCACAGAACCTGCACTTATGCTTAAAAAAGGGGTCCTCGGAGCTCGCCTTGGGCTCGAACACTGAGACATTGGGGGGCTTCCCCTTGCGGTGCTTCATAAGGGCGGAGAGTGGGTCCAGCGCATTGGCCGTGGCGGCGATGCTCACCAGCGGGTTGGGGAAGATCACGCTGCTGTTGGAGGAGGTTTGAGGTAGAAGTGGGTTTGGCAGGCTGGACACCGAGGTGAGGCTTCCGTGTCCTCCTAGCGAAGGTGGGGTGGAAGCGTTCTGGGGCTGTGAGGTGCCGTTGGGAGCACTGGGCGCGGGCGTGATGGAGGTGATCGCGCTGGAGGAGGAAGGGAGGCTTGAGTCAGGCGGGGCGGAAGAGCCAGAGACGTTGGGTGTGCTTGCTCCCGACGTAGGCCTGGAGAGGTGCTGGGAGCTGTCGAAGGCAGTGGGTTGAGTGCTGGCGGCCTGCCCCACGATGGCAGGAGGGATGACCGCGGTCAGCTGGACGGCGGCACTGGTGGCAAAGCCCTGTAGCTGGCTGGAGGCCTGCCCGGCGCCGCTCTGGGCGGCTATGACTGTATTGAGGGATGCTCGCAGTGGCTGGCGGTTCATCATTGCCACTTGGCTGCGGATCTGCTCAATCAGCTGGAGCTGGTGGATCTGCTGCTGCTGCAGGGCCATCAGCTGCTCCAGGATCATGGGAATGGCCACAGCCGTCACCCCGCTGCTGATGCTGGTGGAAGCCGCGGTCCGGGTGGTCTGCGAGAACTGCGCTACTGCCACCTTCGTGCTCAGCAGGGTCTCTAACGTGACGTTGGTGTTTGGCATGTTATAGCTTGTCATGGAAGATGGTTCAGGGATCTGAGGTAGAGGAGTAGCTGTAGTTGAGGTGCCTTGATTCTGGAAACTCTTCTCCGCAGGTGTTTCTACCTCCATTGGCTCTTCTTCCTTTTCTGCTGTCTTTACCTCAGAGTTGTCGTTGGTCTCTGCCTGGGTGCCTTCTTCAGTGGCTTCGCTCTCTGCCTGGTCGCTAGGAGAGCTGGCAGGTGAGGGCTCGGGGAGCTCCTCGGTGGGTGCCGGAGCTGCCTCATCTTCATTGACGATCAGCACCAGGGGGTTTTTGGTGCAGCTCTTCTTGTGCTCCAGGAAGTCCGTCCACTTGAAGAACTCAGCGCAGCATTTCTCGCAGATGTTGGTTTCTTCGCTTCCGCTCCTGCTCTCGTTGCCGCTGTCACCATCATCTGCTCCTTCTCCTGGGACTGCTAGGAAAGGGAGAAAAGAAAAACAAAAACCAACCAACCAAAGAAAAAAAAAAAAACACAACCAAAGATTGTTATCAGCCAATGACTTGCAGGACGACTCTGCCTTTACGTTTAAAAATTTGGCACATCAGTACCGATCGATATTTTTTTCATTTGGTACAAATCGCCCCGGCCTGAGACGTTTCTGAGGGGCCCCACCACACGCGCTCCCTGGCTCTTTCTTACCTAGCTAATCATTTTCTTAGCACGATCCATCAAATTATGAGGTGCCATCAATTGTGGATACTGCTCCTTAATGAAATTCCATAGGAGCCATTGATTTCCAATATTTTCATACAACTGGCGGCACCTTGTCCGTTGGGTACAAAGCGGAGCCTTCGATGGGCTCATTAGGATTCCCCTTTACCCATCAAGCACCCTCGTTTCCAGCAAAATTAGAGATGCCTTTGCCACTTCACTTAACATTGCTAAACTAATCTGTAACCTTTCAAACTCAAAGCAGCCCCTGACAGGACAAGCTGGGCTTCCTCTTACTCAGCCCGCAGGTCCCGGGCTACCCAGATTTATTGTCTTTGTACAGTGTTGAGACATCAGCACTTTAATGTAATGCTATACACCCTTTGAAATCAATAAGCATTTCTTTAACTGAGGAATTTCCAATGGGATGAATTCATTTAGAAAAAGGAACGGGAGGCAGGAAGCACTTCCAGCAGCCTGACCTTTTTAACATGGGCTGGGAGTGACAGGACGAGGGGCAGCAACTTTCAGCTGGGAGAGGGGAGATTGGGACTGGAGGTGAGGAGGAAATTCTTGGCAGTGAGGATGGGGAGACACTGGCACAGGGAGATTGTGGATGCCCTCTCCCAGGAGGTGTCTGAGGCCAGGTTGGGGGCTCAAGCAACCTGGGCTGGTGGGAGGTGTCCCTGCCAATGGCAATGATGGTTAGAACTGGTTGATGTTGAAGGTCCCTCCCAACCCTACCCCATTCTATGATTCTAAATCTTCCCATCCCAGCGGCAGGCACAGAAATTAGCATCGTATTCTGCTTTGCTTAGAAATGCTGCTGGAACTGGGTGTTCCGCACCACCCAGGCTGGGCACCCCTAGACACCATCCAGCCCGAGTGCCCCTTGACACCACCCAGGCTGGGTGCCCTACATCCTCACCATAAAATTCATATGATGAATACGATATCATTTGCTCAGTCAGATGTCCCTGCCCACGGCATGGAGGCTGGAACTGGATGATCTTTAAGGTCCCTTACAACCCAAATCAATCTGCACTTCCAAGATCTTTAAGGTCCCCCCCAAACCATTCTATCATCCCCAAGGTCCCTTCCAACCCGAACCATTCTGTGACCCTGTTTCTCTAGCAGCCCCCCGTCATTTAGTGCCGTGTTATTGCTATCAGCCGCTAGAGCTCTGTTTACTCCCCCAGCCCCAAAGGAGCTTTATTATCAAAGTAGAGATCACATATTCAAAGCTCCTTTCCATGGACATGTTTAACATGAAAACGTCAGGAGTCAAGCATGCTTTTTTTTTTTTCTCCACTCCCCACTTTGTACCTATTTCCATCTATCCTGATAGAAAAGCTCAGCAAATTACATGCCTGTGCCCTGGTGGAAAGCCCCACTAATTGGTTACACATGTTTAATTACTGGTGTAGGCAGCTACTTCCTCTGCCTCGCGCTCCCCTCGCGCACCCAACAAGCAGCGCCTTCAACCAGCAGAATTCTAATTCACACCTGATCAAATAAGAGAGCTGCTCGGGAATAAGAAATCAGCACACGATAACATTAGTCAGGGTCAGGGTCTGTGGTGGTGGTTGTGTTGGTTTGTGGGGTTGGGTGGGGGTGTGTTTTTTGGGCCATGTGGGTGAGAAGGAATGCAGGTAATTACTCGGGTTCCATTTGCCGCTTCGGCCAGAGCTGCTTTTCGTCAGCCCACAGATCGAGTGACAACGGCAAAAAATCAGTTGAGCAGAGGAGAATGACAGCTGTAAATCAGGTCTGAGGCAGATCCGTTTGAGGACGTGAGAAAAGCAGCTCCGAGGCTTCTCATTAGATCAATAATTTATTGTTTTGGGTACTAAGAGAGCGTGTCCTGAGCCGAGCGTGTCCTGAGCTGTCTATTAGTTTATTTCTCTTTTATGCTCGGGAAGAATGCTCGGCGAAAGCCCTCTGCTAAGGTTTCCACTAGACAGCCAGATTCTGTTTCCCTAAGAGGAGAGATGTGGTTTCTTAATTGAAGCAGAAAACAAAAAGAGTGTTTTCTGCAACCGTGATACCCCCAGCTCCGCTCTCATTTCATTTTCCCGCTTCCCAAAATAATTCAATTTAATTTTTTCCCCTTTTTATCACTGTAATTCAACACGACAGCAACAACAAAAATTGCACAACTGAAAATGTTAATTGCCAGCTATTTAATTTTTAAGTTCTGCTAAATTCTGCCTTGATATTAGAGCATTGGGAGTCTAAATATCCACTCAGAGCAGGGAATGCAACCTGCGTGTGTAATGAGGTTGAGCATAGCTAGGAGCAAAGACAGAGACGATTTGTATTGAAGATAGGCATGGGAAGCAAGGGAGGCATCCCAGGCTCTGCCTGCTGACAGGAATGGCATAACTTCTGCTGCCTTGGGTGGGGCAGGGTTGGGCCAATACCCCAAATGTCCTATCTTTGGGATGAACAAGGCTGTGAACGTGGCCAACAGCAACTGTCTGAAGAGGCAGGTTGGGAGGAAAGTCAGGGCTTGGCGTTAAAGGCTGAGATGAAATTCAGGACTCGGCATTAAAGGGCTGACACAAAATTCAGAACTTAGCATTACAGCAGAAACAGTTCCATTAAAAAAAAAAAAAAGGACAAAAATTTAATAATTTTCTGTTACAGACTGAAAGTGTAATCTGGAGGTGTCCTGCTCACTTCTAACCCAGAGGTGTTTGCAGAGCGTTAACTGCAAAATCGCTCTGGACAACATTAGGTGTCAGCTCCTTCAGTCTTCGCCCAGCTCCAACTCCCTCCAGATTTCAGCAAGGAGTTTTGTCTGATAAAAGATGATAAATCTGGGCCCTGAATGCTGTTTCTCATCTCCCTACAGCATCTCAAAACTTATTACTTCCCTGGCCCTTTCCCAACCCTGCTCCTTCCCCAAACCCTGTTGGCACTCCATTTTTCTCTCTATTTATTTATACCTTTATACAGTCAGAGTTTTCCCACTACAAAGAGACATTTTCTATTGAGAAATGATTGCTGAATTAAGATATTTTTGCCTGCTATCTTAAATATTTACAAAAAACTCCACTGCATTTAACTAGCTCTGAGGAAAACTCTTCAAGCACTACTGGATTTCCCCTCTCCCCTTTTTTGTTTTTTTTTTTGGTCCTTTTGGGAGAGGGAACAACAAAATGCAATTGAAAAGAGTCAAATATTATTTAAGATTTCTGCACGGAGAGCTGAAGCTGCTGCACTGTTTGGGTTAAGATCGATAACCTACAGCTGCTGCTAGACAATCCCAGACTAAAACCCTTACTGCAAATGCTCCTGTAGAAACCTGTCAGGGTGTGTTAGAAAGGTAGCACAGGGGTAACAGGATCCACCACCAGAGAGTCTGCTGGTTGCAGGTATCCTGAAGCATGCATTGAGCAACCCCAAAGTCTCCTAAAAAGGAGCACAAAAGCAACTTCCAAACCGCTCTCGGCGCCACCTTCGGCTTCCACCACACGGAGCCCAGACCAGCCGAACACCCAAGGTGCCTTCCACAACTAAGACAACTCAAACAGGTCTTTGTTTACATTGCAGATTTGCATTCTGAGAGCTGAGGGGGGCCAGATCCTCTGCTCCTCATTCCAAACCTGCCGGTTTGCCAGTACTGGCCGCGTGTGGTGGGACCGTGCCTGCCTCTGAAGGCTTTCACAGGCAGGGTTGTCCCAGTCGTTATTTCCAAACCTTGGCAAACTGGCCGAGGGTTGTCTTTTATTCTTATTCTTACTCTGATTATTCTTACTTGTCTCACTCTTCTTCTTACTGTTCTTATGACCACTACTGCTACTACTACCAGAAGCTTGCAAACCAGAATTGATTCCAAAAGACGACGCAAACTGTCGCTCCTCTTCCACTTTTTTTACCTCTATTTTATCTCTCTCTCTCTCTTTTTTTTTTAATCTCCATCTTATCACTTTTCCATCTTTATTTTACCTCTATCATCTCTCTGGGTTTTTTTTGGGTTTTTTTTTTTGCCTTTCAGGAGAGCTTTCCCTCAGCAGAGCCCCCACCAAAGAACCGGCGCCGGCTCCAGGCAGTGCGGCCACCCAAGCGCAGTTGTCCCCTGCTCCAGCCCGAGCAGCCAGCTAATTATTTCAGACACTCTACAAGTGATCGCCGAGTCCAAATGTGAGCATTTACAATCAAAACAGGTATTATGTTCTGCACTAGGAGACAGTCTCATGATCTATGGATGTCAAAACTGAGATGTATAATGCATAAGCTCCCAACAGAAACCCAACCTGCTGATGCCCACTGCCAGGAAGTATCAACATGAACCTGCTCAGCATTTCAAGATAATAAGTAGCCTGCTCTGCTAATTCATAAACCCAGAGCAGCAGCAGCAGCAGTTTGCAACTGAGAGGGTCCCTGATGAGGAAGCACAGGTGGGACAGAGCAGTGGAGGTGTTTGCTCCTAAGTCTTCACCATCAGGAGAATGCTTTCCAAATGGCCAAGCTCAGAACATTCAACTCATCAGCTCAGGATACTCAAGCACTGCTTTTAAAAGCGAGAGAAGGCACTCGGGGGTGTTTTTGCAACCCTCTCCAAATCATCTTCAAAGCAGACATAGGGGAAAAAAAAAAAATCGCCCCAGTGTTTCAGTGATGACATCTCTTAGGGCGTTCAGTGAAATCCCTCTCCAAGCTTCACCTCCCCGCCCTGCTCAGCACGCAGGTGGCCCCAAAGTAAAACGCCACTTTGCCACCGACACCAGCACCTTTCCCTGCACAGCACACACACAGGCTGCTGAGGTGCTGCACCGAGCCAGAGGCTGCCAGCTCGACCCAACAGCTCCTACTCGCTGGAACAGCCTTCACTGCCATTCGGAGCAGCACTGAAATCAGTGGGGTTGAAAGAGCACAAAGCGCTCATGCAGGCTTTGGGGTCTTGCCCCAGGTTGTGACAGAAAAAGCAAGACAGAAATTAACCACTGATAATTTAAAATAAATATATTCATCAAGATATTAAATATAAGCGTATTAAGTAGGTCTTTTAATGCCTATTCAATATCTATGTCGTGGGGTTCGTGCTCCCACGTGCGTGCCCTGGATCAGTGCCCGTTGCCCCAGCCGGTTCACCCTGCCCCACTATTTCATCGCAAACGAGGCTTTTAACCACCCCTTTCCGGAGCACTTATTAATAGGAAACCACTTATTAATAGAAAAGGACCTGTATTTATTGTTGCTTTATTGATTTCAGCAGCGCATAAAGCTTCCCCAGCAAATGCTTCCACGTGAAAGGGTGTTTGTGCTGCTTGTTAAAGCCGGCGACAAGGGCACCGTTTCGTCGTTAATGCAGATTACTGCCAAAAAATTGGGGTGAAATATTAACCTAAACCCACTTTCTCTCTCTCTCTCTCTTTAGGACAGCATTTGCCAGAGGAACCCAGCGTTTTCTTCTCTTTTATAGCCTGCTTTCCCTTTCTGATCTATTTCAAAGTGATTAAACCCATTAAGCGCTGAAGAATTTAATCTTTCTTCTGTGGTGTGGTGGTTTGTTTTTTTTTTTTTCCCCTTTCCTGTAGACAAACAATCGTTTTGATTATTACAGTCAGGATGTGGTGCAGCAGAGGGGGGGGGGGGGGGAGAAAGGGGAAAAAAAAAACCAACACCACAAAACCCCAAAACTGAAGGACTTTGGGGAGGGGGTGGAATTAATCGAGCCCTTGCTTAATCTTCTAGACATGGGCTGAATTTTTGCACTTCTTGGGCTGCACAAAAGGTGTTGAAAGGGAGTTTTGTCCAGCACTCAGGATCTCAGCCACTAATAACCTCGCAGTTATTTTCTCTTTCTCATTAGTAGTCTACCAGCTAACGGACTAATCTGAAGCTGCTCGGGGGATGCAAGATGAATTATAGCACAGGAAGCTCACCCTACGAAAACAGGTGGGAAAATGGGAGGGAGCAGCTCTGCAAACGGGACCCGGGGTGAGCTCCCCGGCCGGCCCCGGCTGGCCGTACCCCGGGGGCTGCTGCTGGGTGTTGCTTGTCGCTTCCCACCTCTGGGCTCTGGCCCCAAAAGAAGCCCACAGAACCCTAAATGAAGCTGCTGCTGTGCTCTGCTCTCTCACTGCGGGGGAGCCGGGGCTAGCCACGGGAAAGCTTTGCTCGACCACCATCACGACCAGACCCTCCAAAATATTTTCGGGTTGTAAGGGGGATGGTGTCTCCCCGCTCCCTCGCTGTTCCAGAGGGAGGCAGAGGGTCGAAAGGGTGCCCTGAGTCCTTCAGTGGCCATCGGGAAAGGTGGGCAGCTGAGAAAAGAGCCTGGCACACCTTCCGGCTCCACTCGCGTGGGGCTGGCAGACCTGACTGCCCCGGTTCTGAGTTCTGCTGCCAGAGCAGAAGTTTTCCTGCTGCGTGGGACAGGAAAAGCTCTTTCCCACAGCCTGCAAGGGGAAGCGCAACGAAGAGAGGCTTCAAACCCGCCACAACCTCCTCCTGTGCAACGAGGCCAAAACAAATCTCCCCATCTTAGCCAGCTTTGCCCCGAAAGCGTTCACTGCTTGCCCAATGCCCCCTTCTTCGGTCTGCAAAGAAACCCACACGACCCTGCTCTGCTTCAGCCTGGCTCCAGAACCTTTACATTTTGTCTCAGCTTCAATTCCTCCTAGTGCAGTACATGGAAACAGACCTTCTGCACCCGTATTAAATAAGGACTTCTGCAAGCGAAGGTGCTTCAACGAGTCACTATTCGGTTATAGTCTCTTAATCCCTGTCATAAAACCCTCAAATGATGCACACTGGGGAGGAACATCAGAGAAGGAAAAAAAAAAAAAAAAACCAAAACCCAAAACCCACACATCCAAACACTCCCACCCCACCCCAAATCCGAAATAAAAATAAAAATCAACGCTTTCTAGACTCCCACTTATTTCAAACTTCTGGCACCTTCCCTGAAGCACCTAAAGGAAGCTGTCAAATGTGCAAGGAAAACAATTTTTTCAGAAGGGTTTTTTGGTTGCCCCCCCCCCTTTTTTTCTTTTTTTCTTTGTTGTTGTTTGTTGTTGTTGCACAAATTCCTGCTAATTATCCATCTCAGGATGGAGGAGTGAGAGGATCCGTTCTGTGACTGAGAGGATCCGTTCTAAATGCAAGAATTCCAGGAAGAAATAACCCCCCCAAACCCAGCCTTACTGACCTTTCACTGAGAAGCAAAATGACAAACTGGGAAGAAGTTTCAGGGGGAAAAAAAAGCCAAACCAAACACATCACAACCACCCCAAACCCTAAACAGCAGCAGCAACCTGGGTTCGTTAACATCAGCTGAAGATAAAATGCCTGCTAAGTGTGGAGCAGATGTAGAAAATGCTCTCACATGCAAATCCAATAACCATTCCAAAGTGCAGCTCACAGCATTTTTTGTGTATTTAAACAAGCAATATTTCTGCAGCACACCCACACGAGGACGATTCTTCACCTCCTGTATCCTCTCAGAAGACACAAATTTCTTTAAATTATGATTGAGGGGGGAAAATGAAGGGGGGAAAATGAATTTTTTTTTTTTAAAAAAAAAAAAAAAAAGAAAAAAAAAAAAAAAGAGAGGAAAATATCTTTTAAGCCTTCCCTCCCTCAATTAGTTTTCCAAATGATATTCATGTGGATACAGTTGCCTTGTAACAAGGTATTGATCCTGCAGCAGAACAGCACTACTTGGGCCGTGGCTTTATCATCTCTCACAATTGATGGAGCTTTTTAAAGAAAGTTTTTTTCTTAAATTGTTAGGCCACGTCTATTTTCTTGCAAATTAATTCTTTTTAACTCTTTATGATAGCTTTGAATCCCATAAAGAAAGATGAATTATCGCATACTGAGCCCAAGCTGTGAAACAGGAGGAGACAAATAGAGACCCCTACTGTGTTTAACAATGTAGAAGAAATTCCAGACTCGATAGGAAAGAGGAAGGGGGGAAGAAAAAAAAAAACCCAACCACACAAACCCACAACTGTTCTGTCCTCTTTCGGAGCCTGCCGAAGCTGCCGGCTCGGATTCCGACAGCGGAGGGCACTCTTGCTATGCGCAAACCCCGCGCTCGACCTGGCGTCCTGGCTCCGAGCGGCTCGGGAGCCTCAGCCTGAGAATTTGTTAAGCAGCAGCCACCTGTGGCACAGGCACCCACTGCAGGCTGCTTCCCAGCGCCGGCGGCTCCTCCTCTGCGCCGTGGGAAGCCCCTCGAGGTCTCAGACCTTGGCTCTTTTCCGCCCGCGGGCAGACGCGGAGCAGATGCGAGGTGGCAAATCGGTTTGGAATCGTTTGGGCGACCTAGGGCGTTAAATGAGGGCCTGTGTGGTGTTCCTGGGAGTCAGAGCAGCGACTCCTGGACCGGTTGCTGAGTTTGGTTTAAGGCTGGGGCCCTGTCAAATTTGTGGTGATGTTTGGAAGGAGAGAAACAAAAGTTTGTTTGAGGTGCATCAAGGAACAGGCTGCCCAGGGCGGGTTGTGGAGTCTCCCTCTCCGGAGATATTCAAAACCCCCCGGATGTGTTCCTGTGCGATGTACTCCAGGTGATCCTGCTCTGGCAAGGGGGTTGGACGGGGTGATTCTTTGAGGTCACTTCCAATCCCTAACATTCTGTGATTCTGTGTTTGTAAGAAAAAAGCTCGTTTGAAACGCACCAAGCCTTGTCTGGAATGCTAGGAACAACTGGGGTCGAAACTGCTACGAAGGTGATACTGAAAACAAATAAACGAACGACCTCCCCCCAAACTCAACAATAAACCAAAAAACTGATTAGCTAAAAGCAGAAGCAAGCAGCAGGATACTGGACTCCTCAGAGCTTCCCTGGTTTACAGAGTGCCTCTTTAACCACGTCTCAAACTCCACCAGCCTGCAGAATGGAGCCGGCCGCCCTCTGAACAGCCACAGCAGCACTGACACTGCCTCTGGAGGCTCACAGAAAGAAAGGCCAACCGGGAGGACCCAATCCTGCATCTCCTCAGCATCTCACAAACGGAACTTCTCGCTACTGCACTCGGTGATGCTACTCGTTTGAGTAACAAGCAGGAGTGCTTGGTGCCAGGGGGACGGTTTGGTGCCAGCCGCGCCGCTGGCTTTGCTCATTCCCCATCCCTTCCCTTGCAAACCCAGCAAAGCACAGGAAGACCTAAACAAATCCTTTAGCTTTCAGCGTTCCCAGCTGTGGAGGTGGTTACTGCAAACCACCAAATGATAAAACAAGCAGCACCAGGAGAAGGCATCTCCTGCAACACCAAACAGCAACTCGGGTTTTGATTAAACGAAACCAAAATTAGGGCGGCAGCCGCAGGGTTAATTAATCAGCTCATGATGCTGAGCTTCACAAAGGGAAACTTTTTTTTTTTTTTTTTTTCCCTCTTCCCCCCTTTCTTTCTTCTGCTTTAAGAGCTGTAAACACTTGTGCTGAACGAGATGGGCACTCGATAAGCCCCCGCGCAGCCCCGCAGCAGACTGGGAGGGCTCCGCAGTTTAACAGCCGGCTGCAGTGTTAACACCGCGCACGCCAGCGGTAAGCCCTGCTGCCAAGGTCAACTGCACACAGCTCCTAATTGTATTATGAGCTTGACATCTAGTGGCCACCCCTGGCAGGGCAAAGCAGGCAAAGGTTAAATCAGCAAGCCTTGTCAAAGCACTTCTAACTACCCACCCTCGGGGACAGGCCCGGGGAAGCTTTGCTTGCGACTCCGCAACTCCAGCAGATTGTGCTCAGCCCAGCGCCCGCAGAGCTGCCAGCTCCCGCACCCTGCCTCCCGACCCTGCGGCCAGCCGCCAGGTCGGAGACCTCTCCAAATACTTTGCCGTGCCTCTGGCTCTCTGCATCCAGGGCTTGGATGCTTGCTGGGGACTCTTTATCGGGCGGTGACAGGGTAGCAGCAGCAATGGAAGGTGCGTGGGTAGGGGAGGAAGCCGGTGATAAAGGCTGGAAATAAGAAGTTTGGGAAGGGTTTTTCCTGAAGACACAGCTCAGTCCCCGATAGAAGTGGTCCTCACATCGTGTACCATAGCAGGGCTCAGCTTGGAAGGGAGCTCAGAGATCACCTCCTCCAACCTTCCTGCCCTAACCACAGCGAGGAAATGAAGACCTCACTCCTCAGTCCACTCTTTTACCCTTTTTCAGCTTACAAATCCCCATCACAGTTAAAAAGTGATTCTTCCTGGTGCATTCCTGCCATCCTTGGACCAGTTTTGAAGTTTCCCTCAATTATCCTTGACAAGAATTGCACTGCGTGCCCAACAGCATTACGAGTGAACCACAAGCAGAAAAACCCGTAAAATTTGCCCTAAATCCCCCTCCTTAATTATTATCATTAATAACGTTAAGTGGGGTTTTTTGCAAGGGTAGAGGGAAGGAGATTTTGGCCTTTTACAACCGAAAATGTACAACTCAATACAATTTTTCTTTACTGCTGCGACTAGATTTGCTTCCTCGAAATGTGTCAGGCACCTCTCTAGCAAACTGCTCTCCTTTCACAGCTGAAACATTGGCCAGAGGAATTATTTCTGCAGGATTTCGGGGCAAGGTGTCAGGATTTAACCGTTTGGATGCCAAGCCAGGGCTGCTTTGTTACCAAGCAGAAGCAAATTGGCTCAGGTCTTGACTGATGGGCAGCCAACAGCCCTGCTTGGCACTCGGCGAAGCAAAGGAAGGAAGAGCAGCCAAAGAAATCTTCCCAGGGCTCAAATATTTTTCAGGAATGGCACTAAAACACCCTTATTAATTTAATTTTTACTCCTTTTTTTTTAATGCTATGCTTTTAAAAAAATTATGTTATTTTTTTCTCTGCCTTTGGCAAAAAGGAATTTCCAGCAGCTGCCTGCACCACACCTCAATAGCTTTAGTTTACCAAGAATGCCAACCGACACCTCTCAAATTTTCCTCCCCAAAACACCCAGAGAGAGCCTTGATGCCCACCTCAGCAGAGGGTAAGGCTTGGAGATCAGCACCACCAGATAAAAGTCTGACCCAGTTTTGCCTGTTTCCATCCTCACCTAGACAGCAGCCAAGTGGCTGATTGCTGAAGCTCCCTTCTTAGCCCAAATATTTTCCTAACGCAGATTGGATTGGGAGGGACCCTCAGAGGTCATCTTGTCCTACAGAGTGGTTTTCAAACACAGGCTGGGATGGTTTGAATGTTTTGTCTCTACCCCAGCCAGCACCACTATTTATACAAACTGTCAATCCCTGTTTCCTATCCAAAGGACAATTTCTAGCAATATTTATTTGTCCTTTGTTTTTCACAGTAAAAAAAACCCCAAAACTAAAAAGCAAACCCAAAAACTCCTCCTCAGGACAAACATTTGCACCAAAAATAAATGAATCACCCAAGTTTTATCTTCACTGACAGCTGCTTGGGGCTTGCCCAGTTTTAAAGGCTGGGTTGTGAGCAATGTGGGGAACGACCTCTCCCTTTTCTGCACCTAGGAACGTCCCTCCACGGTGTGCTTTTGATTTTTAAAGCAGGCAAGGTTGAAGTTGCTTGCTCCACGCTGAACTGCCTGTCACACACTCCTGGAGCGTACTGGCTGCAGGCACCAAAACTCTTCACCCAGGATGAAAAAATGAAAGATGCACTAAGTTTAGATATTGCAGAGTGGGGAGGGGACAGAAACAGGCCCCATATCCGCGCCCCCCCACACCTGCAAACTCCAGGCAGGTTAGAAAGTCACCATGGCAGGGCTCACCACGAGATATCCTTCCCACCTCAGACTCAGCACTGGTACGTCTTTGCCAGAGAGTTGGCATCACAGAGTCCAGGAGCAGCATTCCTCAGCACCCCTCGCTCTCAGAGCCCTCTCGAGCTGTCCTTGCTTCACAGCCAGCCAACACCACAGCCGTGCCTTAACGTCCACATTAATTGGAGCCTGTGCCCGGTGCCCGCAGTTCCGATTTAGTTGTCGCCTGCTGAAGGAGGCTCAGAAATGCAATTCCAACCTCTAAAACGCTGCTCTGGGAAACTGAGAGGCTTTGGCTCTACAGGCACTCATCCTGCTGCTGCTGCTGGGAGATGATTTCCGTCACATCTCCTCCTTTAGCCACCTCAAAGCCTTGGTTTGTAATTTTTCCCCCCCCTTTCCCAAAGAGGAACCTTTTGTTCACTCTTTTACAGTGCAGTACACTGGAACACATCACTGCCTCCTAACACTTCCGAATTACATACATAAAATAACCAACCCATTTTTAAAAAAGCCTTTCTACAAATAATTCCAAACCATTCCGGCTGCGAATCTGTAGCTGATGACCTTGCTAATTATCCTCAGCTTTCCAACAGTTCCTCACCACCATGACACTTTGCCCTGCCTGGCTGCAGCCGCCTCACTCCGCAGCACAAACTGCCTCTGCAGTTGTTTGTTCTGACAATCCTGCTCCCAAAACTTCTCTGGTAGAGTTCGCACCGAAGTTCTGCCCACATTGATGAGCTCCAAGCCCACCCTGACGTTTCTTTCCCACTTCGCTGCCCCCTGCCACCAGGAACATCTCAGGACTGTATTTAAAGGACATCTCCATATTTTAAGTGCTCTGTTTCCTGAAGTCGGACATTAAAGACGACCTCGTCAGCTAAATAATGACCTCCACTTGCTTCATCTGGTGCTGACAGCAACCTGCCACCCTGGAAGATGCCAAATCAGCCCAGAGGCTGCACCGAGCAGATCGCAGCCACACAGCCAGCGAGTCCCCAGCAGACCACACTGCCCAGGCGCTTTGCTTTCTCAAGCAGCCCAAACCTCCCACCCTGCAAAACTGTTCTTGAGGCCTGTTGTAAATCCTGCTCAGGAGCTGGGGCACTGTGGTGACTGCAGCCGGCACCAGCAAGGAAAACCACGCAGGGCCGTGCAGAGGAGGCTTCAGTTCAGGAGATGTGGGGAGCTCGTTAGATCTGGCCTGTAAAACTATCATATTAATTCTCCTCTGCTTGCCTCTGTTAAGGAATTTTTTCCCCCCATAAGAAATTCTGAAGGAATTTCTTTTATTATTTTCCCCCCTCTCTGTACTGAAATGGATTTCAGAGCATCCAAAAGTTTATAATGCCACCGGTAGTGAGAAATTCCTAGCAGCTGGGATCCCACTCCAGCAGAAGCTGGGCTCACAAACCAAAAGGGAAATACAAAACCACTGACAACAGCAACAAATAATTAGTATTTCAGTGAGAATTGGTTTGGGTATGATAGCAACAAGATTTCTTGGGGCCAGTCTCTGCTGGGGTGGGCTCCCAGCTTGGAGAATTTATCACTGGCATGATCAAGTTCCAAATGATTTGAAGCCAGTTCAGCACAGGGAAGAGAAAAAAAAACAGCCCAGAAATTCCTTCAGAAGCAGTGTAAAAAATACCTTAATAGAGGCAAGTGGAGGAGAATTAATTAGTATTTTAATGAGAAGGAGTATTTCGTGATGTCAGCGAGGCTCCTCCAGCCTCTAGACGCTGCTGGGGTGGGCTCCTAGGTTGAGGAATTTATCACCAGGATGATAAACTTGTAAATGATTTGAAGCCATCGCAGTACAGAAAAAGGAAATTCCTTCAGAAACAGTGGGGGGAAGAAAAAAAAGAAAGAAAGAAAGAAAGAAAGAAAGAAAGAAAGAAAAAAAGCATTAATGGAGGCAAGCAGATGAGAAGGAGCCTTGGGATGAGAATTTGTATTTCCTGATGGCCGCTAGGTCTGCCCAGCCCAGTTTCTGCTGGGGTTGGCAGAGTCCTGGGTTTAAGATTTTTATTTTTTTTTTTCTCCCCAGCCTTGTAAACTTTTTGTTCACCTGGAGCCATTTCGGCGCAGAAGAAACAGAAGCCCCACTCCTACAGGCCGGCAGAGGAGACTCAGGGCGACCTAAGCACAAGGTGTGAGCGATTTGCATGAGGCTTCTGGTGCTCCAGAGCCAGCTCCACTTTGCTCCCGGCTGCTTCCCCCACGCTTCCTACCCACTCCTCCAACCCAAAGTGCGAACCCCACGGCACCCACATCCAGCTGGGGAAGCGCGGAGGCTTCTTCTCATTAAAACATGGGGTCAGGAAAAGGGGGAAAGCACAGCACTTTTTTTTAATGCTTTTTTTTTTNACGGAAGTGTGTGTGTGTTTATGTGTGTTTTTTTTTTTTTTTTTTTTTTTGTGGTGGGGGGGAGTGGGGTGGGGGATCAGCTTCCTTTAAAAGCTTGAGGGAGAAGGGGAGGGGAAAAAAAAAAGTAAAAAGGAAAAGTATTGACATTGTTGCATTTTAGGGCTGCTGTGAAAGCCGATTTTGTGCTATTCAGGGGGCCACAAGAATAACGCTTTAAAATTCCTCGCTGGGATGCAATGTAGTCCTTTTGAGGGCAAGACTGTCTGCCTCATTCGGCAGAAATAAATCCATTCATTTGATCATGTAGTCATTGAGGGCAATACAAAACAAACCAAGTGTGAGAAATTCTATGTGATGAAGTAAACAAAAC
>VWZE01003168.1:22103-33771 GCA_013396675.1 Eubucco bourcierii | reverse complement strand
CAGTGAGGGAAGTGAGACACTGGCACAGGTTGCCCAGGGAGGTTGTGGCTGCTCCCTCTCTGGGGGTGTTCAAGTTCAGGTTGGACGAGGTCTTGAGTGAGCTGTACTAGTGGGAGTTGTCCCTGCCTATGGTAGGGGGTTGGAACCAGATGATCCTTGAGGTCCCTTCCAACCTTACCATTCTATGATTGATTATATCATTCTATCATTTTGTAACTTCTGTTTAACATCTTTACTGATGACCTTGATGAAAACACAGAATGTTTCATCAGTAAGTTTGCAGATGACACCAAGTTGGGTGGCAGTGTTGATCATCATGAGGGTAGGAAGGTTCTACAGAGGGGCTTGGATAGACTGGATGGATGGGCCAAAGTTAATGGGACAAGCTTCTAGAAGGCCAAATGCCAAGTCCTGCACTTGGGCCACAACCACCCCAAGCAACACCTTAGCTACAGGCTAAGGGAAGCATGGCTGGAAAGATTCCTGGCAGAATGGGACTTGGGGGTTGTAGCAGACAAACAACTCAAGATGAGCAAGCAGAGTGCCCAGGTGGCAAGGAAAGCCAACGACATCCTGCCTTGTATTAGAAATGCTGTGTCTAGCAGGAGCAGGGAGATGACTGGCCCCTTGGACTCTGCTCTGGTAAGGTCACACCTTGAGTATTATGTTCAGTTTTGGGCACCTCATTACAAGAGGGATGTGGTGGTGCCAAACTGAGTGCAGAGGAGATCAAAGAAGCTGGTAAAGGGCGTGGAGAATAAATCTGATGAGGAGTGACTGAAAGAGCTGAGGCTGTTTAGTTTGAAAAACAGGAGGCTGACGGAGACCTCATTGCTGTCTACAGCTACCTGAAAGGATGTAGTGCAGAGGCTGGTGCCCTCTCAGGTAATTAGTGACAGAACAAGAGGGAATAGCCTCAACTGTGACTGGGTAGGTTTAGACTGGATATTAGGAAACATTTTTTCCCAGTAAAAGTGGTCAGGTATTGGATTGGGCTGCCCAGGGAGATGGTTGAGTCACCAACCGTGGATGTGTTTAAAAGTCTTCTGGACATGGTGCTTGAGGATATGGTTTAAGGATGAACTTTACAGAACAGGGATAACAGTTGGACTTGATGATCCTGAGGGCCTTCCCCAATGGAGCATATGCAAAGAAGTCAAGATAATGTAAAGCAATACAGTATACTTCACCTAGAATAAAATTATACTGTGCAAGCTGAGCATTTCTGATCTTCTTGTTCAGTGTGCACCCTGGATCTACATCAACGTCTGCCATTAATCCAGCATTGTGGAAGTGCTGCCTGACCTAGAACAAAAAGTATTTGCATGGTCACTATGAGATATTCATCACAACGAGCTTTTATGACTTGTACGCCTAAACCAGTCAAGCTTATCTGACCCCTAAAACAGGCTCAGACATTGGAGCCCAGTTTAAGAAAGCAGCTCAAAAAAGCAATTCAAGCTATCATGCAAGCACATAAACACTAAGTAACTAAGTAGTGATGTATCTAATGTTTCGGGCTGGACAGTGATTGGAGTTTAGTCTTGAGAAAGGCAGCGAGATGGTGGAACTTTCTGATCAGAAGAATCTTTACTTTGCAGACTATCACGTATGTGCTTGAAGGAAATACAGGAGGTAGTCTGCTGGTTGCTAAATATGCAGAGTCATCTCAGTCTTTTCTACTACTTCTGCAAGATGCACATAGCCATGGGAGACTACAACCTGAAGGGTAAAGATAGTTTTTGAGCGAGAAAAGAAAAAGTAAACTTTCGAAACCCAAACATCTCACACGGATCAGCATCTGTTATTTAAATATCTCAAATTTACTTCATGTTTTAATATATTTCTACAACTTCAACAGCTAATCATCACTGCAATACAAAAATCATATGATGCAACAGGCAATGATAGTAACATTTATTTGGGATAAATACTACTAATTACTAATAAACAATTAGCTCAAATAAGTACACTATATTGATTAAAAAAAAAAAAAAACCCCAGACACAAAACCAAAAGTATATACATTACCTTTTGAGCATAATCATCACATGTTGGTCCCACTGGTACTACCATTACCTGCTGTGGTGACAGCCAGAGTGGCCTTCAACAAACAAACAAAACAAGTTTTATATATGATTGGGTATTTCTCTAGTATTAAAAAAAAAAAAAATACTCTTTTAACAAATGGAATATTGATACAAAAGAATGACACAGACAGCTGCTTAGATTTGGCTTAAAGGCAAAGACAGCCCTACACTAAACTACCATCTATCTCCTAAGAAGGGCTGTCTGAAAGAATAGTGGTGTTGACAAAAGTAATTTTTTACTTGAAGATTCAAGTTGTCTCTTACAACAGGCAACAAATTATAGTGATAAGCTCAACAATTTGATTAACTAGTTAGAGGAAAACATTTACTTTTGAGTCTTGTTACCATCAGAGGATATCACACCTCTGCAAGTATTACGCTGCAGGAGGTAAAGGAGATGACCTACATAAACAAGTTGTTGCAAGGTAGCCTAGCTGCAAACGTGAAGTTGAAATATACAACTTTGGCAGACAAGCAGCATGCTGCACCTGCATCAGCAGTGTCTGGTAGAGGCTACCATATCTCAAATTATTAAATATCTAAGGAAGGTGGTTCAGAAGGAGTTTCCTCATGTACACCTACAGCATGTCTCTTTATTCTTGCATGCTTAGGGCTAGCCTATCTTTTACACAAAATGTTCGCTCAAACTGCAGTAACAGATTTACTTTTCAATGTTACCATTTGCCTCCATAGTTTTCAGTTAGAATGGCGATCATTCTCTCCACAGAACCCAGGATAGCCCGGTGAATGATAACTGGTCTTGTCCTGTCGTTACCATCGTGGCTGTGAAGAAAGGTATGGGTTTTTTAAATGTAAAGTTTTTTTTCTTAAGTGACAGGAAAGTTAGATTACATAGCCTCTGTGCTTACCTAACGAAAGTGAGATTAAATCTGACTGGTAGCTGGAAGTCGAGCTGAATTGTAGCACACTGGTGGTAGCGGCCAATGGCATCTTTAATCTGAATGTCAATCTTAGAAAACAAAAAGAGACATTTTTTACTACAGTTAAGGATACAAGCATGCCCTACTGAAAGTAAATTCTGTTTTAAATGGAAGGCTTCACTCAGTATAGAGGAACTGTATGTGGTTTTAGACAAAATACTTTTTCTTCCACCTGCACTAGGACATAAATGATTTTTGGGTTCTCATGAAAAGACATTAGAGCTAAAAACAGTGAGCAAGCAGACAGACATTATTTCATAGTGGAACTACATATAACTCCTCAGACTTCTTTTTGTGAGATTCAATGTGGTACTTCCACGGGCTTTTTTACTGAGAGAATGTGCAATGTAATTTGCAAGTGCAGCACCAGAAGTGAACATGTGTCACCGCAGATGAGACTTCTTCAACCTGAAATTGGCAAGCTCACACACTCCTTCCTTACGCAAGACCTGAACCCTTTGCAGTTTACGTTATAAATTTAAGCATGAACCTGGGATGAAAATACTACTGTTAAATAGTCTTCTAATCAGTAGGGATAGTGTTAATCAATGACACTTGTTTCAATTATCACTCTCTGCAGTCAAGCCTAGTCTTTGTTACAACATCCAGAGTACACTTACAATAAAATATGGACAGCAAGATGGATATGAACCAGTAGATTTATAGGGGTACGACCTTATTTATTTACCATATTGCTCTTGAATTTATTCATTATTTCACCAGTATGGCTGTATGCTGGGCCTGTGCCATAGTTTAATTTATGCAACAAACAGCCAGATCAGTGTTTTAGTAACTGATCTCCATCTCCAAAATGTCTTTCATCTTGCATTTGGAAGCCAATTTATCATAGTTCAGCTACTCATTAAAGAGCTTCTAACAAAATTAATTACTTATAACCTTATTTCATTTCAAATCACCAAGTTAAACTACAAAATAAGAAAAAGATCAAGTAGTTTCAAGGTAACCTAGATATAGGATTTAACTTTAAAATGTAACTTTAACTAGTCTCCATTAAAACCAGTGCAAAATGCTGTGTTTGCTCATCTTTGAGCTAGAGTGCATTAGGAGCAAATATCCTGTAGGATATTTGTCTTCCTTCAAATTAACTGAGGAAATTCATAATGTGGAATGCAAATAGGATTTAGCAATAACTATTCTAGCACATTTCAACTACAACTCATAAAATGAAACTTATTAAATTAGCATACAAAGAGAAATCAGAACCAGTTTACTAGATGACTAAATACAAGCATAAATGCAGTGTAACTTTCTATTAAAGATTCATGAGGAATTTTGTAAAGCTTTCTGTCCTTATGCTCAAAGATAACACAACATTTCCAGAAAGCCTTATATGGCCTGTGAAAACTGAAGAGCTTCAGAAAAAAAACCCCACCAAACCAAAATACCAACCAACACCATGCTGAAAAAATCAAAAAAACAATGCAAGGGGTTTTTCAAAAATACCAAAACCCACCAGAAACTCCATACAGCTACAAAACTGTGCAAATAAAAGCAGCACTTTTCAAAGTTCTGATTTACCAGTAAGTCTGAGTTTGTTCTTCTCATGACAGGATTCACATAAAAGATTATTTCTATTGCAGTAAGTGCGGTGCTAGTACAGATCTTACAGTGCCACCTTTCGCTCATGTCTCCTACTACAGATTTAAGCAGCAGACAAACTGTTTATGGATGTACATTTGGTTTATCTAATGTAATGAGTATTAAAGATATGTAAAACTCAGGATCACAGGGTACTCTTTCTCTCTCAAGTATTTCAGAGATTTTTGTATCTGGGAAACCACAAAATTACAGCTGCACAGCACCTCAAAACGGTATAACCATAAAAAAAAAAAAAAAAAAAAAAAAAAAGAAAACAGTGTCCTCTTCTGACCTTCTCTTCCTAATCCAAATATCATTTTGCATAAAATGCCCATTTAAGAATCAGTTCTGTTCTGTGTTCTCCGGGCAAACCGTAACAGCATCAATGCTTTGGAAAAATGTAATGACATTGAAAATTTTTGTTGTAATGTTACACTGCAAGGAAATGTGCAAGAAACCAACTGAAAAATAGAAGCTGTTTCTACCGAGATTAAGAATGAAACACAACAGCACCACCATATTATTTTCTCTGCATTGTTCATAACATGGTGTAAAAAACATCCTTTATGTATTAACAGCATTTACTGACCATCTGTTCAATTAAGTTAAAACAGAACACGAACTAGGATACTTTGTCTTGGTCAGGTATCTATTTGAAGTCATCAAGCAAACATTTTGCCCATTTATATAGGAGATGACATCCTAATTTTATAAACACATGAAGACTTTGTGGGCTTTTCTCCTTATCTAGTATATAATGAAGAACAGTACTTGCATGCCTAGATTATGGTAGCATCAACAGAAGCAAGGAATTTTATTTTTCCTGCCTTATCCAAACAGAATTAAAAGCCTAACCCAGACTGGCGTTAGCAATATACTAACCTTAGGGCCATAGAAAGCTCCATCACCAGGGTTTAACTCCCACTTCTCTCCAAAATCATTGAGGCTGTTTTCAAGTTGCTAGAGACAAAGGACACATACACTCAGTGCTTCTCAACCATTGTTATATTTCCATGTTACAGCATCAGGTCAACCTGCTGCTACAGATAGGACACTAGCAGTTCTCACTAATTCTCAGTAACTGTTGCCAAGTAACTTATTTTCTGATAAAAAGGAAAGTTTTGGAGGAGTCCCAGCTAAAAAAAAAATTAGTCTTAATTTAAACAAAGTTAATTCACTTATTTTGGAAGAGGCCAAACAAGCAGCATTAGCTAAAATACAAGGATTTTTCATCACAAAATCACAGAATGCACTGGGTTGGAAAGGACATCTAAAGGTTGTCTATCCCAACTTCCCTGCAGTAAGCAAGGGCATCCCCAACTAGGTAAGGTTGCTCAAAGACCCATCAAACCTGACTTTGAATGTCTCCAGGGATGGGGCCTCCACCACCTCCTTTGGCAACCTGTTCCAGTGTTCCAATCATTTCTCGTAGTAAGGAATTTCCTCCTGAAGTCCAATCTAAATCTCTCCTGCTCTAAGTTTAAAACCACCGACTCATGTCCTGCTGCTACGTGCCATTGTAAATAGTCCCTCTCCAGCTTTCTTGTACGCTCCCTTCAGATACTCATTTCTAGATTCAAAGTTTGTAGATAGTCTTGCATTGATTCACTTTGATACACTTAGTGGTTATTTCTGCCCTATCTTCCCCCCCAGCACTGCACTGGCAGAAGCTAATCTCATCCTTTTAATAACAAAAGCAACCTGAGTTTTGGAAGATGTCTCCAAATTCTTATTAAAAGGGTAGCCAAAATTGGTTCTCTTCCTCTTTTTTTTTCTAATTACCAAATACAAGGAGAGTAAGGTAGTTTGATTCTGACATGGACATTACTTTTGTATGGAAAATAAGCTACTTAGAGTAGCCAGACTGAAAACAGTTACAGAAGTTATATTGCCCATGCCCAGCTGTCACTGTATCTCCCAGAAGGCATAATGTTCTTACATGACCTCTAGCTGCAGTTTTGCTTTCATGTAAAAGGTTATTAAAACTACTGTTTACCTTCTCAGCTTGATTCCACACTTCAATATCTCCGAGGTACTTTTCAGGACGAGTGGACAGGTTCAGTTTAAAGGAAAATCCAAAGACATCATACACAGTACGCAAGAACTGCAGACAACTCTTTATCTCCTCTTCAATCTTTATGAGATTAGAAATAAAGTATCAAACATGGGAAAACTCATTTAATGTACTTTTAATACCTGACTTCATTAAACACTAGTCCATACCTGCTCCATTGCACAGAATATGTGAGCATCATCCTGCTGGAACCGACGTACTCGAGTGAGTCCTGTGAGAGCTCCTGACAGTTCATTTCGATGTAGAACACCAAAATCAGCCAATCGTAATGGCAGCTCACGCCATGATCTTGGACGATGATCAAACATAAGGCTAAAGGAAAAGTTCATTACTTTAAGCTCATTCAGAATCGAAATTCTGCAGACAGACACTGAAAAGCAGACAGTACCTAAGTACTGGTTTAGAACCTTCTCCTGTACTCAGCATTGGTGAGGCCACACCTTGAGTACTGTGTTCAGTTTTGGGACCCTCACTAGAAGACAGACATCGCAATTCTGGAGCAGGTCCAGAGAAGGTCAATGAAACTGGTGAAGGGTCTGGAGAACAGGTCAAAGGAGCAGTTGAGGGAAATGGGGTTGTTTAGTCTGAAGAAGAGGAGGCTGAGGGGAGATCTTATCACTCTCTACTACTACTCAACAGGTGGTTGTAGCAAGGCAACTGTCAATCCCTTCTCCCTATAACAAGTAAGAGAATATGAGGAAATGGCCTGAAATTGCACCAGAGGAGATTTAGGATGGACATGAGAAGGAACTTCTTCATTGAAATGGTTTTCAAACAATACATGTTCCCCAGGGAGGTGGTTGAATATCCATCTTTGGAAAGATTTGAAACACAGGCAGATGTGGTGCTCAGACACATGGTTCAGCACCAGATTTGGCAGATAGATAATGACTGGACTCAATGACCTTATATGTCTTTTCCAAGACCTTTAGTATGCTTTCCATTATGGATGCAATAATGTAATCTGGATACAACCTTCATTCAGATCTAGTTGTGTGAGAAAAACAAACACAGAAACTCTTTTATAGCTGCTAGGTTTCCCTCACCTCACAGGGAAAAGATAATGCAGCTTGTAAAACCTGAATGTCTAAATTTGCTTAAAATGTCAATGGCAAAAGAGAGAATGTAGACAATGAAACGTGATCACCTCTCTCCTGATATCATGTCACATCTGGATACTGCAAGATAGCCATCTTTGCAATAAGCAGGTAAAAGAAACAGCATTTTTTAAACAAATTTTTTTCCCATCAGCAGCATCTTTGGTAAACTGGATTTACTATGTACTTACCAGTGTCCTGGACAGTTCATAGGCTTGAGAGCAAAGACTTCTTTCTCTACTTCAAAGGAAAACATGTTGTCACTGTAATGCTGCCAGTGTCCTGAAGTCATCCACAGTTTGCTATTGAAAACATTTGGAGTCACTACCTCCTGGAATCCACGTTTCCGATACTCGCTCTGAAACAACAGACCCAGTACAAAACAGTAACTAAGGTGGTAAACAAAAGTAATAGATATCAGCCTTTAATTTGTAAATGCTGTCCTGCAAAAGTCGATGACTCAAGAAAGAAGGAGAAAAAAATTCAAGCTGGACATGTCAAGATACATCCCTTCCACCAGCAACACCCTCCCTCCAAACAGTTTCTCCGTAGTAAGCAAGAAGAATAAGCTTCCTCTCTCCAGGCAAAGCAGCACCCTCTAATTACTCAATGACACTTGGTAGTACATTGCAGCCCAAATACACAGTAATAAGACAGACTTTAAATATTACAACAGGAAAATCAGGGTGGTTTTTTCCTACATATAATTTCATAACAAATAGTTCTACATGACCAAATCTAATAAGTTTATTCAAACAAACGAACACACATCAGGAGAACAGTGTGAGTTTAGCTATGCTGTTAGACATTAAAGAACTTATACTAAAATGCATCAACACTGCCTTACCTGCAAGTATTGACCTCTTACTAGAGGTTGTGACAAGACCAACTCAAAGAAATCAGGTTTCTTCAATTCTGTGGCTCACAGAACCAAGTCATTACACTAACTTGAAAAGAAGGGTTGTTAATACTGTTATGGGTAGCACGTTGCTATGCCTTTTTCTACAATTAAGCAATTTCTTCTATGAGAAGATGTCCAAAAGACATTTCTTACCCGGATGAATTCAATTAATGTGTTATAGATGTAAGCTCCTTTTGGCAAGAAAAAACAGCTACCAGGGCTGAGCTCGTGAAAGAAAAACAGTTCTTGGTCCTGCAGAAAAATATTTGAAAACCTTAGCATTGTTACATCCATTTTTTACAGTTAACAATCACAAAGTGCATTACTACTGACTGGGCATTTTTAATCAATGGGGTTTTTTTAAAAATAATTTTAAAAAACCAAAACAATACCCATAAACCAGATGCATTTACATTTCTATCTCCATCAGTACTTACAGGAGAATGACATTAAGGTTCGTGTTTCACAACTGATGCTTCAAAACTTCACAATTATGTGCAGCTTATGTGCTCTAACAGATCCCTTTGTACAATGACAAGTTATGCTTAGCTCTGCTTCTGCAGCTCTCCAGCTATTTGCATGTAAACTGAATGTATGGACTGCAATTGGCTAATGCACAGAGTGAATACACACATGCATATAGTGAATTCTTCTGCATATTTTCCTAACGTCCTAGCAGCAGACCATTAACAGTGTTCACAGCTATCAACATTAGGACAAGGGTTTAAATCTGTAAAAGCAATCTAAAAAACAACCAATTGAAAAAACATAGAAATGTATTGTGGATTATAAAATCTCATGCAAGGAAAGAGCTGTAGAGCGAACGGATTACAACAAACTGCACAGGAAGGCGCACTGTCTGCAAAGTGTTTATGTTCTTGATCTGTAGACTAAGAATCTGATTTTGTTTAGAGGTAAAAAGTCTATATAGCAGTCATTTCATTTAGGACTGCAGACACCCTTCAAGAGCAAAATACCTAACCTTGGAACTTGACTTAAAGTACAGTTATGCCACATCTTGGTTGTGAGAGCAACTGAGTTTCTAGTTAAGGGGTCAGAGTCACACAGTGTTTGTGAAATACATTACCAAAAAACTGTCTCACCCGCCCAATTTTTCTATGATCTCTGTTTTTAGCCTCCTCCTGGAATTTCTCCCATTCCTTCAGCATTTTTGCATCTGGGAATGAAATTCCATAGATCCGCTGGAGGGATTCCATATCGGCCTTACCTTCCCAATAGGTAGAAGAATTCTGCGTAAAAAACAAACCAAAACAAAACAATGACAAAAATAAAAAGAGAAGCCTCCATGTTTTACTATTACAGCCTGCTACAAAAAGGCATCCAATTATTAATAAATCACTAAAGTAGAACAAATAAGGCATAAGCGAAGTTCTATTTTACAGAGCATTGATTAGAAATATCCAGAAAGAAGAGGTGAACAGAATATGTAAACATGGTTTTAAGCTCTTTTGTGTTGCTTTCTTTTTTTAAGTCTATTTGTTTATTTGTAGTTGTCCTACTCCAACCATTTATGCACACTGACCTACAATCATCAGCTAAGCAAATATTTATAAACTCTGATATTGATTCAACCAAGATTTAAGCCACACTCGTGCTCTTATCTGCACTGGAAGTGCAGGTCCTGGCCACCTATTTGAGCTTCACACTGATTACTGTTCTAGCACACAACTCTTACCCAACTTCTTACATTTAGCAGTATATTCTTGGATAGACCATGACCATACTGTCCAAAAATAGCAAGACATTTTCCATGAAAACATTGAACTAGGGCACTTCCAGCACTCACCTTATGAATTTTTATGGTTTTTATCTTGCCAGTATGTCTGACATGAGGTCCTCTGCATAGATCTATCAAGGGACCACACCTAAAAAAGAGGGGAACACTCCTGTGATATATTTCATCTTAGAAGGTTATATTCAGCAATATTGTGATATATGCATAATTACCTGTATACTGTTGTAGTTGGAGTAGTGACCTTCTCATTCAGGATACGGCATTTGAATTTATTATACTGAGAAGAAAAGCAGTACACATATTCTTTAACTTCTTAAGAAAGAGAATTGAAAACCTGATGATGCACTGTATCTAAACAGGATTATAAAAAGACAGGAAGACACAAACATAGTCTAATAGTGGAGCAAGCTGCCCAGAGAGACCTTGTGCAGTTACCATCCTTAATGGTTTGGAAGGCCCAAATGGATGAGGTCTGAGAAACGTGGTCTCACTTCACTGTTGATCCCATCCATGCCCTGTTCAGGAGACTGGACTGAGGCCCTACAGAGGTACCTTCCAACCTGAATGACACTTTGATCCTCCTGATGTCCTAACACTGAAACTGAGTAACTTCTGTCTCAAGACCGCAAGAAAATTATTTGTAGGTAAGTATTAAAGGATCAGTTTTTGATGTTGTTTGGACAGAAGTACTCATTCTAAAAAATGTTTTATGAAGGTTTCTGAGTGCATCAGCACAAGTGGTTATAGTATCACCACAGCATTTTACTAACAGCCAATAGAGGCATATCAAGTATGAAACCTGAATGTGCACAAGTCCATGGGGCCTGATGAGATCCACCCACGGGTCCTGAGGGAACTGGCAGATGAAGTTGCCAAACCACTGTGCATCATATTTGAAAAGTCATGGCAGACTGGTGAAGTTCCTGCTGACTGGAGAAGGGCAAACATAACACCCATCTTCAAGAAGGGTAAAAAGAATGACCCTGGAAACTACAGAGCAGTCAGCCTCACCTCTGTGCCTGGCAAGATCATGGAGCAGATCCTGCTGAAAGTCCTGCTAAGGCAAATGGAAAACAAAGCAGAGGTGATTGGTGGGAACCAGCATGGCTTCACCAAGGGCAGATCTTGCCTGACAAATTTAGTGGCTTTCTATGATGAAGTCACAGCGACAGTGGACAAGGGAAAGGCAGCTGATGTCATCTACCTGGAC
>VWZE01003166.1:0-33597 GCA_013396675.1 Eubucco bourcierii | reverse complement strand
CTTTGAGGTCTCTTCCGACCTTGGTGATACTGTGATATTGTGTGATACCAGCACCACACATCATCATGTGGGTCCTGCATGGACCCAGAGGTGTTCATGATTCTATGATTCATCACACGATGAGCAGAGGATGCAAGAAGTGTTATGTGTATCACCTGAAAGCACCAAACTGTGAAATGTTCCTGGTATGTTCTTTGCTTTTTTCTTTTGGCATGGGAGAGGATTCATCACTGCAAGTTGCAATGATCCCAGCAGTGGGAAGCCAAAGACACTTCTTGTGACTCAGAGAAGTTGTGGAAGCCCCATCCCTGGAAGAGTTCAAAGTCAAGTTGAATGGAGGTTTGAGCAACTTGGCCTAGTTGAAGGTGTCCCTGCCCATGTCAGGGGGTTGGGCTAGGTGACCCTTTAAGACCCCATCCAATCCAAACCATCCTGTGAGTCTGTAAGCTACAGAAAACTCAATAACATCTGCTGATTGGTTTTGCAATGAGCTTCAGCCTGGATTTTGTTGCCCGTGGTTGCACTTAGACACCTGTTTTGAAGCAACCGCATAAATACGACCGTCAGTATGAGGAATTTTGGATCCTCTTATTTATAAACATGAAGCCACCTCCTCAAAAGTTCATCTCAAAGGGTCCCTCCTTCCAGAGAACTGATCATTGTGAGTGTGACTGGAATTGAGAAGCCTTCCAGGGTTAGGTCCTAAATGCTGTGAATGTAAATGGGTGGATAATGGAGCAACGTATGCAGATCGTCTACCTCCCTCTATGCCTCTACAAATATGTATTCTGGAGAGGTTTCTGCAATTTCTGGGAGGGAGAAGAAAAAAATAATAAAAAAAACCATCCAAGGTGTCTGCTCTTAGGCAGTAAAGCCTGTAAAATTCATCACTGGTAATCAGCAGACTCTAAAGGTAGATAATTAGAGCTTCAGAAGCTCAACAGTAAATTATCTCCACGCCAGACTTGCTCCATTAATATATTTAGTTATTTGTGCTTAAGAAACGCAGAAGTGCTGTAAATGAAACCTGGTGGAAAGCTTTCTGCTGCTCTCTTTCAAGTCAGAGGAGGAAATAAGTCAAAATTTGAAGGCATAAGGCATGTGATCTGGACAAGGGAATTGAGTGCACCTCGGTCAGTTTGCAGGTGATGATTAAATTGGGTGGGAGTGTTGATCTGCTGGAGGGTAGGAAGCCCCTGCAGAGTGATCTGGCCAGGCTGGATCGATGATCCAAGCTCAGTTGGGTGAGGTTCACCAAGGCCAAGTGCAAGGTGCTCCACTTGGGTCACAATAACCCCATGAATGCTCTAGGCTGTGAGTGGAGTGGCTGGAAACTGCCAGGCAGAAAAGGGCCTGGGGGCACTGGTTAATGACGACTGAAGATGAGCCTGGAGTGTGCTCAGCTGGCCAAGAAGGCCACCAGCATCCTAACCTGGGTCAGCAGTTGTGTGGCCAGAAGGACCACTGTGCTGGGCACTGGTGAGGCTGCACCTCAAATTCTGAGTTCAATTTTGGGCCACTCAACTCCAAGAAAGACTTTGAGGGGCTCGAGTGCATCAGAAAAAGTGCAACAAAGCTGGTGAAGGTTCTGGAGAACAGGTCTGGTGATGAGCAGCTGAGGGACCTGGGGTTTAGTTTGGGGAAGAGGAGACTGAGGGGAGACCTCATTGCTCTCTACAACTCCCTGACAGGAGGCTGGAGTGAGATGGGCATTTGGCCTCTTCTCCCTAGTGTCAGGTGATAGAGCATTAGGAAATGGCCTGAAATTGTGCCAGGAGAGGTTTAGGCTGGAGATCAGGAACTATTTCTTTGGTCCAAGAGTGGTCAGGCATTGGAACAGGCTGCCCAGGGAGGTGGTGAAGTCACCATGCCTGGAGGCGTTGAAGAAAGCTGTGGACATGGCACTTGGGGACGTGGTTTGATGCCCATGGTGGAGTTGGGCTGACAGTTGGACTGGATGCTCTCAGAGGGCTTTTCCAACCAAAACAATTCCCAGTTGCTGTGTAGGAGAGCTGCCAGACAAGAGGAGATGACTTTTGGAGGAAGCATCCCAAAAATCACCGCACCTCTAAAAATGAAGCCTGGATATCAGATTTTCCCATTTCTAAGAACTCTAAGAAGGAAACCAATCCACTTAAACCACTTGGCTTCAGCAGAGCTTCCCTGCCTGAGTGCTAATTGCTCTGTTTTAATGATACTTCACGTACTTAATTTTTTGTAGTGAATTTACTCTTCTTTGTAATTAGATGGAGTGATTAGAATATTTTATGTTACTCCAGAGTTTGCTGTAATGAACCAATTAACACTGATGTTGCTGAAAACAAGCTGGAGAATTCAGTCCTCTTCTACAATGTTTCAGAGAGTGAGCTGGGTTGGAAGAGGCCTTGAAAATCATCTAGTTCCAACCCCCCAGCCCTGGGTAGGGACACCCTCCACTAGACCAAGTTGCTCAAGGCCTCATCCAGCCTGGCCTTCAGTGCCTTTATAAAACCCTAAACAAAGGGAATTTGGCCACTGAGGGACCTGTCTCTGAGTTGTGGTAGTCCTCACAGCCTGCACAGAGCTTTCAGAGAAGATGCAAGAACCTCTGTAGGAGCCTGATACCCTCACTGCATGTAGCTTTGGGAAAGTGAGTGGATGCACAGGGCTTGGGTGGACAACCAGGGTGCCAGTTTGAGTCCTGGAATCTCAGGATGGTGGGAACTGGGAGGGAACTCAGGAGGTCATCAAGTCCCTTCACACTCCAAAAGCAGGTTCCAAAAGAGGTAGATCCAGTGGGAAATGGAAGAAACCTTGAAATGGAGGAAGGAAGTGGCAGATTTATTACTAAGCACCATGCTTTGAAGATGTGTCACAAGGTGAGGGCTGTGCCTCAATGGACCAGAGGGAAGAAGGGAGAGAGACTGATGGGGTGTGAAAGAAACTCCACCAGCTGGAATGGAAAGAACAGCAATGCCGTGGAATAGAGACACAGACACAAACCAATGTGGAACTCGAGCCCTGATGGCAATGATGGCACCATTGGCACCACTTATACTGGGGGCAGGCACTGGGCAAGTCCCAGAATGCACTCAGCAGCACAGATGGAAACTGGATTCAGAGCTGGATTCTGGCACTGGATTCAGGAACACAGGGATGGGGACAGAAGGCAGAAGGGACAGAGCCCTCCTGGGACACTGGCCAGTGGAGAAGAGGCTTGGCTCTGCTGATCCCTCAACTCTCTCTTGCTGATGCCATCCATGGGCTGCAATCCCTTGTTGGGCAGCTGAGGGTCCCCTCTCCTGGCTGCTCCTCTCTGCAGCTGCAGCCCAAGGTGTGACACAAGCTGTGGCAGTGCCCTTGGTGTGCCCAAGAGCAAGTCTCAGGCAGAGCCTTCATGCAGCCCAGCCCTTGGCAGGAACTCTTCCATCAGATTCTCCATGCTAGAAGCAGCCCCTGGCTGTGCAACCCTGCCCTGAACTTCAGCAAGTGGCTCCCTGAGCTGGGAAGTCCCAGCCCTGCCCAGAGCCAGCTCTACTCCAGCTCACACCAGGACAAGCTGTTCACCATCAGTTCTTCAGGACAGTTTAGGTTTGACAGGGCGGGGAGCCCAAGCCGAGATAATTGCTTAAATGGAAATTGATGCTTGTGCTGCACAAAGGGGATAATAAAATGGGCATTTTCCTTTCTGCTACAGAGTCTTTCCATCAAAAACATGCAGTAGGCATATTCTAGATCCTCACTGAGATGTCCTAGAGCACATCAATACTAATGGTGTGGGGGCGACCAGAACATCACCAGAAAGAGATTAAAATTCAGTTCCTGGGTGCTTCAGGGCATCCTTCAGAGGGTTCATTAGCTTGCTGAGCTGAGCTTTTACTTCACCTTGGAACAGTTTCTTCCTTCACCTCCTTATTAACATTCCTTCATGCATCTCTGTTTGTCTTCTTTCCCAGGTTTCAGCATTTTCTACATGGGAGAAAGAACTGCACAAAATAGTCTTTGATCCCCGCTACCTTCTGCTCAACTCAGAAGAACGTAAGCAGGTGAGCATGACCTCCAGCAAACAGCTCTCAGATCCACCCTGAGCACAGAGTCATTGTCGTGGCAGCATGGAAAAGAGTGGCAGAAAATCCAAGTTTTTTCTTTGTGTTCTTCAGGCAGGCTCAGATTTAGGCTCTGCTCCGAGCTGCCTCCTTTGTGCGGTCATGCCTGAGTTTGCACAGAGAAAGAGGAGTCTCCTGGGTGCTGGGAACAACTTCCAGTGGGTCTGGGGAGCTGGGCTGTAGGCAGGGAACTGGCCACAAGACGAATTTCCTGCTATGAATTATTTTAAAACATTGTAGAGAAACTGCTCCAGTTTTATTTTTTAGAATATTTCCTAGGAGTTTGGCAACTTTTACTGCTCTGTGTCCGGTGTTGAGCTCCCCGGTTCAAGAGTGCCCAAATTTTGGCTGGAAGGGAACACCAGTCTAGGCAGGGAACTACTGGAGAGAGTCCAGCTGAGGCTCTGAAGATGCTGAGGGTCCTAGAGAAACTCTCTGAGGAGGAAAGGCTGAGAGCCCTGGGGCTGTTGAGCCTGGAGAAGAGCAGCCTGAGAGGGGATCTGACCAATGCTCAGCAAGAGTTAAAGGACCTGTGGGGGGCAAGAGAATGAGCCCAGAAACTTTGCAGTGGTACTTCCCTTTTCTCCTTGCTCTCTCCATCTTTTCTCGCTTTCCCTCCCTCTTCCTCTCTTCCCCTTCCCTTTTTCCTTTATTCTCCAGAGAAAGAGACTCCACAACCACTCTGGGCAGCTTACTCCAGGGCTCCAGTACCCTCACACCAAGGCACTTTCTTCTCATCCTCAGGTGGAACTTCCTGGGTTCCAGTTTGTGCCTGTTGCCCTTTGTCTGGTTGCTGGGTATCACTGACAAGAGTCTGGCCCTGTCCTCTTAGCCCACACAGGTCCTTTAGCTGTTGGTGAGCATTGATCAGATCACCTCTCAGGTTCAACGACCCCGACCTTTCCTTCTCACAGAGATGCTCCATGATCCTCAGCATCTTCAGAGCTTTCACTGAACTGTGCATTAGTTTCTTGTCCCTCTCAAACTGTGGAGTCCAGCGCTCCAGATGTTGCCTCGCTAGGGTGGAGTAGAGGAGGAAGAGAACCTCCCTGGGCCTGCAGGTCACACTGGAACGCACCTCAGGAAGCTATTGGCCTTTTTGGTCACAAGGACACATTTCTGCCTTGTGGTGAATGTTTGCCTGTTCTGCTGCTTTCTTCTTGCCATGGCCAGGCATGGAGGGTGGGAAGAGCAGTGCAGATATTTTGCTGGTGATCTACAGAGATCTGAGGGAACTCCTTTAGTCCAACTGGAGATGAGTGGGTTTGACTGAGAACCATAACGATCTGTTATTGAACATCTGCCACTGGCTCTGCTCGCTGACCAATATTTTCCAAGGGCTTGTTAACAACTGAAGGATGCTCTTTTGTTTGAGCAAGGAACAGTGAAGGGTAAAGGAGCATCTGCAATAAAATAATGAGCTGTTAATTTGGATTTATGACCTTCAGAAGAGCTGCTGGAAGGCACGGAATCATTACAGGCAGCCAGTCATCACTGAATCACAGAATAAGGGTTAGAAGGGGCCTTAAAGATACCTAGTTCCAACCCCACTGCCGTGGGCAGAGACACCTTCCGCTAGACCAGGTTGCTCAAGGCCTTGTCCAACCTGGCCTTTAACATCTCCAAAGAGGGTGCATCTACAACCTCCCTGGGCAACCTGTTCCAGTGTCTCACCACCCTCACTGTCAAGAATTTCTTCCTAATCTTCAGTCTAAATCTCCTCTCTTCCAGCTCAAAGCCATTGCTCCTGTCCTATCATTTTGAGCCCTTGTTAAAAAAAGTAGCTCCCCAGCTTTCTTGTAGGCCCCCTTCAGGTACTGTGGATATCACAATGTCACCTTCTTGTTTCATTCCATGTTTTTCCATTTCCTTTTGCACTCAGCTTATTTCTTGCAGTCTGATCTATTTATCTTCCCTGTTTTTTTTTTTCACAGTTCTTCAATAGCCATTTTTAAAATGGTTTTCCTGTGCCAAGCCTTCCCTTCTTCACATCTCAGACTAAATAGTAGTTGTAACTGGGCTTCTGTAGCACTCAGTAAATGCAGATTTTCATCCTCATAGCTGATGAGAAAGCATCTGTGGTAGCATCCATAAATTCTTTACAGTGAGAGTGGTGTCACATTGGAACAGGTTGCCCAGGGAGGTTGTGGGTGCCCCCTTCCTGGAGGTGTTCAAGGCCAGGTTCAATGAGACCTAGAGCAAACTGATCTGGTGGAAGGTGTCCCTGCCTATGGCAGTGGGTTGGAACTAGATGATCTTTAAAGTCTCTTCCAACCCAAACCATTCTATTAATCTAAAAATGTGGAAAGGCAGGAGCATTGTGAGGAGCAACTCCTTTAGTGTCCCACACTTTTTATGGCTTGAAAGCAAACAGGCCATATTTTTTTTTTTTTTTGTGTTAGAAAAAATGTGATTTAAAACAGTTGACAGATTTTTGTGACACAGTGAACTCCTAAAGTCCCCTGGAAGCCATCCAAAATGGTGATGCTGAGCACCCTGATGCATATTGAGCTGCCGAATGCTGTTAGAGGAACGTTGTTGAGCCTTACAAACACATTAAAGCTTTTGGCTGTATGTGTGCAGAGGGTGATGTGTAATCTCATGGGTTTTGACAGCTGATTTGAAAGGTCTTCAGGCTTTTGGAGGAGGGGTCAGCTTCAGAATATTGATGTTTAGCACTATAGACAGTTTGAGGAATACCAGGAAGTTGAGGAAGATAGAATCACAGACTCATAGAATTGTTTGGGTTGGAAAAGATCTCTAAGATCATAGAGTCCAACCATCAACCCAACACCAACAAGGCCATTAAATCATGTCCCAAAGGGCCAGGCCCACACATTTCTTGATTCTGCTCTGGTCAGGCTTGATGAATTCTGGAAGTCCCTTCCAACCCCTGACATTCTGTGATTCTGTTATTTGTGGCAGGCTATAGCGGCCATGGTAGTCTTAGGTTGATGGTTGGACTTGATGGAGCCCAGAGAACAACCGAGTGCTGGGCTGCAGCAAGAGCAGTGTGGGCAGCGGGGCAAGGGAGGGGATTCTGCCCCTTTGCTCTGCTCTCATTAGACCCCACCTGGAGTCCTGTGTGCAGTTCTGGAGCCCCCGGCACAAGAACTGTTGGAGCAGGTCCAAAGACCACAAAGAGAGCTGCAGCAGCTCTACTGTGAGGACAGGCTTAGAGAGCTGGGGCTCTGCAGCCTGGAGAAGAGAAGGCTTCCAGGAGACCTTAGAGTAGCCTTCCAGGATCTGAAGGGGGCCTACAGGAAAGCTGGGGAGGGACTATTGACAAGGTCTTGCAATGACAGGACAAGGGGCAATGGGTTTAAACTGGCAGATGGGAGATTTAGACTGGATGTTAGGAGGAAGTTGTTTGCAGTGAGAGTGGTGAGACACTGGCACAGGTTGCCCAGGGAGGTTGTGGCTGCTCCCTCCCTGGAGGTGTTCAAGGCCAGGTTGGAGGAGGCCTTGAGTGAGCTGTACTAGTGGGAGGTGTCCCTGCCTATGGCAGGGGATTGGAACTAGATGATCCCTGAGGTCCCTTCCAACCTTACCACTCTATGATTGACAGCCATTGATGGACCTTAAGCACCACATAAGATTTGCTACTAACTGCTATTTCTTGTTTCCTTTTCTTGCAAAGATATTTGAGCAGTTTGTCAAGACCAGGATCAGAGAAGAGTACAAAGAGAAGAAGAACAAATTGTTGTTAGCCAAAGAAGAGTTCAAAAAGCTCCTTGAAGAATCCAAGTTATCACCAAGGTATGGCATGACCTAAGGAAGATCAACTTCCTTATTTCCCCTGTGATTGTCAGCCTCAGAACAGAGAATCATAGAATTGTTTTGGTTAGAAAAGCCCTCTAGGACCGTCCAACCCAGCACTGCCATGGCCATTAAGCTGTGTCCCCAAGTGCCATGTAACACTGAATGTGCTCTGCAGAGCAAGTTCTACATGCAGTGTTAGGATGCTGAGTCATTTCTTCTCTCATATTTTCCAGTATTTTGTTATATTATTGAGAAATCATAGAGTGGTAAGGTTGGAAGGGACCTTGAAGATCATCCAGTTCCAACCCCCTGCCATAGGCAGGGACACCTCCCACTAGTACAGCTCACTCAAGGCCTCATCCAACCTGGCCTTGGACACCTCCAGGGAGGGAGCAGCCACAACCTCCCTGCGCAACCTGTGCCAGTGTCTCACCACCTTCACTACAAAGAACTTCCTCCTACCATCCAGTTTCAATCTCCCCTCTGCCAGTTGGAAAAGACCTCTTAGAGATCATTGAGTCCAAGACCCTGCCAGAGCAGGTTCTCTTAGACTGGGTTGCACAGGACTGTATCCCAACAGGTTTTGAGTGTCTCTATAGATGGAGACTTCAGCAGTAGTCAGCTGGCACTTTCCTGGGCCTACCACCCTCAAAATAAGGAAGTTCCTTGCAATCCCAAACACAAAGACAGACTGGCTGGTGAACTGGATGTTAGGAGGAAGTTCTTTACAGTGAGGGTGGTGAGACACTGGCACAGGTTGCCCAGGGAGATTGTGGCTGCTCCCTCCCTGGAGGTGTTCAAGGCCAGGTTGGAGGAGGCCTTGAGTGAGCTGTACTAGTGGGAGGTGTCCCTGCCTATGGCAGGAGGTTGGAACTAGATGATGCTTGAGGTCCCTTCCAACCTTACCATTCTATGATTCTATTTCCACAGGACAACCTTCAAAGAGTTTGCAGAGAAATATGGACGGGATCAGCGGTTCCGCCTTGTCCAGAAGAAGAAGGACCAAGAGCATTTCTTCAACCAGTTTATCCTTATTCTTAAAAAGAGGGACAAAGAAAACAGGATAAGGCTAAGGAAAATGAGATAAAACCTCCTGCAACTGACACTAGAATCCATCCTGTGACCAAGAAATTCCAATGAAGGCTGAAGAGTCAGGGGTTGAACTTGCAACAGCTTGAGGAGGAAATGGACATCCCCTGAGGAGAGCTCTCCCTAAAGGCAGCTGCTGAAGGTTGTTCTGCAGGAAGCTGAAGGATATTTTGTTCTCCAAGAATTAATGTTTCATATTGAAGCTCTTTTTTGTACAACATCCAGAGTTTGATGCATTTCTAATTGCCATCATGTGTCAATCCCTTAATTGTTTTAATTATGCAAATGACTTATAATGTACACAGATGATGAATCCTGTGCAGGTTTGTAATTAAGCAGAAGCAGATGCCATCCATAACCATCTCAAGATCTTCTCATCATTTAGGGGAATTATCTGAAGCAATCTTTTTTGGCACCTCTCAGCATTAACACCAGGTTGCCCAGGGAAGGCTGTGGATGCCCCATTCCCTGGAGGTGTTCAAAGCTAGGTTGGACAGGGCCTTGAACAACCTGGGCTAGTGGGAGGTGTCCCTGCCCATAGCAGGGGGTTTGGAACTGGATGATCTTGAACATCCCTTCCAACCCAAAGCATTCCATGAATCTATGAGGTACGGTGGTAGGAATCCATCACCTGGTGTCCATACGTCTCTGTCGAGTTCTCGGTAGTAGTAACCTGGTATTAATTGTTAACCTTAGTGAAGAGTGTGAAAATCTTGCCACATTTTCCACAGGAAACCCCCACATTTCAGGAATCACCTCCTCCTTGCCATGAGTGGTTCTTTTGTGGGGGGGGGAGAGGCCACCAGCACTTCCCCCTCAATGTCCCCAAAACCCCAGCTATTTGGTGAAAAATACCATCCCAGTACGATCTGAGTTCTCTTGCTGTGTGTGAAAAGTCTGCATGAGATTTTTTTTTTCTCATCATATTTGTACAAATAAATATTTAACTTTTTTAATTAATAAATATTTTAAGCCAAATTTTGGGGAGCTTTGAAGTTTCTAAATTTGATGGAATATTTAAGGAAATATTTATGGGTTTAAACTGGCAGAGGGGAGATTGAAACTGGATGTTAGGAGGAAGTTCTTTGCAGTGAGGGTGGTGAGACAGTGGCACAGGTTGGCCAGGGAGGTTGTGGCTGCTCCCTCCCTGGAGGTGTTGAAGGCCAGGTTGGAGGAGGCCTTGAGTGAGCTGTACTAGTGGGAGGTGTCCCTGCCTATGGCAGGGGGTTGGAACTAGATGATCCTTGAGGTCCCTTCCAACCTTACCATTCTGTGAAATAGAATGGAACCAGCAGGACCAGAGCACAGGTGAGGCCACACTTCAAATCCTGGGTTCAGTTTTGGACCCCTCACTCTGAGAAGGACACTGAGGTGCTGCAGCCTGTCCAGACAAGGGCAATGAATCTGGTGAAAGGTCTGGAGAACAGATCTGGTGAGGAGCTGCTGAGGGACCTGGGGTTACTTAGTCTGGAGAAAAGGAGGCTGAAAGATGAGCTTCTGGTTCTCTACCACTCCGTAAGTAAGAGGTTGAATCCAGGAAGGGCATAGTCTCATCTCCCAAGTGGCAGGTGATATGACAAGAGGAAATGACCTCAAGTTGCTCCAGGGGAGGTTTAAATTGGACATAAGGAACTATTTCTTTATGGAAAGGATTTTCAAGGTCTGACTCAGACTGCCCAAGGCAGTGGCGGAGTCCTCATCTCTGGAGAGGTTTCAAAGCCCTCGAGATGTGGTACTGAGGAGCATGGCTTAGTGGTGACCTGGCAGCTCTGGGTTAATGGTTGGACTGGATGAGCTTCAAAGTCTCTTCCAACCTAAACCATTCTATGATTCCACAGTGTATTCAAACCATCTGTCTTTGTTGTCCTAGCAATAGCTGGTCTTGGCATGGGACAAGGAAATGGGTTCCATCACCCCTTGGAGTTGCTCAGCCACATGTGCTGAGCACAGTGTCTGCTGTGTGCTCCCATGGCTGTTTATCCACCTACTGGTTTCCTGCATGCTGGTTTCTGTGTGGGAGTCCCATGTTCATATGTGTCTTCCTTCAGCTGCTACCTGGTTTCACATCTCTGCTGGACTTGGTGCTCCTTTGCTGAGGTAGGTGCTTTGGGATTTTTGGGTACCTGCTCTTTCTCAGTTTTCAAGCTGTGAAAAAACCCCAGCCCATTAGAAAGCATCAAGTGGCTTCCAGTTTAACCAGTAGTGTAACAGACCTGAAACCTCCAAAACCCCACCCAAACTGGGCTGTGTGTGGCAGAGATATTTAGGATTGAGTCCTTAGGAAACCACTCGAGGGAGGAGAATGAACTTGAGGTGGCCATATCCAGGTGGAGCTCTGGTTGTGTCTCCACAAGAACGTTGTAATTTAAAGCCAAATTGAGGTCAGCTGTGGCTCCAGCTTGTTGGCCATCAGCTTCACATAGTGATGGACCATTAAGGTTGGGAGGTAATGGATTGAGAAGCAATGGTCTGAAATTGAGTGAGACACTGGCAAAGGTTGTCGCTGCTCCCTCCCTGGAGGTGTTCAAGGCCAGGTTGGAGAAGGCCTTGAGTGACCTGTGCTAGTGGGTGGTGTCCCTGCCTGTGGCAGGGGCTTGGAACTAGATGATCTTTGAGGTCCCTTCCAACCTTACCATTCTATGAAATTGTGCCAGAGGAGGTTTAGGTTGGAGATTAGTAAGCCTGTCTTTGCTGCAAGAGTGGTCAAGCATTGGAACAGGCTGCCCAGGGAGGTGGTGGAGTCCACATCCTTGGAGGAGCTCATGAAATGCGTGGACACAGTAATTTGGGTTATGGTTTAATGGCCATAGTGCTATTGAGTTGATGGTTGGGCTCAATGATTTTAAAGGTAATTTCTAATCCAAGCAATTCTATGATTCCATGATCATCAAGTCTACCTCCATGACCACTAGACTGTGTTTGAAAGTGCCATGAGCTGCTCAGGTTTTGAACACTTCTAGGGATGGTAACTCTCCCACCTCCCTGGGCAGCCTGTCCCAATCATTAGGCTGAGTAGTGCTGTTTCTACAGTGTTTGTTTGCATCCTTAGCAAGATTAGATTTGACTGAAAATGAAATAAATAGAAGGTCTCCCCCCTTCCAAACTGATCACAGAATGCATCAGGTTGTAAGGGACTCTTGAAGGTCATCTTGTCCAACCTCTCTGTAGTGAACAGGGATATCTGCAACTAGGTCAGGTTGTGTTTGGTTGGGTTGTTTTTCAACAGGAGAAGTGAAAAATACTTAGTGAATGCCTTCTGACCAATGTGTGAAAACACAGAGGGCTGGTAATGGCTTGAACATAAGAAGTTTCATCTAAACATGAGAAGGAACTTCTTGAACTTAAGGGTGGTGAACTTAAACAGGTTGCCCAGAGAGATGCTGGACTCTTCATCTCTGGAGACATGCCAAACCCACCTGGATGTGTTCCTGTGTGACCTTCTCTAGGTGATACTCCCTTGACTTAGAGGATGGACTGGACAATCTCCAGAGTCCTTTCTACCTCTGACCATTCCTTGGTCTTGGAGGGAGGTAGCAGGAAGGATGCTCAGTTTGAATGCACTCAATGTTTCTTGCTGGAGAGAGAGTACATAAAGGCTTTGCTCACTTCTGAGGATGTCACCATTTGTCGTGGCTGGTTTTTATGGGTTAGCCTTGAGGTTTGACTCTGCTTTTTCATAGAATCACAGAATGTCAGGGGCTGGAAGGGACCTCAAAAGCTCATGCAGTCCAACCCCACTGCCAGAGCAGGATCTCCTATAGCAGCTCACATAGGAATGTGTCCAGGCCAGTTTTGAATATCTCCAGAGAGGTAGACTCCACAACTCCCCCTGGACAGCCTGTTCCAGTGTTCTGTCACCCTCACAGGGAAAGAATTCTTCCTCATATTTCCGTAGAACTTCCTATGCCTCAGCTTCCATTCATTGCCCCCTGTCCTGTCATTGGGCATCACCAGGCAGAGCCTGGCTCCAGACTCCTGGCACTCACCTTTACATCTTTATGAACATTGATGAGGTCGCCTCTCAGGCTCCTCTTCTCCCAGCAGCACAGCCCCAGCTCCCTCAGGCTCTCCTTGTGAGATGTTCCAGTCCCTTCATCACCTTTGTGGCTCTGCACTAGGCTCTCTCAAACAGTTCCATGTCCTTTTTGAACTTGGGGGCTCAGAACTGAGCACAGTACTCCAGATGCAGCCTCACTAGGGCAGAGTAGAGGAGCAGGAGAACTCTGAACTTCCTAAGAAGGCCAGAGATTTTTGGGTAGACATTTTGTGTCTCAGCAGCAGTTAAAGTTGTTTTGTTTCCCTTTTCCTAAGCACATTGTGTCTTTTTTTCTGACTTTTTTTTTTTTTTTAAATATATATATTAAACTTAGTTCTTTCTATTTTTCCTTCTGCACTTGGATTTCCTTGGGTACATCTGACTTTCACCCTGTTCCTCTGGGAAAACATCTTTATATTGCTGTGATCATTGTTGGGAGAACTCATCTCTAACATAAATGAAGAGAAGTCACTGAAATGAAAACAAATGATGGTGATGGTCCCAAGAGACCAGGAATTTACCTCTCTAGATTCACAGCAAGATGCTTTTGGGTTTGCTTCTGCCACCAATTCTACTTGATTTATCCTTGCAGCCATCAATGAAACCTCTGTCTGCTGGAGTTCCTCACCAGTGGTTCTGACATCCAGAATCATTTGCTCTCCACATGCTTTTCATACTGAACACACTCCTGGCAAGTTTGCTTCGATCAGAGGAGTTTTGTGTCCAGGAAGGGTTGGGGCTTTCTTCCATTTATTTGTCCTGAGGTTGGATGCTTGTTCTTTGGTGTTTTGTTTTGTTTTGATTTTCATGTCTTCTCATGGGGAAGAAAAACAAAGCAACAACTGGAAACACATCAAAAATGCTTCTCAAAATGGACCTTGTTTTGCACCTTGCTTCAGGATGAGAGCTGAGGCTGATGATGTAGCGTGTAGCTAGCATGTAGCGTGTAACTGTAAAACTTACCCTAGATAGTGAACTGGATACTCTCCCTCTGAAAGAGAGAGTCATGGGATGGCATGAATTGAAGGGAACCTCTGGAGGTCATCCAGTCCACCCCCCGCCCCGCTAAAGCAGGGGCACCCACACAGCAGCTTGCCCAGGATCACAATGTCCAGCTGGGTTTGGAATCCCTCCAGAGAAGGAGACTCCACAACCTCTCTGGGCAGCCTGCTCCAGGACTCCTGCACCCTCACACCAAACAAGTTGCTCCTCCTCCTTGGGTGGAACTGCCTGGGTTCCAGTTTGTACCCATTGCCCCTTGTCTGTTTGCTGGGCACCATTGACAAGAGTCTGGCCCCATCCTCTTGCTGCACACAGGTCCTTTAGCTCTTGCTGAGTATTACTCTGATCCCCTCTCAGGCTGCTTTTCTCTGGGCTCAACAGCCTGTTGCAGGGCTCAACAAGTCTTTTGGGGAAGAAATTGTTCCTCATGTCCATCCTCAATCTCCGGTGGGGCAACCTGAGGCCATTTCCTCTCATCCATTCACTTGTTCCCTGAGAGAAGAGACCAACCCCCACCTGGGTCTAATCTTCTTTCAGGGAGTTGTAGTGAGCAATGAGGTCTCCCCTCAGCCTCCTGTTCTCTAGGCTGAAGAACTCCAGATCCTTCAGCTGTTCCTTACCAGACGTGCTCTACACTTCTCATCTTGACTTCTCAGCTCTTCTTCTCGAGGCTGGGGAGAGACCTCTAGCACAAGCCCTATGAAGAGGTGCTGAGGGAGCTGGGATTGTTTAGCCTGGAGAAGAGGAGGCTCAGGGGAGACTTTCTTGCTGTCTACAACTACCTGAAAGGTGGTTGTAGCCAGGGGGAGGTTGCTTTCTTCTCTCAGGCAACCAGCACCAGAACAAGAGGGCACAGTCTCAAGCTGCACCAGGGGAAGTTTAGGCTGGAGGTGAGGAGAAAGTTCTTGACAGAGAGAGTCATTGGCTACTGGAATGGGCTGCCCAGGGAGGTGGTGGAGTCACTGTCCCTGGAGGTGTTTAAGGCAGGTTTGGATGTGGCACTTGGTGCCATGGTCTAGTCTTGAGGTCTGTGGTGATGGGTTGGACTTGATGAGCTTTGAGGTCTCTTCCAACTTTGGTGATACTGTGATAATGTGAGATGCTTAAGGCCTTCTTGGATTTTGATCCTTTCTTGATGACAAGGTTTAATTCTATCTCATTTCTGGTTCAGATACAACCACAGAAAGCAGACAACAATTGTCCTTTCCTTCCTTTACTGGTGATGTGTTGGTAGAAGGTGCCCCACTGCCATCAGTTACCTCGAGCAAGGCAGATTCCTTCCAACCTCTCAGCTTAGACACTTTCTTGTAGTTGTCTCTTGGCTTCTCATTTTACACACCACAGTTCCTGTTTGAGGAGACTTTCTCAGTGATCACAGCAGAACAGGATAATTAGATGCAGCTCCCACAGAGGTCTGAGGGAAATGTAAATCTTTCATGTTTCTGCTTGCTGATCGCCTTTGGTTTAGCACAAATTAAGCCCCAGGTGCCCGATCTCACATTCCTTATTGTTAAACATTTCCCACTGCTCTTCATCCTACCTGCTACATATCAGCTTCTACCACCCAAGCCTCCTAAATCAGTGCCAGGTTCTTTAGAACATCAGCAGTGGTGGAGATCATGCACAGCCTAGACCCCAATGCCATGCAGCCTTCCAGTTTCTCCTGCAGCTCACCATTTTGTTTCTGTCCTGTAAAGGTCCTCCTCAACCTTTCCCACCACTCATGCACTAAGCCCTAACAACTTCCTCTCAAGCACCTACTCCCAGGCATTACGAACGATGCAAAATTAATCATCTATGTTCATTTTGATACCCAGTCAAAGATTGTTAGTAGCTATGAAAGTTTATTAACATTAAATCTCACCAGAAAACTTAGTTACAAGGTTTGAAACACAAGGTTTGGAAATGTACACGCACAGGGAACAGGCACAACTGGAACACTGTAAGAGGTAAGTAGCAAATGCAAACATTGTACTGGAAGAGAAGTGTCCTGCAGTCACTACACTGCTTGTGGTTCATGCTGCTGCTTAGGCACTAGATCATAGAATCATAGAATGGTAAGGTTGGAAGGGACCTCAAAGATCACCTAGTTCCAACCCCCTGCCATAGGCAGGGACACTTCCCACTAGTACAGCNCCCAACTCTCTCAGCCTGTCCTCATAGCAGAGCTGCTCCAGGCCTCTGAGCATCTTCATGGCCCTCCTCTGGACCCACTCCAACAGTTCCATGTCCTTCCTGCATCCTAGATGGATGCAGGAAGCTCCTTTCTGCTTATGGCAGAAGGCAGTTGGTGATTACAGGAGGCTTTAAGTGTTTACTCACGAAATATCATCAGACAGTACCCACAGCACACGGCAGGGTTGCTCTCAGTGGTCTCAAAGCCTTAGAGGCTTTGGAGTTTCCCAGGCTCTGTTCTCAGGCAACTGGAGTCTGGCACAGCTCTGACCTGGTTCCTCCTGACTCCCCATTCAGCAGCAGCCTTGCAGAGTGGCAGGCAGGATGCAATACCATGGGCAGACTTGGCACAATGTCAGGCTGACTGTATAGGCTGAGCACCTGCAGGCATTTGGAGCCTGTTCCTGGTAACTCAAGGCAGTGGAGTTCCCAGGCGGTTCAGGATGCAGTGAGGCAGCAGCAGCAGCAGCACCATGAATACAACAGCAGAGAGCACCTTGTGCTACCTGCTCATCGCTTTCTATCCATACAACCTGTGACTAATGGGTTTTGGGCATAGATTAGCCAATTAGGATGGCACTTTGCCAAGTTTCACCATATTAGCTTAAACCATAGGCTTGCTTTACCCAAATTTGGGCAGAACAGAGGCCTTGCACAAGGAAATTGTGTGAACCTTGTTTGCCACAGGATGCAAAACAAGTCTGGACAAGCCAGAGTCCTCAGACTCACTGGCTCCAGGTTCTTTGTCCTCTTTTCCGCAGTTGCTTCTCCCCATAGCAGAAGGAGGGGAAGCAAGGGAACAGGTCTGGGCAAACCAAGACATGTATAAGCCTATTTTGGCCCGCTTAGGCCTACCATGACACCGTGGACTGAAATTGCAGTAGGAGAGGTTTAAGTTAAAGCATAGGAACCATTTCTTTGCTGCAAGAGTGGCCAGGCATCGGAACAGGCTGTCCAGGGAGTCTCCATCCCTGCAGGTGTTCAGGGGATGTGTGGATGTGGCTCTTTGGGACATGGCTTAGTGACCATGGTGGTGTTGATTGAAGGTTGGGCTCAATGATCTTAGAAGTCTTTTCCAAGCCAAAGAAGTCTGTGATTCTCAAAAGCTCTTCCAAAGCCCTAATGCATCACATGGACTATTTGCCTACATATTGCCTACAAAATAGGCATATATATATATACATACTGCGTGTCCAGAGAAGGGCAACGAGGCTGGGGAGAGGCCCTGAGCACAAACCCTATGAGGAGAGGCTGAGGGAGCTGGGATTGTTTAGCCTGGAGAAGAGGAGGCTCAGGGGGGACCTTCTTGCTGTCTACAACTACCTGAAGGGTGGTTGGAGCCAGGAGGAGGTTGCTTTCTTCTCTCAGACAACCAGCACCAGAACAAGAGGACACAGTCTGAAGCTGTGCCAGGGGAAGTTTAGGCTGGAGGTGAGGAGAAAGTTCTTGACTGAGAGAGTCATTGGCTACTGGAATGGGCTGCCCAGGGAGGTGGTGGAGTCACTGTCCCTGGAGGTGTTCAAGGCGGGTTTGACTTGATGATCTTTGAGTTCTCTTCCAACCTTGGTGATACTGATACTATGAAATCAGTGCTCAGCTCCAGTCATGGGGCTGTCAGATGCTCCTCTTGCTTTATTATCTTCCACTCTTCTCATGCCTGGGGTGTGCTTTTGGAGTGGTTTTGGGTGGGAAGGAACTGCTGGTTGCACTTCAGTTCTTGGTACTTTAACACGTGGCAAATGTTTTCTTCTTCCTATTGTAGAATCCCAGATTGGTTTGGGTGGGAAGGGAGAAATTCAAGGTCATCTAGTGCAGCACCCCTGCAGTTAGCAGGGAAGTCTGCAATCACAGCTGGTTTCTCAGAGCCTCAATGCGCTGGTTTGAGGCCAGTTGGAATATTTTAATGGAAAAAAAATAGATTATAGGCTGTGGAAAGCAAACAGTGGTGATGTCTGCTTCACTCATAGGCTTGCTGAGATGGATAAAAACAAGGACACAAACATAGATAACACAGTATTTTTCTCTTGGAGCTGCTGTATCTTCTGGCCTTCTGCTGTGTAACCCATCTAACCACTCTGCTTCTAACCCCTCTTGCCCGTCCTCCAAACTCACCTTGCACATAAGGCATACCCTGGGGTAAGATAGAGGAGTGGAAAGAAGGTGAAAGGGTGGTTGGGAACCCCTCCTGGGGACTTTGATTCTGGGAGGGGAGTTGTGTTTCTGTATTACCTTTAACTTGTATATTTCTGTAACTGTTAATCTCTATTGTGTACATGTCTACTTGTATATTGAGCTAAACTGTAAATAGAGCTTCAGTCCTTAACTTCCAGCAGGTTGAGTCTAGTCTGGGTGATTTCATTGTGGGTGTGTGGATAACTCCCAAACCATCACACTCAAAGAACCTGCAGTGGTTCCAGGGATGAAACAATACTCACAGAACCAAAGATTTCTCTGTTCTCTTCAGTCTGAATATTCCTCTCTGAGTTTAAGGTTAGTTTTGATAACTGTTCTTGTCCCCTGATCTTCACTGAAGTCTACAGCACATCCCCTCCTCCTCCTGCTGCTGATGTGACTGAATGATTTGCAAGCATTTACCTCTGAAGACAACTTCCAAGTTAAATCTCACAAAATCTGCAGCTGACGTATTTTGAGTTGACTTCTGCTGATGATAAAGGCGCAGCTTGCTTTGCCAAACCACCCTTTTTCGTTGTTGTTTGCAGGCTCTAAACAAAGCTTTTTTTTTTTTTTTTTTTTTTTTTTTAAAAAAAGATGAAGGTCCTAGTGAGNTTTTTTTGTGAGCTTCTGTCCTTGTAAGTTCTTGTCCTTCCTTGAGATGCAAATTCCAGGCAGCTTTTGAAATGAGTTGAACAGTTGGATGCCTTCAAGAGCTGAAGTTCTTCCTGTGTAGGATTTGCTGTGCTCTGAGCACTGCTCCCTGTTCACCTGTTGGAATCTGGTTTGCATTACCCATTGGTGACTTTGAATCAAGGCTGGACCAGATGATCCTTGGGGACCCCTTTCAACCTGACATTCTGTGAATCAAACCACTTCAAGATTCACTAACCAAATTTGATTATTTTTTTTTTTAAATTTATACAAAATCATCTTTTTAATGCAGTTGTCTGAGTTTATCAAATGTAAACCTATTCTTTATCAGGAATTGTGCCCCACTAACGCTGCAGCTGCAGGGAGCAGCTCTCTGGAAGTCAACCTGCAGTCATTGCATGTTGGTATCTTCCAACTTCAGGAGTTAGGTAAGTGAAAAAAGTATTTTATAGTGGACTGGAGCATCTCTGTGAGGAGGAAAGGCTGAGAGGCCTGGGGCTGTTTAGCTAGCAGAAGCCCAACCAGAGAGGGGATCCATCTGAACAGCAGAAGAAACATTTTTGGTGTGAGGATGCTGGAGCCCTGGAGCATGCTGTCCAGAGAGGTTATGGAGTCTTCTTCTTCGGAGAGATTCCAGACTCATGTCAGGGGCAAGAGGAGTGATGGCAACCTTTCTCTGCAGAACCTGGGTTTGAGATGACTTATAGGAACAGCAGTCACTGGTGCTGGGATAAATAAACCAGAACCAGGGTGTTCCTTCTCAACACACACCAGCTTACTCTTGGTGTTCTGCATGGCTTGTATTGCAGTCCTCAGCACAGAAAATAAGCAACCTGATAGCTTTTTTGCTTTACTTTCCCCTGGCATCTCTCTTGTGGCAAAACTTCCTCCTAACAGAGCACAGCTGCAGAATGCTTAAAGAGGTCAGCAAAGCAGAGAGGGAAAAGTAGTCTTTTCTTTTACAAACCTGGCTTTGGAGAACAAGCAGCATAAATCTCCACATTCACCTGGTGAAGACCTCAGTTATGACTACAGTGGAGTACAACTGAGGCTGAAGATCTTAGAATCATAGAATGGTAAGGTTGGAAGGGACCTCAAGGATCATCCAGTTCCAACTCCCTACCATAGGCAGGGACACCTCCCACTAGTACAGGTCACTCAAGGCCTCATCCAACCTGGCCTTCAACACCTCCAGGGAGGGGGCAGCCACAACCTCCCTGGGCAACCTGTACCAGTGCCTCACCACCCTCACTACGAACAACTTCCTCCTAACATCCAGTCTAAATCTCCCCTCTGCCAGTTTAAACCCATTGCCTCTTGTCCTGTCATTACAATACCTTGTCAATAGTCCCTCCCCAGCCTTCCTGTAGGCCCCCTTCAGATCCTGGAAGGCTACTCTAAGGTCTCCTGGAAGCCTTCTCTTCTGCAGGCTGCAGAGCCCCAAATCTCTCAGCCTGTCCTCCTAGCAGAGCTACTCCACCATGTTCCTCAGCACCACATCTCAACAAACTTGAAACCCCTCCAGGGATGGAGGTTTCCACCGCTTCCCAGGGCAGCCTGGGCTAGACCTTGACAACCCTTTTGGGGAAGAAATTGTTCCTCACATCCAACCTCAAACTCCCCTGGTGCAACTTGAGGCCATTTCTTCTTGCTCCATCACAGAGTGGGTACCACACTATTCATTCCATAAAGTACCCCCACTTTGGAGCATTAAAGCCTCTCTGAGGCATCTTTTGTTTTGGAAACAAAACAAAACAAAACAACCCAAACCATGCTGTTGCTGCTGGTAAGAAGATCGGGGCAGGGCAGATGTATCAGCCTACAGTTGACTATGTTTGAATTATTAAGTCAATAATTTATGCTTTTAGAAGAGAAGGGAAAAAAATAACACATCTTCTGCAAAATTATTTTTAATCCAAACAAAACACTGCCATTGAAACTGTCAGCCTTGCCCTGCCTACAAACAGAACCTCTCAGATCTAGAAGGCCTTTATTAAAAATGCTCTTTAAAGTGAGGTATTTTCTTGTTTTTCATGCAGTGCTTGTTCCAAGCAGAAGCACAGCTTCTTCTGATGCCAGGATGAAGCTCTCCTCTGCAAAGCAGGAAAAATAAAATATCACAGAATCTCAGCTTGGTGGTGTTGGAAGGGACCTCTGGAGAGCATCGAGTTCAACCCCTCTGCTAAAACAAGGGCACCCACAGCAGCTTGCCCAGGATCACAATGGACAGGTGGGTTTGGAATCTCTCCAGAGAAGGAGACTGCACAACCTCTCTGGGCAGTCTGCTGCAGGGCTCCAGCACCCTCACACCAAACAAGTTGCTCCTCCTCTTTGGGTGGAATCTCCTGGGTTCCAGTTTGTACCCATTGCCCCTTGTCTGGTTGCTGGGCACCACTGACCAGAATCTCACCCCAACCTTTTACCCCCTACAGATCTTTTAGCTCTTGCTGAGCATTGATCAGATCCCTTCTGGGGCTGCTCTTCTGCAGGCTCAACAGCCCCAGGGCTCTCAGTCTTTCCTCCTCACAGAGATGGTCCCAGCCTCCACTGGACTCTCTAATCCCTGTCTCTTTTCCCTTGGTGAGCCCAGAACTAGACCGCAGCTGTGACCTCGCTGGGGCAGGGTAGTGGGGGAGGAGAATCTCACTTGATCTGTTGGCCACTCTCTTTTTCATACAGCCAAGGAGACCATTTGCCTTCATGTCCAGTCCATGAGACCACACTCCTGGGTCACAGTGACCTTGCCCTCCAGCACTTCCACATCCTTCTCTGTGGAGCTGGGGAACATAGTCATAGAATCATAGAATGGTAAGGTTGGAAGGGACCTCAAAGATCATCTAGTTCCAAGCCCCTGCCATAGGCAGGGACACCTCCCACTAGTACAGGTCACTCAAGGCCTCGTCCAACCTGACCTTGAACACCTCCAGGGAGGGAGCAGCCACAACCTCCCTGGGCAACCTGTGCCAGTGCCTCAACAGTCATGTTGATGCTCTTGATAATTCCAATCCCACTGATGCAAATCCATGGTGAAGCTGTTGGTTGGGTGGCTGATAGTAACTCACTTCCTTCTGACAGTAATGAGAGGAGCAGATGGTTTTGCACATGGGTTTTATTTCTGCTTCTATAAACAAACCTTTCTTCTGACTGCTGCCTTAGATGTATGGACTGGATGAGATGGTTCTGGCTGCTCCTGTGAGTCATGGTGATTACCCAATCCATGTGTTGGGTTTATAGGTCAGATCTGACACCTACTTTACTCCAAATGAATATAGGAGGTATATTTCATCTTTATATATGACTGTAGTGACATGACATCATTCCAAATTGAAAATAAATAAATAACAGCCTGAGCCGACTTCAGTTGATGCTGTACAGCAAGAATAATTTCTGAAGCAATCTTCATGACTGTCTTGTGGGCTGTTAAGAGTAGTCTGATATGAGAGATGCAGGAGCTCTAGTTCTTTTCCTCTGGCATGATGCTTGTAATAAGAATGCAGAGCAGAATTCAGACCTCATCCCTGTCTCTTCCCAGCAGTTCAGGGTTTTATTTAAATGAGATGCTCTTCCCTTCCACCCAGTCACAGAAAGTCAGCTAATCATAGAATGTGTTGGATTCAAAGGGACTCTTGAAGCAGAGGGTGAACAGGTCCTGTAAGGAGCAGTTGAGGGATCTGGGCATGTTCACTGTGGAGAAAAGGAGCCTGAAGGGAGACCTGGTTCTCTACAACTCTGTGGAAGGAGCTTGGAGTCAGGTGGTGGTTGGTCTCGTCTCCCAAGGAACAAGTGGTAGGACAAGAGGAAATGGCCTCAAATTGTCCCAGTGGAGGCTTAAGTTGGACAGGAGGAGCAATTTCTTCCCCAAAAGGATTGTCAAGGAAGAGGCTGCCCAGGGCAGTGGTGGAGTCCCCATCCCTGGAGGGGTTTCAAAGCCCTGGAGATGTGATACTGAGCGACATGCTTTGGTGGTGACCTGGCAGTGCTGCGTTAATGGTTGGACTTGATCTTAAAACTCTTTTCCAACTAAAATGATTCTATGAAAAGTATCAGGCTGCTCCATCATAATCCATCAGAAGTTGCTATTGTTCCACAGCTCACCTGAAAGCCACTGCCAGACAGGAGAGTTGAGACAGCACTTATCATAGAATCACAGAATGGTAAGGTTGGAAGGGACCTTAAGGATCACCTAGTTCCAACTCCCTGCCATAGGCAGGGACATCTCCCACTAGTACAGGTCACTCAAGGCCTCACAGTCTGAGGCATGCAGAGGCTGGAACAGAGTGTTTGTAGTCAGAGAACAGCAGTTTGCACAAATCCTGCTGGGATGAGATTATCCTTGACTTGACTTTCCTGATCTTTTGGTATGCTGCTCCATGGATGTCCTTCTCAACTCCTTCTCCTACTTTTGCACTTTAATTCCTGGACTCCATTATCTGCCCTCCCCTGTGTTTAAGCCAGTTTTGCTTCACTTACTTCACACTTATCTTCTTCAGAAACTCACTGTGTTTACACTTCAGCTCATTACATGGTTGTGTTCTCCTCTCCCTGGCCACAATTTGTTGGTATAACTGATAATTTATGCTTGGGGTATTGAAAAAGGGATGTTTTGGTTCACAGACTGCCAGGCTGTTTAGCAAAGCCAGCTCCTTGCAAAGCCTTCTTCACTGCTAAAAATCTTCAGATGTCCCTTGGTTGGCTTGGCACCTGCAGCCAAGATCTGGAACATCCTTTCTAGTTAAAGGAATAATGTGTTTTATAGAACCAGAGAATTGGTTTGGTTGGAAAAGACCTCTAAGATCATTCTTTAAAGTGATGGGGGTGAGACATTGGAACAGGTTGCCCAGGGAGGTTGTGGATCCTCTCTCCCTGGATGTATTCAAGGCCAGGTTGGATGAGGCCTTGAGCAACCTGGGCTAGTGGAAGGTGTCCCTGCCCATGGCAGGGTGTTTGGAACTAGGTGATCTTAAAGGTCCCTTCCAACCTAAACCATTTATGATTCTACAAATCATCCAGTCCAGCTGTCAACCTAAGACCAACATGACCATTAAACCGTCTCCCAAAGTGCCATGTCCACACAAATGAATTCTCTCTGGGCTTGACTGACAGTGGTGAAGGCTAGAGAGAAACTTTAGTTTATCTTCAGTGGTGTTCAAGGCAAGATTCCCGTTCAAGGCAGAATCTCTTCAAGAAAGAAGGACCAGGGATAGCAGAGGTGCTTGTGTGCTGAGTGAGTTCATTAATAACCTCAGATATTAGCCTTTCACAGGATCACAGCGTCTTAGGGGCTGGAAGGGACCCAAAGAGATCAAGTCCAACCTCCCTGCCATAGCAGGACCAGAGAATCTCGCTCAGGTCACAGAGGAATACATCTAGTCGGGCCTTGAAAGTCTGCAGAGATGATGTTCAACATCCTCATCAATGACATTGATGAGGGGACAGACAGACAGAGTCTGTTTAACAAGTGTGCTGAAAACACCAAACTGGGAGGCTTGGCTGAAGGCTGTGTGGCCATCCAGCAAGACCTGCACAGGCTGGAGAGCTGGGCACAGAGGAACGTAATGAGGTTCAACAAGGACAAGTGCAGAGTCCTGCATCTGGGGAGCAATAATAAACTGCACCAGTATAGGCTGGGAGACGATCTGCTGGAGAGCAGCTCTGTGGAGAGGGACCTGGGAGTGCTGGTGGATAACATCCATGGGACAGCAATGTGCCCTCGTGGCCAGGAAGACCAATGGGCTCCTGGGGTGTATTAAGAAGAGTGAGTCCAGCAGATGGAGGGAGCTTCTCCTCCCACTCTCCTCTGCCCTGGTGAGACCTCATCCTGAGTACTGCAGAAGGTCCAGNCTGCTCACTTGCTCCCTGGGATAGGACAAGGAGCAATGGATGGAAGCTGCAGCACAGGAGGTTCCACCTCAACACAAGAGATATCGAAGGAAAGAAAACATTCCATGTGATTAATACATGGCTTAGAGGTTGGTGCCACCAACAGAACTGTGGGGTATGTGACCATGGGGAAGTTTTCTGGGCACTGGGTCTAGTGGTGACAGATGGAGTTCATCTGTCCCATAAGAGGAAAAGAATCCTCACACATGAGTTGGCTGTGCTCATTGACAGGGCTTCAAACCACCTATGATGAGGGCATGGGGATGTAGCTGGCCTTGCCACTGAGGACCCTGGGTGTAATAGCCCAGCACTTGGGAGCACTGTGTTAACATCTTAGATAACCAGAGGGTCCACCCTCCTTCAAGGCTGAAAACTCTCTATTCAACTCCATCCCTGAATTGTTTATAGACCAATGCAGGCAGCATGGGGCATGAACAGGAAGAGTTAGAAATCCCTGTGCGGTCATGGGGTTATGGCCTGGTGGCAATTACAGAGACAGGGTGGGACAGCTCCCATGACTGGAAGGTGGCCATGAATGGCTGTGTCCTTTTTATGAAGGACAGGCCACGAGGTGAGATGGTGGAGTCACTCTTGATGTGAGGGAGCAAGTAGAATGTCTTGAGTTCTGCCCAGGAGTGGATGAGGAGAGAGGTGAGAGCTTGTGGGTGTGAACTAAGGGCCAGGCTAGCATGGGTGATACAGTTGTGAGTGTCTATTACAGGCCACCTGGCCAGGATGAGGAAGTCGATGAGGCCTTCTACAGGCAGCTAACAGCAGGCTGGCAATCACACAGCCTGATTCTCATGGGGATTTTAACTAACCAGATATTTGCTGGAAGGGCTACTCAACCAGCCACAGTCCAAGAGGTTCCTCCACTGCATTGATGATAATTTCTTGATTCAGATGTTGGAGGAGCCAACTGGAAGGGGAGCACTGCTGGATCTTATCCTCACCAACAAGGAGGGTCTGGTTGAAACAGTGAAGGTTGAGGGTGGTCTTGGCCTTAGTGATCACAAAATGGTGGAGTTCAAGATCTTGTCTGGTAGGAACAGGATATCAAGCAGGACTACAACTCTGGGTTTCAGGAGGGCTAACTTTGGCCTTTTCAATCAATTGCTGGGTGAAATGGGGGTACTAGAAGGCGGAGAGGCTCATGATAGTTGGTTAACATTTAAGGACCTCTTCTTCCAAGCTCAAGATCAGAGCATCCCAGAAACTGGGAAACTGAGAAAGGGAGCAAGGAGACCTGCATGGTTAAGTAAGGAACTGCTAAGCAAACTTAAGTGGAAGAAGAGAGGCTACAGATCATGGAAGGAGGGACTGGCCACCTGGGAGGAGTATGAGACTGTTGTCAGAGGATACAGGGAGGCAACTAGGAAGGCTAAGGCCTTGTTGGAACTCAACTTTGCAAGGGAGGTCAAGGATAACAGAAAGTGCTTCTTCAAATACATTGCAGGAAAAGCTGACGTTAGAGGCAGTGTAGGCCCTCTGCTGAACGAGGAGGGTGCCCTGGTGACAGAGGACGCAAAGAAGGCAGAGTTACTAAATGCCTGCCTTGTCTCTGTCCATACTGCTGGAGGCTGTCCCCAGGAGCCCCAGATTCCTGAGGCACCAGAGGAAAGCATGACAGAGGAGTCTTCCCTGGTTGGTGAGGACTGGATTAAGGAGCAGTTGAGTAATCTGCACATCTGTAAGTCCATGGGTCCTGATGAGGGAGCTGACACAGGTCATTGCCAGACCACTCTCTACCATCTTTAGTAAATCATGGTGGACAGGAGATGCCTGGGGACTGCAGGAGGACAAACATCACTCCAGTCTTCACAATGGGTAAGAAGGAGGACCCAGGTAACTATAGCCTGGTGAGCCTCACCTCTATCCCCAGAAAGGTAATGGTGCTGTCCTTAGGCATATCAAGGACAGTGAGGTCATTAGGAGCAGTCAGTATGGTTTTATCAAGGGGCAGTCATGTTTGACCAACCTGACTGACCATGGTGGTGTTGGGTAAACAGTTAGATCTTAACTATCTTTTAAATTCTTAATGATTTTAAAAGACATGGGGCAAGAGAATGGGGCCAGACTCTTGTCAGTAGTACCCAGCAACCACACAAGGGGCAACAGTACCAAACTAGAACCCAGGAGGTGCCGCCTGAATGGAAGGAGAAGCTTGTTTGGTGTGAGGGTNACATGGCTTAGAGGTTGGTGCCACCAACAGAACTGTGGGGTATGTGACCATGGGGAAGTTTTCTGGGCACTGGGTCTAGTGGTGACAGATGGAGTTCATCTGTCCCATAAGAGGAAAAGAATCCTCACACATGAGTTGGCTGTGCTCATTGACAGGGCTTCAAACCACCTATGATGAGGGCATGGGGATGTAGCTGGCCTTGCCACTGAGGACCCTGGGTGTAATAGCCCAGCACTTGGGAGCACTGTGTTAACATCTTAGATAACCAGAGGGTCCACCCTCCTTCAAGGCTGAAAACTCTCTATTCAACTCCATCCCTGAATTGTTTATAGACCAATGCAGGCAGCATGGGGCATGAACAGGAAGAGTTAGAAATCCCTGTGCGGTCATGGGGTTATGGCCTGGTGGCAATTACAGAGACAGGGTGGGACAGCTCCCATGACTGGAAGGTGGCCATGAATGGCTGTGTCCTTTTTATGAAGGACAGGCCACGAGGTGAGATGGTGGAGTCACTCTTGATGTGAGGGAGCAAGTAGAATGTCTTGAGTTCTGCCCAGGAGTGGATGAGGAGAGAGGTGAGAGCTTGTGGGTGTGAACTAAGGGCCAGGCTAGCATGGGTGATACAGTTGTGAGTGTCTATTACAGGCCACCTGGCCAGGATGAGGAAGTCGATGAGGCCTTCTACAGGCAGCTAACAGCAGGCTGGCAATCACACAGCCTGATTCTCATGGGGATTTTAACTAACCAGATATTTGCTGGAAGGGCTACTCAACCAGCCACAGTCCAAGAGGTTCCTCCACTGCATTGATGATAATTTCTTGATTCAGATGTTGGAGGAGCCAACTGGAAGGGGAGCACTGCTGGATCTTATCCTCACCAACAAGGAGGGTCTGGTTGAAACAGTGAAGGTTGAGGGTGGTCTTGGCCTTAGTGATCACAAAATGGTGGAGTTCAAGATCTTGTCTGGTAGGAACAGGATATCAAGCAGGACTACAACTCTGGGTTTCAGGAGGGCTAACTTTGGCCTTTTCAATCAATTGCTGGGTGAAATGGGGGTACTAGAAGGCGGAGAGGCTCATGATAGTTGGTTAACATTTAAGGACCTCTTCTTCCAAGCTCAAGATCAGAGCATCCCAGAAACTGGGAAACTGAGAAAGGGAGCAAGGAGACCTGCATGGTTAAGTAAGGAACTGCTAAGCAAACTTAAGTGGAAGAAGAGAGGCTACAGATCATGGAAGGAGGGACTGGCCACCTGGGAGGAGTATGAGACTGTTGTCAGAGGATACAGGGAGGCAACTAGGAAGGCTAAGGCCTTGTTGGAACTCAACTTTGCAAGGGAGGTCAAGGATAACAGAAAGTGCTTCTTCAAATACATTGCAGGAAAAGCTGACGTTAGAGGCAGTGTAGGCCCTCTGCTGAACGAGGAGGGTGCCCTGGTGACAGAGGACGCAAAGAAGGCAGAGTTACTAAATGCCTGCCTTGTCTCTGTCCATACTGCTGGAGGCTGTCCCCAGGAGCCCCAGATTCCTGAGGCACCAGAGGAAAGCATGACAGAGGAGTCTTCCCTGGTTGGTGAGGACTGGATTAAGGAGCAGTTGAGTAATCTGCACATCTGTAAGTCCATGGGTCCTGATGAGGGAGCTGACACAGGTCATTGCCAGACCACTCTCTACCATCTTTAGTAAATCATGGTGGACAGGAGATGCCTGGGGACTGCAGGAGGACAAACATCACTCCAGTCTTCACAATGGGTAAGAAGGAGGACCCAGGTAACTATAGCCTGGTGAGCCTCACCTCTATCCCCAGAAAGGTAATGGTGCTGTCTTTAGGCATATCAAGGACAGTGAGGTCATTAGAAGCAGTCAGTATGGTTTTATCAAGGGGCAGTCATGTTTGACCAACCTGACTGACCATGGTGGTGTTGGGTAAACAGTTAGATCTTAACTATCTTTTAAATTCTTAATGATTTTAAAAGACATGGGGCAAGAGAATGGGGCCAGACTCTTGTCAGTAGTACCCAGCAACCACACAAGGGGCAACAGTACCAAACTAGAACCCAGGAGGTGCCGCCTGAATGGAAGGAGAAGCTTGTTTGGTGTGAGGGTACTGGAGCCCTGGAGCAGGCTGCTCAGAAAGGTTGTGCAGTCTCCTTCTCTGGAGAGATTCTAGACCAACCTGGACATTATGATTCTGGGCAAGCTGCTGTGGGTGCCTGTGCTTTATCAGGGAGGTTGGGCTGGATGATCTCCAGAGTTCTCTTCCACCCACCACTGTGGTGTGATTCTGTGAAGTCTCCACAAAACAGGAATAACAGCAGTTGATTGGTTTAGGGGAGATAAAAACTTCTCCTCTACTAGACTCATTAATCACCCCAGCATAGTTAGACGTTTGTATAATCAACCATTTCCAACAGCTCCTCGTTCCTTTTATCTCCTGATAAAAGGGGAAGCATTCAATTAGCAAACAGAGGCTTTAAAAGGGTGATTAAACAGAGCTCAGGAAATAATAACCCCGGTTAATGAGCAAGGTCTTTCTAGACTTGCCATTAAAGCTACTTTTGTAGAGAGAGCTTCAGCCAAGAAACTGCTCAGTGCTGTGTGACCTAGTCAGGTCTGCTTTGCCCATGTGCAGACCAGCAACCCTTCTGGTGACCTGCTGAGTTTTTGTCTCCCAGAACAATTCCGTTACCCCTTGGGAATGTGCCAGTGCCCTGGGAGATGCACTGCAGGGCAGCGTCCCCTTTGCCACTGCCACAGGTCAGAGGTAGGTTGGCTGCCAGATGACTGCTGGATGCTCTCCGTGGACCCCTCTGTATTCCCCAGTGGAAGAAAGGAGAAAGACTGGTGGGGTGGGAAAGAAACTCAATCAACTGGGATAGAAAGAACAATCTCATAGAATAAAGACAAAGTGTAGAGTCTTGCACCTGGGAAAGAACAACCCCATGGATCAGGATATGTTCTAGAAGGACCTTAGGGAACTCCTTGAACAAGTGCAGCACAGAGCCAGGAAAATGATGGAGTGGAACATCTTCCTTACAAGGAGAGCCTGAGGGAGCTGGGGCTCTTTAACCTGGAAAAGAGGAGCCTGCGGGGTGACCTCATCAATGTTCATAAAGGTGTAAAGGATGAGTGCCAGGAGGATGGAGCCAGGTTCTGCTTGATGATGCCCAATGACAGGACAATAGGCAACGGGTGGAGGTTGAGGAACAGGAAGTTCCATGGAAATATGAGAAAAAAATTTTTCACTGTGAGGTTGATGGAACAGGCTGCCCAGGGTGGCTGTTGAATCTCCCTCTCTGGAGATATTCAAGACCTGCCTGGGTGAGTTCCTGTGTGGTCTGCTATATGTGATCCTGCTCTGGCAGGGGGGTTGGACTGGATGAGCTTTCGAGATCCCTTCCAGCCCCTGATATTCTGTGATTTTGTGAGAGAGACACAAACCAACATGGAGCCCAACCCCTGGTGGCAATGATGGCACCAGTGGTACGATGCTGGTGACAGGCACCAGGCAAGTCCCAGACAGGACTCAGCAGCAGATGGGAACCAGATTCAGAGCTGGATTCTGGAACTGGATGCCAGAACACAGGGATGGAGATGGAAGGTAGAAGGGAGAGCATCCTGGACCAGTGGCCAGTGGAGAAAAGCCTTGATCCTCACGATCCTGCACTTTCTTGTTGGTCAGTTGAGGGTTCCCTGTCCTGGCCACTCCACTCTGCAGCTGAAGCCCAAGGTGGAGCACAATCTGTGGCAGTGCCCTTGGTGTGCATAGGAGCAAGTCTCAGACATAGCCGTTGTGCAGTTCAGCCTGTAGCAGGAACTCTCCCATCAGCCTCTCCCTGCTAGAAGCAGGCCCTGGGTGTGCAACTCTGCCTTGAACTTCAGAAAACGGCTTCCTGAGCAGAACCTGAGTTCTCAAGTCCCGACACTGCCCAGAGACTGCTCTTCTCCAGCTTACACTAGGACAACTGTGATGCTGAGGGTGTTTTACCAGGATCTACCATGCAGAGCAGGGATCTGCATCTCCTGTGTTGGTGCCTGAGCACATCCCTCACATTAATGTGTTAATGTGTTAATGTGTTAATGTGTTCGAGGAGCCTTGGAAGTGCTATGCCGAGAGTGATTAATATAATTTGCAAACAACTGGTGTAGATTTCACTTCTCTGGTAAGCAAAGGAGATTTGGTTTATCAGAAGACATGGGCTAACTGTGTCATTAGGCTTGTCCTTTGATGTAGCCTCGAGCAACAGGATTTAGTTGTAGGTGTTCCTGCTTATTGCGTGGGTGTTGGACAAGACGACCTCTGAGGGTTGCTTCAAATCTGATGTGTTTTGTGTAGATGCTTCAAGGAACTCCACTCACCAACAAAATCCAAGGAGGTTGTCTCCAAGGCCTCTGAAATATTTGCAGTCACCGATCCTGGGCTTTTGGCTTGCAAATAGCTGAATGCCAAGCCAAGGGATGCTGGGGGAGAAGTTTCCAGCTGTTGGAGTAAGGCACTGGAATCATAGAATTGTTTCATTTGAAAAAGCCCTCTAGGATCAATGAGTCCAGCCTTCAGCATCACCACAGCCATTAAACCATGTCTTGAAGTGCCAGTTCCACACATTTTGTGAACACCTGACTCCACCACCTCCCTGAGCATCCAGTTCCAATGCCTGACCATGAAGATACAAGGCAAATTTGGTTCTATTTTCAGCCTCCATTCCCATAGTCCTTTCAGAGCTGTTTATTTTGTGGCTGGTGCTGAGGCAGGGTGAGCACACAGCTGCTGCCACAGCACTGGCCCAGAAAAGTGACACCTCATTTATTCCAGACACAAAATAGCTGCTGTTACGGCCAATTAAGTGAGGAGGTGAGACGGGGAGTGATGGGGATGTGTGGCTCCCTGCAGCTGCTACCCATGCTCATCTCCATGCTCACTAAGGGTGGGAAAATGGCAACTTCCAGGGGGAAAAAAACCTCTGGTTTTAAGATGCTGCTTCTTATTTCAGTGGGGTTGTGTTTTCCAGATGGAAACTTCGTTTTCATTGACACTGACATCGAGAGGCTGAAGCACATCCAGAAAGAGCAACAAAGATGGTGGTGTGGAGAACAGGTATGGTGAAGGAGCAGGTGAGAGAACTGAGGGTGTTCAGCCTGGAGAAATGGAGGCTAAAGAGACCTTCTGGCTTTCTCTGGCATTCTGTGGTACCTTTTATTTTGAATGATGTTGTGTGGGCCGTGGCCAAAGCACATTTCATGATACCAGAGAAAGAAACTTTTACAAACAAATGATTGCTTTGACCTGTATTTGTTATTCTTATTTTCACGTAAGTGAAGACATTGAGAAGACCTTTTCATTTCATTAGAGCTCTTTCAAACAGCTGGAGCTGCTGCTTGAAGAAGCGTGGACCCCGTATCAATCTCATCTGCCCACGTAGTCACGAACATTCAGCAGGCCTGTCACGACCGTGCAGCTCAAGGCGCTGCGGTGCGTGCCCATGTCGCGGATGTCGAACCACTCGTTGGTGGCTCCATCGTAATACTCAGCGTTGAAAGTGGTAGTGAAGCCATTAAAGCCTCCGACCACAAACAAGCGATCCTCCAGCACTTCGATGCCAAAGTTGCTGCGAGGGCAGAGCATGTTGCCCACCAGCTGCCAGGAGTCGGCCTCGGGGCTGTAAGCTTCTGCACTGCGGAGCCGCCTGAAGCCGTTAAAGCCTCCAATCTGGGGACACAAAAGGGCCAGGGGTGAGAGAAGTGAACTGGATGACCTGGAAGATTCCTTCCAAGCCAAACCATTCTCTGAGTTTATGAAATGGTCAGTCTGAAGGCCTAGGAACAGCAGAACATCAAAGTAAGTGCTCCGAGGGCTGGGTGGGGCGTGGCCAAGGTGCCATTCTCCCTTACCGCGTACACTTTGTCGTCATACGCGACCACGCCCACCCCGCTCCTCCTGCTGCTCATTGGGGCTATTGCGGTCCACTGGTCGGTGGCAGCATCGTACACCTCGGCGGTGAACAAGCATTCGGTGCCGTTGAAGCCACCGCAGATGTACACCTGGTTGCAGGAGAAAAGGTAAGAGTTATACTTACGGTGGGAGGATGCAGTGGGGAGGAAAATGATGCTCTGGGTGGGAGGACAAGTTGCAGAGAAAGTTAATGGTGTGGCTGGGTTTTGGGGGAGGGGGGCTAGACTGGGTTTGGGGTAATGGTTCTGTTGTCCTGGCTGTGAAGGAGTGCAAGGAGATATTGAGGGCTGCAGGGTTAGGACCTGTTGTTTCCAGAACTGCATGAAAACTGCTGGCTAGCAGCAAGTGGGCCATCGATGGTGAGCAGCATCTTGTCCTATCACAGGACACCACCGGAAAGAACCTGGCTTGTTCTTCTTGGCCTCCAACCCTCAGATACTTCTAAACATTCATGAGGTTCCCTCTCAGGCTGTTCTTTTCCAGACTGAACAGCTCTAGATCTCTCGTCTTTTCCTCATCAGACTGATGTCCCACAGTTCTCTTGGCCCCATAGCACCTCTTTTCCACCTAGATGATGCCATGGCCACACATCACTTGAACACCTCCAGGGA
>VWZE01003165.1:0-10732 GCA_013396675.1 Eubucco bourcierii | reverse complement strand
CTGCAGCTCCCTGAGAGGAGGTTGCAGTGAGGTTGGGCTCTGCTCCCTGGTCTCAGCTGATAGGATAGGAAATGGCCTGAAATAGTGCCAGGACAGGGTTAGATTGGAGATGAGGAAGAATTTGTTTGGTGCAAGAGTGGTCAGCGCTTGGCACAGGCTGCCCAGGGAGGTGGTGGAGTCCCCATGCTTGGATTTGTTTAAGAAACCTGTGGCCATGGTTTGGTGCCCATGGTAGGGTTGGGTTGCAAATTGGACTGGATGATCTCAGAGGCCTTTTGCAACCAAAACAGTTGTGTGGTTCTGAGACAGATCCTAAGGCTGTGAGTCTCCTCCCTCTGCTGCCTGTCACACAGCTCTGTCTGAACTCAGACTGTACCTGAGCTCTGCAGTCCTGGTCGCTGTTGCTGTCAGGGTCCTCCCTGCCCCTCTCATCATAGTAAACGTAGCCTGCTTGGCAGATGCAGGAGGCGTCCGAGGGCTGGAAGGCTCTGTGCAGCCCATGGCAGGCACAGCTGATAGCACCTTGGAGAAGAGCCTGGGGTTAGAGTGGTTGTCAGGGCAAGGACACAGCTTGGGAAAACTCAGTCTCACAGTCTCACAGTCTCACAGTCTCACAGTATCACCAGGGTTGGAAGAGACCTCAAAGCTCATCAAGTCCAACCCAATCCCACAGCCCTCCAGACCAGACCATGGCACCAAGTGCCACGTCCAAACCTGCCTTGAACACCTCCATGGTGACTCCACCACCTCCCTGGGCAGCCCATTCCAGCAGGCAATGACTCTCTCAGGCAACAACTTTCTCCTCACCTCCAGCCTAAACTTCCCCTGGCACAGCTTCAGACTGTGTCCTCTTGTTCTGCTGCTGCTTGCCTGAGAGAAGAAAGCAACCTCCTCCTGGCTACAAGCACCCTGCAGGTAGCTGGAGACAGCAAGAAGGTCTCCCCTGAGCCTCCTCTTCTCCAGGCTAACCAATCCCAGCTCCCTCAGCCTCTCTCCATAGGGCTGTGCTCCAGGCCTCTCCCCAGCCTCGTTGCCCTTCTCTGGACACACTCAAGCACCTCAATGTCCTTCTTCAATGGAGGGGCCCAGAACTGGACACAACACTCAAGGTGTGGCCTGAGCAGTGCAGAGTGCAGGGGGAGAATGAGCTCCCTGCTCCTGCTGGCCACACTCTTGCTGCTGCAGGCCAGGATGCCATTGGCCTTCTTGGCCACCTGGGCACACTGCTGGCTCATGTTCAGGTGGGTGTCAATCAGCACCCCCAGATCCCTTTCTGTTTGGCTGCTCTCCAGCCACTCCCAGCCCAGCCTGTAGCTCTGCATGGGGTTGTTGTGGCCAAAGTGCAGCACTCTGCTGACCAGGAGCAGTTGCTGTGCCGAATGCCTTTAGACAAACCATGCTGAGTGTTCCAGCAACACTCCTGGAGCTTCTGCTCCACTGGCACAGCAGAGCTGAGCCATCAGGACAGCCAGCTGGAAGCTGGTTTGCTCCACCAACACAATCATTCCAGCATTTGCTGAAGTGTCCAGTGATCAGGAGATGCAGAAATGCCCAACTGGCTGGTTGCAGCTGCAGCAGTTTGCCAAAGCACTCCAATAATGTGGACACTGGAGAGGGGAAGGACCCAGGCACTCAAAGCTGCCAAGCCCAGACCTTGTGCCTCAACACTTGGAAATCCACCTGGTCTGAAATGCTGATCCAGGACTGCACAGCACACTGGGTAAGGGACATGAACACTCTGCCACCTACCTTCCACTTCTCCAGGCCTTTCCCCATCCCCAGCTGGACACAGTTCCATGCCCAAGTTTGGCTCAAAACCGCACCAAAAGTTTCACTCACACACAGTGATGCTGAAAGCTTCACACACACAGAGAGCAACTCACCAGGCTGAGAGGAAGAGGAGCTGCCACAGGGGAAGCAGGCAGCCTGAGCAGGGAGGTGATTGAAGGTGCCAGCAGGACAGGCTTGGCAGTCTTCTATGTCCTTTGCAAAGCTGCTGCTCCTATGGGTCCCTGGGGGACAGGGTAGGGGGGCAGGGGACAGAGCAGGGCAGTAGTGGCCACTGGGACAAGGCTTCTCCAGGTAACTCTCACTGCCTAGAGAGAGGGGTGGGGGACATCAGACACAGCATCCAAGCAAGTGCTGAGAAACAGAATCATGGAATCATAGCATTGTTTTGGTTGGAAAAGCTCTCCAAGATGGTCCAACCCAACCATGGGCACTAAACCACATCCCAGAGGAGGTTACAAAGATGATGAGAGGCCTGGAGCACCTCTTATGAGGACAGGTTGAGAGAGTTGGGGGTGTTCAGCCTGGAGAAAGGAAGGCTGCAGGGAGAACTTGGAGCAACATTTCAATATCTGAAGGGCACCTACAGGCAGGGTGTGGAGGGAGTGTTCAGCAGGGCCTGTGGGGATAGGATGAGGGACAACGGTTTGGCACTGGGGCAGAGGTTTAGGTTGGACATCAGGAGGAATTTTTCCACTGAAATACTGGAACAGGTTGCCCAGAGAGGGAATGGAGGCCACATCCCTGGCCACATCCACTTGGTGTGGCCCTGAGCAGCCTGATCTAGTTGGAGATCATAGAATGGGAAGGTTGGAAGGGATCTCAAAGATCAGCCAGTTCCAACCTCCCACTAGCACAGGTCACTCAAGGCCTCATCCAACCTGGTCTTGAACACCATCAGGGAGGTTGTGGAGCACAGAAGACCTGCAGGGAGGTTGTGGAGCACAGAATCACCCAACGTGATCAAAGATCACGTTGGGTGATTCTGTGCTCCACAACCTCCCTGGGCAACCTGTGCCAGTGTCTCACCACCCTCAGCCTGTGCCAGTGTCTCACCACCCTCACTGCAAACAACTTCCTCCTCACATCCACTTTCAATCTCCCCTCTGCCACTTCAAACCCATTCCTCCTTGCCCTGCCATTCCCAGACCTTGCCAATAGTCCCTCCCCAGCCTTCCAGGAGCCCCCTTCAGATACTGGAAGGTTTCTCTAAGGTCTCCATCATGTCCCTGCTGACAGCAGGGAGGTTGGACAAGATGACCTCTGAGGGTCCCTTCCAACCCAATGAATCTGTCAATGTGTGACTCCCCAGAGCACTCCTGGCCCATTTCTTTTTCACCCCCCTATCAACCTACCACAGCAAGCACTCCACAAGCTGATGTGACAGCACACAGCAGGGATTGGCAGCTGCAGAGGAGTGAGAGCTTTGCCCACACACAGCTTCCAACAGTTTCTCAAACCATTTCTACTGCTTTTTGGGTCTTATGGCACTTGAAATATATTCCACAGCTTGTGGGGGTTCCTCTTCCACTTTTTTTTCTGGTTTGTTTATTCTTGCTGGAACAATCCTCACTATCACTACAGACTTGAGGGGGTGAGGAGGCAGAAAGCAGCCCTGAGGAAAGGGACTTGGGGTTGCTGAGGGATGAGAAGCTGGCCATGGGCAGACAGTGAGAGCTTGCAGCCCAGAAGATCAATCACATCCTGGGCTGCAGCAAAAGGATGCATTGCCAGCAGAGCCAGAGAGGGGATTCTGCCACTTAGCTCTGCTCTGGGGAGATCTCACCTGGAGTACTGTGCCCAGCTCTTGACCCCTCCATATAGGAAGGACATGGATCTGATGGAGTGGGTCCAGAGGAGGGCCACAAAAATGATCAGGAGGTTGCAGTACCTCTGCTACAAAGACAGACAGAGGGAGCTGGGGCTCTTCAGCCTGGAGAAGAGAAGGCTCCAGGCAGACCTAATAGCAGCCTTCCAGTACCTGAAGGGGGCCTGCAGTAGGGATGGAGAGAAACTGTTTACAAAGACCTGTGGTGATAGGATGAGGGGCAATGGCTTCAAACCAGAGCAGAGCAGATTTAGATTGGATGTTAGGAGCAGGTTCTTTACTATGAGGGTGGTGGGGCACTGGAAGAGGCTGCCCAGGCAGGTGGTTGTGGCCCCATCCCTGAAGATTTTCAGAGTGAGGTTCAGCAGGACTCTGGGGGTCCTGTTCTACTTGAGGATGACTGCAGGGGGGTTGGTCTAGATGACCTGTGGAGGTTCCTTCCAACCCAACCCACTCTGATTCCTGCCCAACTTCTCCAGGGCATCTCTACTCACCTTGTGGGCAGAGGAAGCCTGCTGGGCAGGGCTGGCAGGGTGCTGTGATGAGGGAGTCACTACGATAGGTGCCTGCAGCACAGATCCTGCAGAACTTCTCAAAGGAATCCCTTAGACCAGGCAAGCTGAGGGCCATGGAGCCTCCTTCACAGGGCAGTGGATGGGCACTGCCTGGGGGACAGTAGTAGGGAAACACACACCTGGAAGGCAAAGCAAGGCAAGAAGAGGAAAGAAATAAGGAGTCTGTGAACCAATGGTCTGAAACTAGAGTGGGTAGATGACACTAAGAGGAAGTTCTTCACAATGAGAGGAAAGAAATCCTGGAATATGTTGCCCAGAGATATGGTTGAGTCCCCATTCCTGAAGACATTCAAGGTCAAACTTGGCATGGCCCTGAGCAGCTTGCTCTAGCTGGAGATGTCCCTGCTGAGTACAGGGGAGTTGGACATTCACAGAATCATTAAGGTTGGAAAAGACCTCCAGGATCATCCAGTCCAACCTTCCACCCAGCACCACCACAGCCACCAAACCATGGCTCACAGTGCCATGGCCACAGGGTTCTTGAGCACCTCCAGGCATGGGGACTCCACCATCACCTCCCTGGGCAGCCTGTGCCAATCCCTGACCACTCTTGCAGCAAAGAAATTGTTCCTCAGCTCCAACCTAATCCTCCCCTGCTGCAGCTTGAGGATGTTACCCTCTTGTCCTGTTGTTAGTTACCTGGGGGATCATAACCTCCAAGGGTCCCTTCCAGCCTGATGACTTTGTGAATCACCTTCTTCAGTCTTAGCCACCAAATCCCTGACTTTAATTAAAATTAATTTACATTAACCACAGCCACACCTTTGCTTCTGCACCCTGGCCAAAGCCTGTGGGTGAAGCATTAAGCCAGGCTTTATCCCTGGCACCTTTCACACCCTCCCAGAGTTTGCAGGAGCTTAAAGCTGGCTGCAGCAAACCTGCTCAGTACTCACAGCTGCTCAGGGCTGTTGTATGTTGATGAACCCTCAGGACAGTGGTACCCAGCAGGGCACAGGGAAGGCACAACTGTGTGAGCAGCACAGTACAAGCCAGGCCTGCAAGGTTTTGGATTCACTGAACCTGGTGGATGAAAGGAGTAAGTAGTGACTGATGAAGAGACATTCCCAGCCCAGGGCAGTGTGTGGGGAGGGACTTTTGGACAAGGGCTTGCAGTGACTGCAGGAGAGGCAAAGGCTTTGAGCTGGGAAAGGGGAGATTGAGAGTGAAGGACAGGAAGAAATTCTTGAGAGGGAGGATGGGGGAGAGACACTGGCACGGGTTGCTCAGGGAGGTTGTGGAGCACAGAGAGGGAGGCTGAGGAGACACTGACACAGGTTGNTGTGGAGCACAGAGAGGGAGGGTGAGGAGACACTGGCACAGGTTGCCAGGGAGGTTGTGGAGCAAAGAGAGGGAGGGTGAGGAGACACTGGCACAGGTTGCCCAGGGAGGCTGTGGGGCACAGAATCACAGAATGTGATCAAAGATCTGTGCTTCTGTGCCCCACAACCTCCCTGGAGGTGTTCAAGGCCAGGTGGGATGAGGCCTTGAGCAACCTGTGCTGGTGGGAGGTGTCCCTGCCCATGGCATGGGATTTGGAACTGGATGAGCTTTAAGGTCCCTCCCAATCCAAACTATTCCATGGCTGTATGAAGAGAGGAGTATGGAATACCACCTGCAGGGCATTCATAGCCAGGCTGGCAAGGCAGTCCTTGGGTGTTGGGTAGCCCTGTGTGTGCTGGGTCTGGGCAGTAGTATCCAGGTGAGCAGGGAGCACAGTCTTCCAATGATTTTGCACCAGGTTGGATCCTGGAAGTGCCAGCTGGACAAAGGAAAGCATCACCTTTACCAGGGCACCAGTATCCAGGGGGGCATGGATAATCCTCAAACCTGGTCAGGCCTGTGGGGAAGAGAAGGGAAGCTGAGTGCCAGGTGTGGGCACAGAGAAGTGCTCTTAGCTCACTGTGAACATGAATTACCTCTCCCACCTCCTTCTCCTGATTACAAACCTCTTAGGGGGGGGGTTGTAATCAGGTCCAGAGGTGGGAAGGGGCTGTTCTTCACCTGGCACTTACCTGCCATGGGGCAGTGATAGCCTGGAGGGCATGGCTGGCAGTCGCTGGGGCTCTGAGCTCCTGGGTGCCTGCGGTAGGTCTGGGGAGGGCATTTCTGAGGTGCTAGGAGACTGCTGTTGTCACTACCAGTGCCTCCAAAGCAATAGTGTCCTGAGGGACATGGATAGGCCTCTGAATCCCCTAGGAAGCAGAAAGAAGGTCTGGAGGGAGCCATCTCTTCCTAGGAACAGGAACATCTTTCTTCTGTGTCCTCCCTGGGTCATCCTACAGCACTGCACACTTTGCATAGCACCCACAGCCCAAGCCCATCCTCTGGCAGATGGCAGAGAGGGCTGAGTGGAGCCTGGCTGTGATTTCAGGCCCTCCTACACTGCCAGTTTGCTGGAACAACACATTCCATTACCAGTGTGGAATGTCTCTTTGCTCTGCAGAACTGCTCAGCAGACACACTGTGTCCTGCTGTGCTCCACGGCACAGTATCTGGTGTCAAAGGTACCACCAGGCTGAGGGGTTACATCCAGCCCTCCATTCCCACCCCTCACTGCTTTACCAGCTTTGCACCAGTAGCCTGGTGGACAAGGCAGGCAGTCTGCTCTCTTGACAGCTCCAGGAACATCTCTAATAGTGTTGGCAGGGCATGGTTGAGGCAACTCAGATCCCTCCAGGCAGTAGAAACCTGCAGGGATGGATAGGAAAGGGATGGAAGTAAAAGATGAAAGCTCTCCAGTGGCAAAAACAATCATAGAGTGGGAAGGTTGGAAGGGACCTCAAGGATCATCTAGTTCCAACCCTCTGCCATAGGCAGGGACACCTCCCACTAGCACAGGGCACTCAAGGCCTCATCCAGCCTAGCCTTGAACACCTGCAGGGAGGTTGTGGAGCACAGAAGAGCTGCAGGGAGGTTGTGGAGCACAGAATCACCCAACGTGATCAAAGATCACGTTGGGTGATTCTGTGCTCCACAATCTCCCTGGGCAACCTGTGCCAGTGTCTCACCACCCTCAGCCTGTGCCAGTGTCTCACCAGCCTCAACCTGTGCCAGTGTCTCACCACCCTCACTGCAAACAACTTCCTCCTCACATCCACTGTCAATCTCCCCTCTACCACTCCAAACCCATTCCCCTTGCCCTGCCATTCCCAGCCCTTGCCAATAGTCCCTCCCCAGCTTTGCTGTAGCAAGAGCCACCTGTTGTGGTATGAAGATCCAGAGAGCTGCTGGGATGCTGCTGTGCACCCAGAGAGCCAAAACAGCAACCTGCAAACATTTCTGGACTAGCATCATAAATCCAAGAGGGTTTTTTTTTTTTTTCTTCTGGTCAGGCAGAGCCCTTTGGCCAGAAGATATAAAAGCAGAGGAAACCCAATGAGCAATGACAACTTCAAAGAAGGGATCACAACACATTAGGCAAGATGCTGATTAGAAGCAAGTCAGTGTCCTCCACTTGCAGTGCTGCTGAAGCTCTCACTTACCTGCAGGGCACAGCCCTGCACACATCTGACCCCAGTGGCACCCAGCCAGGAAGCGCCAGGAGAAGCTGTGGCCCTGGGGAGTAGGCTGAGAGCTCCCAGCAAGGCAGAAGTATCCAGCAGCACACTTCCCCTCCAGCTGGCCATGCCTGCAGCAGAGAGCACACTCAGAGTTGGTATTCAACCTACTGCAAGGATTTGGTGCAGAGGCAGAGCAAAAGGGCTGGGGCACCCCCACCACTATGGGGACAGGCTGGGAGGGTTGGGGCTGCTCAGCCTGGAGAAGAGAAGGCTGCAGGGAGAGCTCAGAGCAGGCTTCCTTCTCACTGTGAGGGTGACAGAGCACTGAAACAGGCTGCTCAGGGAGGTTGTGGAGTCTCCTTCTCTGGAGGTATTCAAGAACCATCTGGATGTGTTCCTGTGTGATCTGCTCTAGATCTGGGGGCTCCAGCACTACACAGGGGACTGCAGGTGGGCTCTGAGGAGAGCAGAGCAAAGGGGCAGAATCTGCTCTAGGCAGAGGGGCTCGACCAGAAGAGCTTTGGAGGTCCCTTCCAGCCCCTGACACTCTGTGATTCTATGATTCTTTAATTCCAGTACCTGAAGGGGCTCCAGGAGAGCTGGGGAGGGACTTTTGAAAAAGGTTGGGAGTGAAAGGGAGAGAAGCAATGGTTTTGAGCTGGGAGAGGGGAGAGTGACACTGGAGATGAGGAAGAAATTCTTTAGAGTGAGGGTGGGGAAGAAGGAATTCTTTAGGGGGAGGGTGGAACAGGTTGCCCAGGGAGGTTGTGGATGTCCCTGGAGGTGCTCAAGGCCAGGTTGGTTGAGGCCTTGAGTGCCCTGTGCTAGTGGGAGGTGTCCCTGCCTATGGCAGGGGGTTGGAACTGGCTGATCCTTGAGGTCCCTTCCAACCTTCCCATTCTATGATTCTATGATTCCCTGGAGGTGCTTGAGGCCTTGAGGAACTTGGGCTAGTGGGAGATGTCCCTGCCCATGGCAGAGTGGTGAGAACTGGATGAGCTCTGAGGTCACTTTCTGTGAGTCTGTGAACTTCTTGCACTTAGAAGAGTCAGAATCTAGACTCCCTTTTTTTGTTTTTTCTCTTCCCCCCTCACTTCTATAAACATGCAGGTGACTACAGTGAGCACTACAGGCACTTCTGAGTTCAAACTCCATGACTTTGAGCAAATTGCTTCAGATGAAGCTGTGGATGAGCTTCCACTGGGTCAGAATTTCTGAATGACTCCCATTTCCACACAAATGGTGCCTGCTACCTCTTCCAGATGCTTCTTTGTATCATGACAACCATGGCAGAGTGCTTTGAGACGCTTCTCCAAGCTCAGACAGTCAATACCTTTCCACCCAAATGTTACACTCAGACCTATGCATATTTTTTTTCTGCTCTCCATGGAACAGATGTGGTAGGGAAGCTGGCAGCAACCTGACATCAACTTAGAAGTATCAAACTCTTGTGCTGATGAGTGCAGAACCAAGCTCTTGGGGCCAGGAGGGGCAATGCCATTCTGGGGTGCATTGGAAAGCTGTGGTTAGTAGAATCATAGAATGGGAAGGTTGGAAGGGAGCTCAAAGCTCAGCCAGTTCCAACCCCCTGCCATAGGTAGGGACACCTCCCACTAGCACAGGGCACTCAAGGACTCATCCAACCTGGTCCTGAGCACCTGTAGGGAGGTTGTGGAGCACAGGAGAGCTGCAGGGAGGTTGTGGAGCACAGAATCACCCAACGTGATCTTTGATCACGTTGGGTGATTCTGTGCTCCACAACCTCCCTGGGCAACCTGTGCCAGTGTCTCACCACCCTCACTGCAAACAACTTTCTCCTAACATCCACTTTCAATCTCCCCTCTACCATTCCAAACCCATTCCCCTTGTCCTGCCATTCCCAGACCTTCTCAATAGTCCCTCCCCAGCCTTCCTGCAGCCCCCTTCAGACCCTGCAAGGCCACTCCAAGCTCTCCTGGAAGCCTTCTCCTCTCCAGGCTGCACAGCCCCAACTCTCTCAGCCTGTCCTCACAGCAGAGCTGCTGCAGCCCTCTCAGCATCTTGGTGGCCTCCTCTGCACTGCCTCCAACACTTCCATGGCCTTCCTGTGCTGGGGNGGTTCTCCTGCCCCTCTGCTCTGCTCCCCTGAGGCCACATCTGGAGTCCTGTGTCCAGTTCTGGGCTCCCCAGTTCCAGAGGGACACAGAACTGCTGCAGAGAGTCCAGCACAGAGCCACAAAGATGCTGCAGGAAATGGAAGAGCTCTGGGAGGAGGAGAGCCTGAGGGAGCTGGGGCTGGGAGCTTGGAGCAGAGGAGCTGAGAGGTGACCTCAGCAATGCTTCTAAAGATGTGCAGCTGAGTGGCAGAGGCTGGAGCCAGGCTCTGCTGGGTGATGCCCAATGCCAGCACAAGGGGCAATGGTGGAAGCTGAGGCAGAGGAAGTTCCATGGCAACAGGAGGAGGAGTTTTTTGCCTGTGAGGGTGACAGAAGCCTGGCACAGGCTGCCCAGGGGGGCTGTGGAGTCTCCCTCTCTGCAGATATTCAAACCCTGCCTGGATGTGTTCCTGTGTGCCCTGCTCTGGGTGCTCCTGCTCTGGCAGGGTTTGGCCTGGCTGAGCTTTGGAGCTCCCTTCCAGCCCCTGACTGCCATTCTATGAACCAAGGAGGTCAAACTGCTTAAATGAGAAAATAGCAGCTGGAACAGAGCATCACCTGCAGTAGTGCCCAGGTAAACAGGGCAGGCATTCCTTCTCACTCCACAGGCCACTCATGTTTGCAGGAGTGAAGGTGCCCTCAGGACACGGGAGAGGAACCTGTGTGCCTGAAAGGGAGACAGCAGAGGCAGCAAGAAGCCCTAGGAGGACCAATGTGATCTATCAAGGTCTAGAACTTGATCAGAGCATAATGAATGACACACAGGAAGGAAGGACATCTGGGGTCCATGAAGAAAAGTGTGGCCAGGTCAGGGGAGGTTCTCCTCCCACTCTGACCTGTCCTGGTGAGGTCACATCTAGAGTCCTGGTTCCAGTTCTGGGCTCCCCAGTTCAAGAAGGACAGGGA
>VWZE01003164.1:133399-146396 GCA_013396675.1 Eubucco bourcierii | reverse complement strand
GCCAAGGAGCAATGGACACAAATTGGAACAGAGAAGGTTTCAGCTCCAAGTGAGAAGAAACTTCTTTCCAGTGAGGGTGCCAGAGCCCTGGAGCAGGCTGCCCAAAGAGGTTGTGGAGTCTCCTTCTCTGGAGCCTTTCCAAACCCACCTGGATGCCTTCCTGTGTGGAGTCCTCTGGGTGATGCTGCTTTGGCAGGGGCGTTGGACTGGATGCTCTCTGGAGGTCCCTTTCAAACTCTAATGTTGATTCTGTGATTCTGTGTTTCAGCTTCCTCACAAAAATGTTTGTATTTCCTCTTACCTGTGATGCTGTCCATGGTTCTCCCGTGTGGAGGTGTTAAGTGTGCATGATTCCTGCTCTTTTGGGTCGACACAGGTTCCAGGACTGAGCACAGCTCAGAGAGAAGAATCTGTGATTCTGAAGCCTTCTACTTGTTCTTGCCCATTGAATTTGATGCTTGCACCACTGGTGTGTGTGTTTTTGTGCACTTCCACAAAAGCTCAGCCCCTGCACACCTCGGGAGGGTTAAGGGAGGTGCTGATTAAAGCTCCATTTACCAATGCTCTTCACCAATCCAGATCCAAGTGCTGCTTTGCTAATTAATGGCTGCTCATGAAATGCCATGTGTCAGCAATGAATCACTTATTTTTGTTGCACTTCAGTAGTGTATGGCTAATGAGCAAGGACAACTCACATAATTAAAGCCTAAAATAGCCTTGTCAGTAGGACAAAATCAAGTGTTTATATCTCACTGTGGTGAGTGAGCCAGACTATGGCACTTTCCTCCCTTTGCCTTTGCTAGTTTGACAACCAAAAAAAAAAAAATTAAAAAAAAAAAATTGGAGGTTTGGAATATGGAGCAATAAATAGATATATTTTTATTTTCAACTGTAGTATTGTGAAGAATTGAATTGTATTTTAGAGTGACTAAATTCCTGCCAGGTACTTGTATCTGAAATAAACTCCTGCCAGGTACCTGGATCTGAGATATGAAGTTCTGGTGTTCAGGGCCAGGTTGGATGAGGTTTTGAGTGACCTGTTCTAGTGTGAGGTCTCCCTGCTTATGGCATAGGGGGGTTGGAACTTGCTGCTCGTAGAATCATAGAATCGTAGAATCATAGAATCAGTCAGGGGTGGATGGGACTGCAAGGATCATCCAGTCCCAACCCCCCTGCCATGGGCAGGGACACCTCACACTAGATCAGGCTGTCCAAAGCCTCATCCAGCCTGGCTTTAAACACCTCCAGGGATGGGGCCTCAACCACCTCCCTGGGCAACCCATTCCAGGCTCTCACCACCCTCATGGTGAAGAACTTCCTCCTCACATCCAGGCTGAATCTTCCCACTTCCAGCTTGGCTCCATTCCCCCTAATCCTGGCACTACCTGATGGCCTAAAAAGTCCCTCCCCAGCTTTTTTGTCAGAGGGCTGGAGCACCTCTCCTATGAGGAGTGTCTGAGGGAGTTGGACCCGAACCTCCTGATTCTTGCAAATGCTCCAGTCCTACCTGACTGCTTTTGCTAGAAGCTATGAAGACAGCTATGCTGCCCAGGTCTGGTTCTTTCATCATCCCTCCTGTGATCATAGAATTGCCTGGGCTGGAAGGGACAACCAAAGCTCATCCAGTACAACCCCTCTGCAGTCAGCAGGGACATCCTCACCTAGATCAGGTTGCCCACAGCCCTGTCCATCCTCACCTTAATATTTCTTGGGATGGGGCCACAACCACTTCCCTGGGCAACCTGTTGGAGTGTTCCACCACCCTCATGGTGCAGAACCTGTTCCTAACATTCAATCTCAATCTGCCCTGGTCTAGTTTGAAGCCATTGCCCTCATCCTGTCCCTGCAGGCCTTTGCAAACAGTCTCTCTGCAGCCTTCTTGTAGCCCCTTCAGGTCCTGACAGGCTGCTGTGAGGTCTCCCCAGAGTCTCCTCTTCTCCAGGCTGCACACCCCCAGCTCCCTCAGCCTGGCTTTGTAGCAGAGCTGCTCCAACCCCCTGAGCATTTTCGTGGTCTGCTCTGGACGTACTCCATCAGCTCTGTGTCCTTCCTGTATTGAGGGATCCAGACCTGGATGGATGCAGCATTGCAGGTGAAGTCTCAGCAGAGCAGAGCAAAGTGGCAGAATCCTCACTCTGCCACTGGCAATGCTGCTTTGGATGCAGTCCAGGCTGTGATTTGCCTTCTGTGCTGCAAGCTCACACCAACTGCTCATGTCCAGCTTCTCCTCCATCAGCACCCCAAAGTCCTTTTCCACAGGGCTGCTTTCTGTCACCACATTCCCCAGCCTCTATTGATAGCAAGGATTGTTCTGGCCATGTCCAGTGACACGCTGACACCAGAAATTTCCCCAACAATAAAGTGGGGACCAATTCTGGGTGACATCTGCTCTTCCATACCCATTAGTTCCATAAGAGCATATTTTAGCTCTTTGGATACAGTTTGGCTGCATCCACAGGACTGTTGCTAACCACCATGTGGCTGATAGGGTGGGGGGCGAAGAGAAGACCTTGACTGGAATTAATTTAGGTATTTTTTGGTCCCTCGACATCCCTTTTGCTCAAGATTCTGCCTAACTGTGCCGTGGAGGCAAGGATAGGAGTATGAGGCTGTCAGAGAGCATCTGCAAAATGGGCACTTCACGTTTTTTAAGAGCCATGCAGTGTTGTGGAACAGCGGCGGAATCTGTGCCATTAACATCAGTGTCATTGAGCAGCCTCTGAACTGCTCTTTGGTGGGGGGAAAAAAATCGATACGAAAATGTAAACAAGAGGAAATGCAATTTGTGATAAGCTCTCTGCATAAGAAGGGCAATCCACAAGCAAATCCAAAGGCTAAACTGGAGCAACGTGGAGGAGGAGGAAGAGACCTATTTCCTGCTTGGAAGCTAAGACTGATGCTCTGTCTCTAACACCCAAAGCTGTGACAAAAGCTTAATGGTGTGGAGCAGAGACATCATGTCAGGCTTCACTCTGTGTTTCTGGCTCTGGATGATTTATCACTTGCAGTCATTTCTGTTTGCTATTAATTAAGCACAGAAGATAATTTAGTAAGTTGGCTTGGCTGTGCTGCATCTGCTTTTGAACTTGAAAAGCAAAAGGATTTCATCGCAGCCGCTGTGAATTCAGCCTCCAAATGGATTCCTTTGCCTTTTCACACTCTTGAAAATGCAAAAAGGTAGCCCTTGGTTGTCTGCTGCAGGTGCTTCAATGCTCATTATAGATGTGGTTATAAAACCTGATTACTTTTCAACAAATAACCTGCATGCATTACAAGGTAACCATGAGGATGGATGTATGATGTGCGTGCGCAGCCCAGACAGCAACCATGGGCTGAGCTGCTGCAAGAACAGCGTGGCCAGCAGGGCAAGGGAGGGGATTCTGCACCTTTGCTACCTCACCTGTAGTCCTGTGTGCAGTTCTGGAGCCCCCAACACAAGAAGGACATGGAAGTGTTTGAGCCAGTGCAGAGGAAGCCACAAAGATGTTCAGCAGCTCTGCTCTGAGGACAGGCTGAAAGACTTGGGGGTCTGCAGCCTGGAGAAGTAAGGCTTCCAAGAGACCTTGGAGTGGCCTTCCAGGATCTTCAGGGGGCTCTAGGAGGGCTGGGGAGGGACCATTGAAAAGGTCTTGTGATGACAGGAGGAGGAATGGGTTTGAGCCGGCAGAGGGGAGATTAAACCTAGATGTTAGGAAGAAGTTGTTTGCAGTGAGGGTGTTGAGACACTGGCACAGGCTGCCCAGGGAGGTTGTGGAGCACAGAAGCACAGAATGTTATAAAAGATCCCATTCTGTGCTTCTGTGCTCCACAACTTCCCTGGAGGTGTTGAAGGCCAGGTTGAATGAGGCTTTGAGTGACCTGTTCTAGTGGGAGGTGTCCCTGCCTATGGCACAGAGTGGTTGGAACTGACTGAGCTTTGGGGTCCCTTCCAGCCCTAACCCATTCTATTCAGTTCTATTCTATGTTCCCAGAGAATTCTGTCCTTTTTTTTTTTTTTTTTTTTTTTTTTTTTTTTTTTTTTTTTTTTTTTTTTTTAAACTCCTGACAGCAGACATCTTGGCTTCACTTTATGCTTTGGAGGACAATGAACTATTGACTGCCAAACCATGGGAGAGTGGATGTTCGATGCTGAGAAGGCCCTGCTGGAAGTGCCCTCTGGGAGAGAGTGCTCAGCAGCACACATATTTCCTGGAACCGTAGCTGACTACCAGCAAGGCTCTGTCTTTAGCTCTGACAGCTTTGGAAGTGTCAGTAATGACAGCCAAAATGGGAGGTGAGTGAGAGAGGAAGGCAGAGCACCTTGCTGAGCTACAGCAGGCACAGTTGTGAGCTACCACTGTCTACTAGCACAGCTCCCAGAGAGGAGTGGAAAATGCACTCCTGCACACTGCTCTCCTAGTGACATATCCCTGCTCTGCTGGGAACTCAGATAGACACATACCCATGGCAAGGAGCTGGTTTGACCCCAGCTCTACTGGGAGTGATTTCATAGAGACATCCAGGTTGGCAAAGCCCCTCAGGATCACCAAGCCCAACCTAGACCCCTGCTCTACAAGATTCACATTCAACCATAGCCCTAAGCACCACAGCCAAACCACCCTTAAACACATCCCGGGTGGGTGACTCCACCAGCTCCCTGGGCAGCTCATTCCAGTCCCTGACCACTCTCTCCCTGAAAAACTTCTTCCTAATGTTCAATCTAAACCTCCCCAGCCTCAGCTTGAGGTCATTCCCCCTTGTTCTGTCTCCAGAGATCAGCAGCAGCCTCTCCACAATGTCCCTTTAGGTAGTTGTAGACAATGATGATCACCTTCTCTTTCTTTCCTCTTTCCTTCTACCTACAGGGTATTAGTGTATCCCTTCATTTTCTTTTCCCTAATGGTAGGTAGGAAGAACGAAAGACAAATCCCAACAGTGGCAGCCCCAGAATGTCTGTGTAATTGGATGCCTCATGCTTCAGATGTTGCTGGAACACAGAATCCAAATCTGATGAATGATGTGGGTTTTTTTTTTTTTTTTTTTTTCTTCTCCATTCAGGTGATAAGGTAAATGTTTCATTCTTTCTTGTATGGTCATGAGAAATTGAGGATTAACATGTGTTTGGGAGATCCAGAAGACCAGACAGTACTCAAATGCAGAATGCAAAAGGTTTCGTCCCTCCAGGTGTCTGTGTGTGGAAGGCCAATAGGCCTATTAGATGTCCTGTCTTGACCCACCCTTCTGCTGATGGGGGAAGCAAGGGCAGGAAGAAAACAAAGGCTTAGGCCATTATGTCCCCTGCTGAAGTGATAAACAGGTACCCACAGGTGTTTATGCACTTGTGAGTGTCTTGCACAGATAAGGGTAAGCCAGCCCTGGTTTCACCTCATATGCTCAGCTTTGCAAATGCCCTTCTGATTGGCGAACCTCTGTGGTCAAAGGACTCATTGCACTTGGGCAAATAATGTAAATGAAGCTAAGCTGCAAGCAGTTGTGCTGCTTCTGCCTTGCTGCTCTGCCTCAGTGTGTTCTGCTCTGCTCTATGTTCTGCTCTGCTCAGACAACCTCCTCTGCCACTGCTCTCAGCCTGGACATGTTCTGCTCTGCCTTATGCTTCAGACCAGCATGGCCCTGATGGCTTGGACTGCCTGGAAACTTAAATGCCTCAAGTTTACCAGGATAAGGCATTAAATGCCTCATGATGTGGTGAGAAGTGACACTGACATTGTGCTCTCTGCACATCTGCAAGAGATTCTGCCTGCACCTCTGCAAACCTCCATGCCAGAAGGAACCAGGATCAGACCAGAGATCCTCTGCCTCTTTCCAAGCACCTTGCTAGAGCCTGGGAAGATCTAGAAGCTTCTCAATGGTTCTCAAGGTGCAGAGCAGTTCCAACACAGCCACAAAGGAACCAGGGACTATGTCTGAATTCTATTCCACCGCTGTGAGTAGAACAGACTTTCCCTAGGGCTCCAGGCTGCCTATTTATAAGTGGGGTGAAGCCATTTTATGGCTAAACCTTTCCCAGTTTTCTGATTCTCCTGAATTACTCAATTGTATCATCCTTGTGATCTTTGTGTAGCATCCTTGTGCAGATTTTCCCAAGTGAATTAGAACCCAAACGTGACTGATTTGTATAGACTTTGTGGGTGGGGCTTTTTGGAAATAAAATAACTACATATTTTATAATTTCTGCCTCATTAATTGCCCCAATTAATTCAGTCTGAAAGTCTCACTGAGCCCAGCTGCCACAGTGTTCCTGTGTGGGTAGNGAATTAGAACCCAAACGTGACTGATTTGTATAGACTTTGTGGGTGGGGCTTTTTGGAAATAAAATAACTACATATTTTATAATTTCTGCCTCATTAATTGCCCCAATTAATTCAGTCTGAAAGTCTCACTGAGCCCAGCTGCCACAGTGTTCCTGTGTGGGTAGGAGATCATAGAATCATAGAATCAAGCAGGTTGGAAGAGACCTCCAAGATCATCCAGTCCAACCTAATGTGCAGCTTGGATGAGCTGAGAAGGGATGCCAGGGGCACGGGAGGTGGTGGGGGTCAGACACCACGAGCAGCTTCCAGTCCTTTTGTCTGGGCTGTGATCAATCACCTTGCATCTCTTCTTTCTCTGAAGATCTTGAGAACTCTGCTCAAATCCTGTTCCAACATAGCAATGCTGGGCAAAGGAGAAAGACATTTTTCATTCAGGATGGAGATTTCATGCCATGCTGAACAGCTGTTGGCCAGCTCCTTGTGCTGAGCTGGTGAGAGGACAGCCTGCAGCAAGTTCTTAAGGTGCTTTAACTAAACACTCTGCTCTTGAAGTAATCCCTAAAATTTAACTAATCCAGACAATCTTTCAGCTCCCAGCTCATCTCCTTAAGAAGTGTGGGCCCCCAGGAACAGCACAGGATACCTTGCACTCAGTACTGTCTTCATATACAGATTTTAACAGCTCTCTAAAAAAAACATTCAATTACAGCTTGCCTTGAGAGAGACTTTATTCAGAGTTTCCTGAACTCTCCCAAACCCCATTCGCCGGCCAGTGTCTGCCAGGCTTTGATGTTTGCTGGAGGAGATTCAGTTCATGGGCAAGTCATCAGCTCCAGCAGTGCACATGCAATGAATGTAAGAAGCACTCAGTGGCTTCAGACAAACAGTATCTCACCCAGAAAGGTAATTTTAATGCACATGAGTCTCCCAGCACCAGAATCTTTGCTTTTCTGAAAGTCAGAATTTCAGCTACTTGGTGGGAGGAATTTAGTCTTGGTGGAATGTTCTGATAAACGTTTCATTAGTACTCCTTGCACTCAGGTGTCTCATTGGATCTCGTGGCATCCACCGTTAGACATTTTGACACAGTCTCTGTTCAATTTGGAAATTAACAAAGTGGTTTTTTATAATGGAGGAACACTGGGAGACAAGACTATATGAACAGAGGATCATCAGATCACAGGATGTTAGGAGTTGGAAGGGACCTCCAGAGATCATCGAGTCCAACCATAGCAGGAGCAGAGAATCCAGTGCAGGTGGCACAGGAACACATCCAGACAGGGCTGGAAAGTCTCCAGAGAAGGAAACTCCATGACTTCTCTGGGCAGCCTGTGCCAGGGTTCTGTCACCCTTGCAGGCAAGAAGTTCTTCCTCATGTTGAGCTGCAGCTTCCTGTACTGGAGTTTATACACAATACTCCTTGTCTTATCCTGGAGGGGCTCAGCAGAGGCTGTCCCTGTCCCCTCTCTCTTGACTCCCAACCCTCATCTATTTATAAACATTGATTAGATACCCTCTCAGTCTTCTCTTCACCAGATCAAAAAGCCCCAGGTTCCTTAGCCTTTCCTCATCAGGCAATGCTCCAGTTCCTTCATCATCTTTGTAGCCCTCCCTTGCACTCTCTCTGGCAGATCCCTGTCCCTCCTGAACTGAGGAGCCCAGAACTGGATGCAGTATTCCAGGTGAAGTCTCACCAGGGCAGAGTAGAGTGGGAGGAGAACCTCCCTTGTTCTTCTGGACAGACTCCTCTTGATGCCTCCCAGGATCCCATTGGTCTCCTTGCCCACCAGGGCACGTTGCTGTCCCATGAAGAATTTGTTATCCACCACCACTCTCAGATTCTTCTCCACAAGGCTGCTCTCCAGCAGTTCACCTCCTAACCTGTACTGCTGCAGTTTATTGTTCCTTCCCAGGTGCAGGACTCTGCAGGGAATGTGTAAGCACTGGGAGACAAGACTGTGTGGACAGAGGAATGTATGAACACTGGGAGACAAGAAAATTAATTGATTTCCCCACAAATCAAGCAGTGATACAAGCAAGAGGGTATCTGACAATGACAAAGATAGTGTGAAAGGAAATAAAAAGAGCAAAGCACAGGCAGAGCTATCATTGCCTTGACCAGAATGAAATGTGGTTTATGACATTTGGCTGTAATCACAATTAGCACCACTCAGGGCTGTTTGCTTGGCTGTGTGTGCAAGCCTGAACGTGTGTGCATGAGAAGAGTAATAGCAGCTCTGCAAATTAATTTCCTTGTGAAGATCTGATTGCTCCACCTGTTATAGTCTGCCTACATCCTGTATTCCCATCAAGTGTTGCCAATTAGTTCACAGAATGTAATTGAAGAATGAAAACAGAGAAGTGAACTGTGTGATTTATATACTGAATTGGTTATGCCCACTGAGTTTTCTTTTTTTTCCCCCTTTTTTTTCTTTTTTTTAATGCTGATTTAAATATTCTGTTATTAAATTGATTAAATAATTAAATGCTGCTATAAACATGTCAGATAGCATCGCACATCAATTCTCTACCGCTGAGTGGGACTCTCAATTTACTTCCTAATGTAGTAAGTAGTGCTGAAATAAAATTGGTGCTGCTCTTGTGCAAGAGTGCTGAAAAAGAGTGTAGAAAGAAGGGATGAAGATACCCTGTGTAATCACACACCAGTGGAAAACATAGAATAAGCATCTCAGGTTGCTTTCATCTACTTTATTCACCTGAAGAAAACTCCTTTCTGTGTTGGGCTGAGCAGGGCTGAAAGAATACCTGGATCCAGAGGGGAAAAGATTGCTTCACCCACTCTCCATTTCTTTAAAAATAGTTTTGTGACAATGCAATCACCAGGCCAAAAGATGCACTTATTGGGCATTGATTCCATTGTAGAACTGAATCTGGAGGTGAGGAATCACAGAATCACAGAAGCTTAGAGGCTGGAAGGGACTTCCAGAGATCATCCAGTCCAAACTCCCTGCCAAAGCAGCATCACCCAGAGGACTCCACAGAGGAATGCATCCAGGTGGGATTGGAAAGGCTCCAGAGAAGGAGACTCCACAACCTCTCTGGGCAGCCTGCTCCAGGGCTCTGGCACCCTCACTGGAAAGAAGTTTCTTCTCACATGGAGCTGAAACCTTCTCTGTTCCAGTTTGTATCCGTTGCTCCTTGGCTTATTGCTGTGCACCACCCAAAAGAGCTTGGCCCCCCTCCCCGCCTCCACTTGCCTCCCAGCCCTCAACTATTGATAGACATTGCTCAGATCCCCTCTAAGCCTTCTCTTCAGACTAAACAGCCCCAGGGCTCTCAGACTCTCTCCACAGGGGAGATGCTCAAGACCCCCCCAGTCATCCTCGTGGCTCTCTGCTGGACTCTCTCCAGCAGGTCCCTGTCTCTCTTGAACTGTGGAGCCCAAAACTGAACACAGTATTCCAGGTCTGGTCTCACTAGGGCAGAGTAGAGGGGTAAAAGAACCTCTCTAGACCTGCTGGACACACTATTCCTGATGCACTCCAGGATGCCATAGTCTCTCTTGGCCACAAGAGCACATTGCTGGTCCATGCAGACCTTGCTGCCCACCAGCACTCCAAGGGCTTTCTCCACAGAGTTGCTTCACCAGCAGGGCAGCCCCAACCTGTAAGCATAAAAAGTTAAAACTGTAAGAAGTCCCAAGATCAAAACAAAGCCACCTGCTGCAGATCACGTTAATAAAGAGTAACAGAAAGAGTGAAGAGCAGGGGTTTGGTGGTTTTATTTGCTTGGTTGGTGTTGTTTTTTAATGTTGTATTGGTTTGAGGCCAATTATAATATTTTAATGAGAAAAAGTGGATTATAAGCTGTGAAAAGAAACCAGTGGTGATGACTACTTCACTTGCTGAGATTTATAAAATTAAGGACACAAACACAGATAAGGCAGTTGGTGTCTGTCCCTGGCTTCTGCTGTATTAACTGCTTCTGTCTGACCCCGCACATAACTCAACTAATCATTTCGTTCTAACCTCCCTTACCAACTCACCTTGCATGTAAAACAGAGTCTGGGATAAGGCAGAGGGGTGGAAAGAAGGTGGAAGGGTGTTTGGGAGCCCCTCCTGGGCACTCTGTTTGTTGGGAGGGGTACTGTGTTTCTGTATTACTTTTAATTTGCATACTATTGTCTATAGCTGTAAATATCTCTAATATGTTGTAAATACCTACTTGTACATTTGTGCTAAGCCATGAATGTAAAGCTTCATTCCTTAACTTCCAGCTGGCTGAGTCTGGTCTGGGTGAAATTCATTGTGTGTGTGTGGCAGGTAACTCCCAAAGCATGACAAATGTACAAGCTGATCAAATCCAGGTGAACCTGCAGGAAATTAGGATAGCAATACGATAACAGTATTTGTTAAGCTATACCCAGAGAGAAGGAGGTCCAGCTGCTGTGGATTGATCCCTGCTCAGAGTTAAGGCCTTGCAGGAACTGTTCTTCCTTTGGAGCAAGAGGAGATTCTGCTTCCAGCAGCATCACAGCAGAGGTCTCTGCAGAGGAGCTGTTCATTTGCACTGGCAGTCTCCTCAGTGCCTACATACAAATCTGTGTCCAAACACATTTAAAAATTGCTAAAGGACTTATGTTTATTGACACACTGCTGTCAAAAACCTAGCTGGCTTGTCAAAAAGGGTGACCCCTCTTAGGAGGAGCAGGTGGATTTGCATGGAGAGAGGTTAACATGCTCAGCCAAAATGTCAGATCAGTGGAGTGGTTTTTGTTGTTGTGCTTTGCTGTGGATTTGGGCTTGAGTAGCTTTAATTTTTAAGAGCATTTTGGATGTAGTCTATGTATCTCTGGAGGTGTTTAAGGCCAGGCTGGATGTGGCTCTAGAAGGCCTGTGAGGTGTCCCTGCCCATGGCAGGGGAGTTGGAACTAGATGATCCTTGTGGTCCCTTCCAATCTAAACCATTCTATGATTCTATGAACCACAGCTGCTGTGTTCAAGCAGGGTAAGTAAACTGAAGGAACCACTGATGAGAGCAGTGGTTCACCTCCTTGGGCTGTGCCCAGGGGACTCTCCTGGTGAGTGGCCCTAGAGACCAGCCACTGGCTTGAGGCAATGAGACCCTAGAATGAGTTGCCAGGGAGGTGATGGAAGCCTGATCCCTGGAGATGTTTACTTAAACAGCTGGATGAGACTGTGGACAGCCTGATGTGGTGTGAGGTGTCCCTGCCCATGCCCTGGATGATCCTTGTGGTCCCTTCCAACCCTGACTGATTCTGTGTTCAGGACTGGGACAGCTGACTCAGAGCTGATAGAAAGCCTGAAGCAAATCCTTATACCTTCAGTATTCCAATTCCCTATGTGTGAAATGTACTAAGGATCCTTTCTTCTGCTTGACAGTGAGGCTGTGCTAACATTTGGTTGCACCGCTAGCTCCTGTAATGCACATCAACCATTCTCATCATGCTAACCCAGAAAGATTTGCTCCATTTTCCCTGTTAGGAGAATGCATCTGCTTGGATGAGGCTGTAGGACCAGGCTGGATGAGGCTATGAACAGCCTGATTTAGTGTGATGTGTCCCTGCCCATGCCAGGGGGTTGGAACTGGATGATCCTTTTGGTCCCTTCCAACCCTGACTGATTCTATGATTCTGTTTTGCCCCTAAGACTTTACTTTTTAATTTTTTTTTTCTCTTTCTTTCTTTCTTAGTGTATTCAATTAATTTAAAAGGGAATCAAGAGAGAGGCTGAAGATGAATTCTCTGTGTTTGCTAAACACCAATTTCCTTGCACAGGTTTGCCTTCTAGCAAACGTGAGGCTCTCATTTTTAAACATCCACCTGGTCTCTGCTTTCCAGGATTCCCAACCCATATCAATCCACTGCCACAGAGCCCATTTGCATTTCCTCATCCTTTTTTCTTGCTCAGTGAGTGCTTTAGAGACTGAGCTGTTTAGCAATTTGTAAGGTGCGTTTGAAGGCAGGCATTGGTGCTGCAGCAGCAGCCAGGCGCCACCTCCCTCTTTGCTGTCATTTTACAGGTGCAAAGCAGAGGGCTTTTTGCAGACAGTCATTAATCCTGAGCTGTCAGATTCAGGTATAAAGACTGGAAGCTGCTTAATGTGCTTGAGATTCCCTTTTCAGACCAGTCCTGAGCTGGGGGAGTGCACGCAGTCACCGTTCTCTGAATATGTATCTGAGTGGATTGCATTAAAGTTGTTTTTCCACTTGCTGGTGAAGAGATTCATTAAGAGCTTATGGTTCAGTGTGCCACAAGAAGCTTGGGGCTTCATCTCAGTGGGCCTGAAGGCTTCTACTCCAGCTGGAAGGATGGGAATGTAGATAACATGGCATTCAACAAATCCAAGTGCCGGGTGCTGCACTTTGGCCACAACAACCCCATGCAGAGCTACAGGCTGGGGTCGGAGTGGCTGGAGAGCAGCCAAACAGAGAGAGATCTGGGGGTGCTGATTGACACCCACCTGAACATGAGCCAGCAGTGTGCCCAGGTGGCCAAGAAGGCCAATGGCATCCTGGCCTGCATCAGGAATAGTGTGGCCAGCAGGAGCAGGGAGGTCATTCTCCCCTTGTACTCCGCACTGGTCAGGCCACACCTCGAGTACTGTGTCCAGTTCTGGGCCCCTCAATTTAGGAAGGACATTGAGGTACTTGAACGTGTCCAGAGAAGGGCAACGAGGCTGGTGAGAGGCCTGGAGCACAAGCCCTATGAGGAGAGGCTGAGGGAGCTGGGACTGTTTAGCCTGGAGAAGAGGAGGCTCAGGGG
>VWZE01003164.1:84204-128847 GCA_013396675.1 Eubucco bourcierii | reverse complement strand
TTTTTTTTTTTTTTTTTTTTTTTTTAACATGGATATAAAGAAGGTTGAGAGATAACTCTGGAGGCTATAATTATAGAAATATATAAATGAAACTGTCAAAGAATCCCTTTGAAGACACATTTTAAGTATCACTTTCTGAAAAAAAAAAAAGGAGCAATTTGTGTGAGGCCAATCAACATTAATTGGAATTTCTGTGCCTTTGCTTTAATAGGTTTGCTTCAGTGACTTGATCCTTGGAACTCTCCCATGAAGTGGGAATGGTGTGAAGCATGTGGTTGGTGCTGGATTCTGCTTAAGTGCTGTGCCCATTGATGAAAAGGGAAGAGGTGCCCATGTGGCCAAGGAGGCCAATGGGATCCTGGGGGGTATTAAGAAGAGTGCGTCCAGTAGAGCCAGGGATGTTCTCCTCCCACTCTACTCTGCCTTGGTGAACCCCCACCTGGAATATTGCATTCAGTTCTGGGATCCCCAGTTCAGGAGGGACAGGGATCTGCTGGAGAGAGTCCAAGAGAGGGCTAAAAAGATGCTGAAGGGGCTGGACCACTGCCTGTTGAGGAGAGGCTAGAACCCTGGGACAGCTTAGTCTGCAGAGGAGAAGGATGAGAGGGGATCTGAGCAATGGATATAAATAGCTGAAGACTGGGGGTTAGGAAGGAAAGGTCAGGGGCAGCCTCTGCTCACTTGTGCCCTGGCATAGGACAAGGGGCAAGGGATGGGAACTGCAGCACAGGAAGCTCCAGCTCAGCATGGGGAAAAACTTCTGGAGTGTAAGGGTGGGAGAACCCTGGTACAGGCTGCCCAGAGAGGTTGTGGAGTCTCCTTCTCTAGAGCCTTTCCAGCCTTGTCTGGATGTGTTCCTGTGTGACCTGCACTGGATTCTCTGCTCCTGCTGTGGCAGGGGGGTTGGACTGGAAGCACTCCAGAGGTCCCTTCCAACCCCTAATAACCTGTGAGCCTGTGATCCACTCACAGTGCAAATATTTGACCTAATTCCTGTGGAGAAGTAGGTGGAGAAGGAAGGCTGGAGAGGGTGACTTGGACATCTGTTTCTCCAGAGCTTGGTCTTGACACTCTATGAATAACCTCATCTCATTCACACAAGTTATTCCCACATGGCTAAAGAAAGACTCATCTGACCTGGTCCCAAACACCTCCAGGGAGGTTTTGGAGCACAGAAACACAGAATGTGATTTCAATCACATTTTGTGCTTCTGTGCTCCACAACCTCCCTGGGCAACCTGTGCCAGTGTCTCGCTGCAAACAACTTGTTGATAACATCCAGTTTCAATCTCCCCTCTGCCACTTTAAACCCATTCCTCCTCCTCCTATCATGACAAGACCTTGTCAATAGTTCCTACCCAGCCCTCCTTTAGCCCCCTGCAGATCCTGGAAGGCCACTTCAGGGTCTCCTGGAAGCCTTCTCCAGGCTGCAAAGCCCGAACTCTCGTAGCCTCTTTCTGTAGGTATCAGTACACTGAGCTCTTGGTGCATAATTGGTATAAAAAAACCCAAACCCAAAGCAAATCAAACCAAACAAAAAAACCCCAACAAAACCAAACAAAAGCAAGCAAACAAACAATCAAAACAAAAGAAAAAAACAAAAACAAATGCTCAGACAAAACAAAAAAAAAACCAAAAAAACAACAAAAAAATTGTAGCAAGGCTGCAGTCTAAGGAATACAGCAAAACAGTAGGAGTCACTTCAGCCATAAATTAAAGCTGCCTGGGTGCATAACTGGAGGAAGTAAATTTCTACTGGGTAGAAGTGCTTTGGATGTGACTCATAATTGAATAACTGGAGGAGATGAGCTCTTCCAGCAACATGTGAGGCATGTACAATTCTACATTAGGTATTAACTGGATAATTACATGTTGCCTTTTCTAATGCAGCAGCAGAGAAAACAATTCCTGAGCATCCTGTTTGAAGCTGCTCCTGTTGCACGGTGCTGGAATGGAGCACTCACTGGCCACAGCAATGCATAGTAGAGGGAGGCCAGAGGAGGATTTAGTGTTTTATACCATCCCAATCCAGTAAGCAAACTGGAGCTCCCCAAATCACACGAAATCCTGGGGTAACTCATATGCTTTAAGCTAAGATGTTCAAACGCCATGCTGGGCTGATAGGCTTAGGCTTAGGAGAATTCATAAAAGAGGCTGAAATAATTTCTGTTCCACGCAGTGACTGCTGAGGTGAATCAGCTGTAGCTTTATTGTATGCTGGAAAAGAGAGGGATTTCAGCTTTAGATTCGTCCTCGGTGTGGCGGGCAAGAAGAAGTTTAAGTGGCAAGAGGGTATCTCCCTGAGCTAGTGAGATAGCTCAAGAACAACTGCTGGTTGATGGAGGCTGCTGGTGAGCAGAAGAAATTGCAAATGGGCTCCCTAAAGAGGAAAAAAAATCTAATACATCTATCAATATCTTGCCAAAATTCCCTAGATTAAGAATTTGTTTTCTTCAGTTGGATATTCACATCTAAACCCATTCCATTTAATTATCTGACAAATCATAACCAAACACTTTTCCCCACAAAGTCCTCCTCCTTTCACAGGATTACCATGAGCCAGCAATGTGCCCTTCGAGCCAAAAAGGCCAGCAGTGTTCTGGAGTGCATTGAGAGTGATCAGCAAGTCGAGGGAGGTTCTTGTCCCCTGCTATTCTGCCCTGGACAGGCCAAACTTGCAGTATTGTGTCCAGTTCTGAGCTTCCCAGTTCAAGAGAGACAGGGAACTACTGGAGAGAATCCAGCAGAGAGCTATGAGGATGATTAGGGGACTGGAGCATCTCTCTTACAAGGAAAGACAGAGAGAGATGGGGCTTTTTTAGCCTGGAGAAGAGAAGGCTGAGAGGAAAATCTTATAAATGCACATAAATCACAGGCTCAGGGGTTCACAGGATGTTAGGGGTTGGAAGGGACCCAAAGACATCATCAAGTCCAATACCCCTGCTAGAGCAGGACCANGTGAGCAAAACCTGTACCACCCCCACCCCCTCCTCACCCCCAACCCCCAGCCCTTAGTTGTAAAAAGTTATTAAATCCAAGAAGCCCCTGGTCCCTCAGCCTCTCTTCATCAGGTAATGTTCCAGTCCGTTCATCATCATTGTAGCCCTCTGCTGGACCTTCTCCAACCTTCTCCATCCTTGTTCCTCTTCAACTAGTGAGCCCAAAACTGAAGGGAGTATTCAAGATGAGGTCTCACTAGGGCAGAGTAGAGGGGGAGGAGAACCTCCCTTGATCTGCTGGACACACTCTTCTTAATGCACCCCAGGACCTCATTTGCCTCATTGTTGTCCCATGAATGTTCTCCACCAGCACTCCCAGGTCCTTCTCCACAGGGCTGCTCTCCAGCAGGTCACCTCCCAACCTGTACTGGTGCAGTTTATTATGCCTCCTCAGAGGCAGGACTCTGCACTTAGAATCATAGAATAACAGAATCAGCTAGGTTGGAAGAGACCTCCAAGCTCACCCAGCCAACCTATCACCCAGCCCTATCTAATGACCTAGACCATGGCACTAAGTGCCCCATCACGTCTTTTCCTGAACACCTCCAGGGACGGTGACTTCACCATCTCCCTGGGCAGCCCATTCCAATGCCAATCACTTGTCCTTGTTGAACTTCATTTGGTTCCTCTGTGCCCAGCTCTCCAGACTGCCATCATTTTGCTTTCTGACTTCTCAGTAAGAGAAGAATAACAGCATTTTTACAGCTGGGATTTTTATGTTTTAGGCACAAAATGAACTTTAAGGATATAAATTGCTTGCCAGGAGTGGACATCACAGGTGCCAGGCTGCAGCTTTCTGAGTATCTGGTGTCCAGCTGCTGAAGTGAAATGCTTAAGTGTCCCACTCATTGTGCCCTAGTGTGCCAACTGGACAACCTTCCCACTAAAGTGGCAGAGCAATCAGAGCTCCTCCCAGCAACTAGTGCAGAGTTACTCAAGAGGAACCCAAAGTTACTTTTTGTTTTTTTTCCTTAAAATTATTTATTTATTTATTTTAACACCAGTCTTGAGCTCTGGTGCTGAGCTCAAGGTGACAGAATGGCATCGCCTTGCTAAGCCTTAATTTGTCTCTCTTGGCTGGTCTCAACCATCCATTTGATGGAAGAATGAAGCTGACAGCTTTCCTTTTCCTTGAAGTTTGGAATTAATGAGGGAGGGTTTGGAAGAAAAGGAACAGTACTGAGAGCAGGAGTCAAGCTAATGGCTTTGCCTGCATGGTGGAGCTCCCAAACACAGAGGTACAGCCCTGATGGGGCCACATCATCACAACCACCACTGCAACTGCCATGTCCTGCTGGTCTTCAGAGTGCCTCTGAGACACACCTGTGTGGAAAGAGCTGCAGAACATCCATTGACAGCAACAGTTTGGGTGAGAGTGGCTCAGCTTCACTTTTTTTTGTTACTCTTCCTGCAAAACCATTGGTTTGGGCTGTTGAAGCAGATATGGACACATGTGGACATATGGAGTCCTGCCTCAGGAGGTCCTCGAGATGATAAAGATTTGGAAGAGGAGGATAACTCTCAGGATAGAAGAGGAGGATAATTCTTCAACTTGGAGAAGAGAAGGCTTCCAGGGGACCTTGGAGTGGCCTTCCAGGATCTGCAGGGGGCTACAGGAGGGCTGGGGAGGGACTATTGACAAGGTCTTGTCATGACAGGAAGAGGAGGAATGAGTTTAAAGTGGCAGAGAGGAGATTGAAAGTGGGTTTTAGGAAGACGTTGTTTGCAGAAAAGGTGGTGAGGCACTGGCACACGTTGCCTGTGGAGGTTGTGGAGCACAGAATCACAGAGTGTGATCTTCAATCACATTCCCTGATTCTATGATCTACAACCTCCCTGGACATGTTGAAGGTCAGGTTGGATGAGGCCTTGAGTGACCTGTTCTAACGGGAGGTGTCCCTGTCTATGGCAGGGGGTTGGAACTGGATGAGCTTCGAGGTCCAACCTAAACCGTTCTATGATTCTGTAACAAATATTGTTTGGTCTTTAAGCTAGAAGAACATGGCAGGAGAAGCACTATTTGATGTTTTATTGAGTACTGAAGTGTGTTCTCTCTACTTGGTTCCTTAGCTGGGCAGAAATAACTTCATCAGGAATTTTGCGTTCACAACTCCGAGGAACAAAGCCACAGAATCATGGAATATTAGAGGCTGGGAGGGACCTTGAAAGCTCATCCAGTCCAATCCTCCAAGGCAAGAGTCTTACATACTCTTGTACACTTTAACGTTGCCTTTTTCTCCTTTGAGCCAAGCAGAGGAGAGTGTTCCAAAGGTTTCCTTCTGGCTGTATTTCTCTACTGTACCTTTTGCATCCTTTGCATGATTTGTGGCTGTTGGTAGCAGCTCAGGGAATTGAAGCATGGAAGAAAAGAAAATTACATGTTTATCTTTATTTGATTTCTTAATTTGAGAAGCAGGGATAAGTTAATTAATTGACAAAGAGGTTTTAGATTTATCCCATTAGCAGTTAGGACTGGAACTGCTGAGCAGTTAACCAATTTTGACACATCCAGAACCTGAGACTATTGATTTTTGTTCCATATTGTGTTTTCTCACTTCAGGCTAAGGTACTTTGATACTTGTTTCAGTAGTTTTGCTAAGTAGTGAGAATGCTAATAGCAGCTAACAATAGTTTATACTGAATTATTAGTTTGGTGGGAGAGTAATGAAATGATTTTACACTTCACTTACATAGCTCTGATTCGATAGCCTCTCGAGAACTGGTCACAGGATCACAGGCTCACAGGATGTTAGGGGATGGAAGGAACCCAAAGACATCATCAAGTCCAACCCCCCTGCCAGGGCAAGACCAGACAATCTAGCTCAGGGCACACAGGAACACATCCAGACAGGCCTTGAAAGGCTCCAGAGAAGGAGACTCCACAACCCCTCTGGGCAGCCTGTGCCAGTGCTCTGGGATCCTTCCAGTCAAGAAGTTCCCCCTTGTGTTGAGCTGAAACCTCCTGTGCTGCAGCTTCCATCCATTGCTCCTTGTCCTATCCCAGGGAGCAAGTGAGCAGAGCCTGTCCCCCACTCCTGACCCCCAGCCCTCAGATAGTTATAAATATTTATTAAATCCCCTCTCAGTCTGCTCTTCTCCAGACTAAGTAGCCCCAGGTCCCTCAGCCTCTCCTCATCAGGCAGTGTTCCAGTCCCCTTGACATCCTCATAGCCCTCCCCTGGACCTTCTCCAGCAGATCCCTGTCCCTTTTAAACTGGGGAGCCCCAGACTGAAGGCAGTATTCAAGATGAGGTCTCACTAGGGCAGAGCAGTATGGGAGGAGAACCTCCCTGGATCTGCTGGACACACTGCTTAACTCACCTCAGGATCCCGTTGGTTTTCTTGGCCACCAGGGCACATTGCTGTGCAATGGATTGCCTGATCTAGCGTGAGGCATTCCTGCCCATGGTAGGGGAGTTGGAACTGGATGATCCTTGTGGTCCCTTCCAACCCTGATTCCTTCTATAATTCTATGATTCTGACTCTATTATTCTATGATTCCATGATTCTATGATTCTGAGATTCTTTGACTCTATGGCTCTATGATTCTGTGATCATTCATGCAGACAGAAAACTGCATCCTCACTTACGAAGGCTGCAGTGGTCTGGGGTAACTTGAAATTGTCTCCATGTTCAGAATCTTGGGGGCTTTCTTTTATGTGCAATGTCTCTTCTGTTGATGCCTTCAGTTTTTGATCAGTTTGTGTTTAAGAAAAGGGAGATGGCTCCTACCACCAGGACCCCCTTTCTGCAATGCATTCTTCTCCCCTTTCTGTCTGCAGATTGCTGTCACCTAAGCCAGGCTTGACAGGGTGACTCCTACTGAAGTAAGTGGGAGTTGATGTTAAGCTCTGAGAGGTCTTCACCAACCCCTTGGTGAATTCGTTGCTCACACATCTGATACACTTGTGAGATGTCTTTGAAATAGTTTGTGTGAGTAATTATTTATCTGTTAAAGGACCACTGCTGTCTATTTCAGTGGCTTTCTGCCATGCTATAATTAATGAATTTTTGTGCTGATTAATTTTTTTCTGTAGTAATTAAAGTGATTAAATCAAGTCATTTGAGGCAAACAGTGAAAGTTTTTTATATGGGATATAGTCTTTAATTTTCTTGATACTGAATAATTATAGTCAAAAAAGTCCAATAGAAGCCTGTTTGCAAGAAAAACAAATAGAATATCTGTTTCACTTTAATGTCACAGGGTCACAGGATGTCCTTCTTTAATCCTAAATAACTCTCAAAATGGCCTAATTTATGGACTGGGTAGAACAATAGACCTTTGTCCTCAGGACCTAAAGGGATAGCCTCCATTTGGTTTGCATGGTTTTAAGGAAATGATATGAAAACTGAGGAATTTCTAGGCAGATGCTCTCAGCAGTGTGCACAGAATCACAGAATGGGTTAGGTTGGAAAGGACCACAAAGCTCATTCAGTCCCAACCCAACTGCTGTGGTCTGGGACACCTTACCCTAGATCAAGCTAGCCAGAGTCTCATCCAGCCTGGCCTTAAAACACCTCCAGGGATCAGGCTTCCACCACCTCCCTGGGCAACACCTGCCAGACTCTCACCACCCTCATGCTGAACAACTTCTTCCTAACATTCAGCCTCAACTAACTATTTCTAGCTTGGTTCCATTCCCCCCAGTCCTATCACTACCTGACACTCTAAAAAGTCCTTCCCCAGCTTTCTTGTAGCCCCCTGCAGATACTGAAAAGCCACAAGAAGATCACCTGGGAGCCTTCTCCTCTTCAGACTGAACAACCCCAACTGCCTCAGTCTCTCCTCACAGCAGAGCAGCTCCAGCCCTCTGCTCATCCTCGTGGCCCTTCTCTGGCCATGTTCCAGCACCTTCACATCCCTCTTGTCCCAGGGGCTCCAGAACTGGATGCAGTACTCCAGGTGGGGTCTCAGCAATGCACAGCAGAGGATCAGAATCACTTCTCTTGCCCTGTTGCCCACGCTGCTCTTGCTGCAACCCAGGCTCTGGTTGCTCTCTGGGCTGATGATGTACTCTGGATCTGCAGAATCTGGGATGCTGTGGGTTCTTTTCTTGAATGCAGTTCCTTGCTTAGTCTGTTTGTTCCAATAAATGGTCAGTAATCAGCTTCTGAACACAAATACCAAATAGATGATATCAAATACTAGAAATCTGAACTGCTGTTCGCAGGTGCCTAGGCAAGAGAAATCCTGAATAAGAAAGCTGAGACAGAGAGGCAGGAAAAATATCCTGAAGAATAAATCACAGCATCACAGAATGTCAGGTGCTGGAAGTGACCTCCAAAGCTCATCCAGCCCAAACCCCCTGACAGAGCAGGAGCACCTACAGCAGATCACACAGGAATTAATTCAGTCAGTTCTTGAATATCTCCAGAGAGGGAGACTCCACAACCCCCCTGGGCAGCCTGTGCCAGTTCTCTCAATTTCCTCTCATTCCACCGCTTGAATCACAGAATTGCAGAATTAAGCAGGTGGGAAAAGACCTCTAGGATCATGGAGTCCAACCTATCAGCTAACACCTTCTCATTAACCAACCCATGGCACCAAGTGCCTCATCCAGCCTGCTCTTAAACACCTCCAGAANGGGAGACTCCACAACCCCCCTGGGCAGCCTGTGCCAGTTCTCTCAATTTCCTCTCATTCCACCGCTTGAATCACAGAATTGCAGAATTAAGCAGGTGGGAAAAGACCTCTAGGATCATGGAGTCCAACCTATCAGCTAACAACTTCTCATTAACTAACCCATGGCACCAAGTGCCTCACCCAGCCTGCTCTTAAACACCTCCAGAAATGGTGACTCCACCACCTCCCAAGGCAGCCCATTCCAATGCCAATCACTCCTGCTGGGAAGAACTTCTTCCTAACATCCAGCCTGAACCTGCCCTGGCACAGCTTGAGGCTGTGTCCTCTTGTTCTGTCCATGGTTGCCTGGCAGAAGAGCCCAACCCCAGCTGGCTACAACCTGCCTCAGGTAGCTGTAGAGAGCAATGAGTTCTGCCCTGACCCTCCTCTTCTGGAGGCTGCACACACCAAGCTCCCTCCACCTCTCCTTGCAGGGCAGAGATAAGCAAACCAGGCTAGGGTTTCAGATGATCTGAAGTGGGTTAATTCTGCAGGAGTCTGTGGAGCTGTGCAGATTCACAACATCTGGATATTTGGCTAAATCCTTCCCTGGCAGAGCTACAGAGCTATGAAGATGCTCTTCCACTCTCATTCTTTGTGGGTTGGTTCTATATTTGCTGAGGGAAAACAATAATTGAGGCTCTGACAGATAGTACTCATGGCAACAATCTCTCAGGCACTTCTTGTGCGCGTAGTTTCTGAGGACACTGACAGCTTTCCTTCACTTGATGACATAATAGAACACTACAATTAGCACAAAATGTGCTCAGCGTTCTAATTTCCGCTGTCCAGTGATGCTCCTTGTTCTTGTGATTGACAGATTCATTTAAGTGATATTTGATTACCTTTTCCAGCGGATGCTGGTCGAGTTGAATTAAAAAAGGCAGTGTGATTTCTATTCTTATTTCTTTACCAGGACAGGACTTGTTTTAAGCTTTCCCATTGATCCATATAATTCATTGACTGAATTGGGGCCATTCAGTCTGGAGAGGAGAAGGTTCCCAGGTGACCTTCTTGTGACTTTTCAGTATCTGAAGGGGGCTACAAGAAAGCTGGGGAGGGACTTTTGAGGCTGTCAGGTAGTGATAGGACTGGGGGGAACGGAACAAAGCTAGAAATGGGGAGATTCAACCTGGATGTTAGGAAGAAGTTGTTCAACATGAGGGTGGTGAGAGCCTGGCAGGGGTTGCCCAGGGAGGTGGTGGAAGCCTGATCCCTGGAGGTGTTTAAGGCCAGGCTGGATGAGGCTGTGGACAGCCTGATCTAGTGTGAGGTGTCCGTGCCCATGGCAGGGGGGTTGGAACTGGCTGATCCTTGTGGTCCCTTCCAACCCTGACTGATTCTATGACCAATTCCTTTTTCCTGGATATGCTGAACGAATACTTGGTCTTTTGTTCCAGCAGTGTGTTGCTGGAAGGAAACAAGGACTTGTCTCTACATGCTTTACTGGCTTTAAGATCACAAGTAAGGCCAGGTTTCTTGCAGGAGGAGGCTGTGCTAGCACTGTAACATTCACAGGAACAAGGTTGCTATTCTAATTTTGTTCCAGCCAAGTGATGCAGCAGTGCAGTGCTCCCACTGCCAGCGGAGGGAATAGCAGGAAGAGGACAATGCTTGTGCTATGGAGAGAGGAATGGCAGGAAGGACTCCCAAAAGATCAGCGGGAGAGGTAATGGCACACAAGATCCTGATAGCTCTTGGGGGACTTCAGTATTTCTTTTGTGGGGGAGAGACTGAGAGCCCTGGGGATGATTAGGCTGGAGAAGAGAAGGCTGAGGGGGGATCTGAGCAATGTCTATCAATAGCTAAGGGGTGGGAGTCAAGTGGAGGGGGCCAAGTTCTTTTGGGTGGTGCACAGCAATAAACCAAGGAGCAATGGATACAAACTGGAACAGAGAAGGTTTCAGCTCCACGTGAGAAGAAACTTCTTTCCAGTGAGGGTGCCAGAGGCCTGGAGCAGGCTGCCCAGAGACGGTGTGGAGTCTCCTTCTCTGGAGGCTTTCCAACCCCACCTGGATGCCTTCCTGTGTGGAGTCCTCTGGGTGATGCTGCTGTGGCAGGGGGGGTTGGACTGGATCATCTCTGGAGATCCCTTGATATAATGAAAAGATTCAAAATTAATAATGATATTAATTTTGATGTCCAGGCAGAGATTGTTAATAACTATGAAAACTGTTTATTAACATTAAATCTCACCACAAAACTTATATACAAGGTTCAAAACACACGGTTTGGAAATTTTTATATAGAGTGAACAGGCAAAACTGGAACACTTTAAAAGCAATAGCATAAGCAAACATTTTTACTGGCAGAGAAGGTTTGTGCAGTCACTCACACCGCTTGCAGTTAGTGATCCTGCTTAGCCACTGGATGGACGCAGGAAGCTCCTTTCTGCTTATGGCAGAAGGCAATTAATGATTACAAGAGCCTTGAAGTATTTACTCACAAAAATATCCTGGGACAATACCCAAAGCACATGCTGGGCTGCTGCCGGGTCAAAAGCTGTTAGAGGCTTTGGAGTTTCCTCAGGCTCCTGGATGCTTCAGATAAAGGAGGCAGACATCTCTGACCTGGTCCTGGCTCTCTTGGCAGCAGGCTCTCATGTGCAGGCAGATGTCTTGCGATGTGCAGTCCCAGCACGGTGTCACACTGACTGTGCAGGCCGAACACATGGAGGCATCAGAGCCTCAGCTAGCCTCAGCTCATGATCAATGTGGTAGTAAGCAGGCAGGATACAATAGCAGAGAGCACCTTGTGTTACCTGCTGGTCCCTTTATATCCATTCAGCCTAAGACTAATGGGCCTTTGGACATAGATTAGCCAACCAGGACGGCAGTTTGCTCAGTTTGCCCGTATTAGGTGAAGCTGGGGCTTTTGTCCCCTTTCCCATGGCCACCACCCCCAGCACAGAAGAAGTGGGAGCAGGGGAGCATATCTGGGCAAGCCAGGATATGTAGAAGCCTACTTGGCCTTTTTAGGCCTACCATGACACTTCCAACCTCTAAGCTTCTGTGATCCTGTGATTCCCTGTTAGTGCCTAGCAGAATATTTGGTGAGGTTTGGTTGCTTCATTTGCTATCAGCCAACTGAAATTGCTGCATATATCTGTGGAGCAGCTACTTATAGAACAAATGCATGCAAATCTTTGTCAGCACCAGCTTGGGGTGCTTGCTGAGGTACATCCTCCTCAGATATTAACCCCAAGTAAGAACTCAGCTCTGAGGTTTGAAATCTGTACAAATCATTAAAGCTTTCCAGTATATGCAACATTATCCTTTACTTCAGTGCCCTTGGAGGGCAAAGTGCAATGCAATAGGGTGGGGAGGTTATCTTCTGAGCTGAACTAAGAGAAAGGCAGTAAGAAACTGCTGTTTGCTCCAGCTACATCACTGCTGACTTTGGAACTGCAGAAGGGACTTCTGCTGGCCATCTGGTTCATCGAAATCAGGTTGCTCAGGATCTTGTCCAGTCAAATGCTGAGTATCTCTGTTGATGAAGATGCTGCATTGTCTCAGGTCAGGCTGGTTCAATGTTTGATTGCCCTCAGGGTGATTTTTTTTTTTTCCTAATTTGAATTTCCTGGGTACAACTTGTGCCCTTGTCTCTCATCCTGTCTTTGGGAAGAGTCTATCTCTGCCTTGTCTGTACACTTCTGTGAGGAAGGTGAAGACAGCAAGAGGATGAATCTTTTCTTAAGCAGTCTCTTCATGAGCCTTCACAAACACATGTCAGTTACTCCTTGTTTGCCATGGATCCTGCTAAGGTCCAGGATCTCTCTCTTCTTTCTTCTTTTCCTTGATGCTCAAATCATGTCTGGATGCTGATGTTGGAGGTCTGAATGAGAAGGACTACTCAGGCATGTGTGATGTAAGCAGGTTGCTGGGGCCCGCATCTGTGAATGCAAGAAATCAAACTGCAAGAGCAGGCTTAGTGGGAGGCCATTACTTAGGGAGAATTACATGCAAGGGTCATGCCTTCTCTGCTTCTTTTTGAGCTGGTTCCTTCAGGGTGACACTTCCCTGCTTCTTTTTGGGCTGGTTCCTTCAGAGTAAGATTTCTTTGCTTCTTTTTGAGCTGGTTCCTTCAGGATAAGACTTCTCTGCTTCTTTTTTGGGCTGATTCCTTCAGGGTAAGACTTCTTTGCTTCTTTTTGAGCTGGTTCCTTCAGGGCAAGACTTCTCTGTTTCTTTTTGAGCTGGTTCTTTCTTTACTTCACTGTGGCACAGCAGATATCAAAACTCCAAACCAAACCAAACCCCAACAAAAATAGTACTAATGAAAAAATGAGCATGTGACACGTCACTTGTTGCTCATGTTCAGTGCAAGTGTTCTTAGAATGATTTAAATAGTATTTTAAAAGATTTTATTGTGGAAGAATACAAGTAAGACCTGTTCTACTGGAAGGTGTCCCTGCTTATGGCAGGGGGTTGGAACTAGATGATCTTTGCAGTCCCTTCCAAACTAATCCATTCTATGATTCTATTGTATGATTCCACTGGAGAGTACACAGCAGAGATACGAAGGGTGCAGCATAAAAAAAGAGGAGCAGTGTGCACAAGGACTCCTGCTGAGCACCTCTGACAAGGCTGGATTCAGCGAGGCAGGCTGTCGTGGCAGATAAATTAATCATGCATGCTCACCCAGCACAAGAAACCTTCCTCCCAGTCACTGTATGACTGTGCTGTTAAGTACAGAATAGCTGCTGGTGTGAGATGAGTTTAGCTTCAGAGGTGAGACTTCGATTCTACCAAACTCATTGCCAGATATTTAGATATTTAAATGTTATTCAGTAGATCAAAGGAGGATCTCCTCCTCCTCTACTCTGCCTGAGTACTGCCTTCAGTTGTGGGCTCCCTAGTTGAAAAGGGAGAGGGACCTGCTGGAGAGAGTCCAAAGGAGGGCTATGAGGATGATGAGGGGACTGGTGCACTGCCTGATGAGGAGAGGCTGAGGGACCTGGGGCTGCTTAATCTGGAGAAGAGAAGACTGAGAGGGGATTTAATCAATGTTTCCAAATATCTGAGGACTGTGGGTCAGGAGAAGGGGGACAGGCTCTGCTCACTTGCTCCCTGGGGTAGGACGAGGAACAATGGATGGAAGTTGCAGCACAGGAGGCTCCACCACAACACAAGGGGGAACTTCTTGACTGGAAGGGTCCCAGAGCACCGGCACAGGCTGCCCAGAGGGGTTGTGGAGTCTCCTTCTTTGGAGCCTTTCCAGGCCTGTCTGGATGTGTTCCTGTGTGACCTGACCTAGATTGTCTGGTCCTGCTCTGGCAGGGAGGTTGGACTCAATGATCTCTTTGGGTCCCTTCCAACCCCTAACATCCTGTGAGCTCCTGAGCCTGTGATTTATATGCATTTATAAGAGTGTCCTCTCAGCCTTCTCTTTTTCAGGCTAAAAAGCCCCATCTCTCTCTGCCTTTCCTTGTAAGAGAGATGCTCCAGTCCCCTAATCATCCTCATAGCTCTCTGCTGGATTCTCTCCAGTAGTTCCCTGTCTCTCTTGAACTGGGAAGCTCAGAACTGGACACAATACTCCACGCTCGGCCTGTCCAGGACAGAATAGCAGGGGACAAGAACCTCCCTCGACTTGCTGATCACACTCAATGCACTTCAGGTGCATGGGGTTGCTCCTCCCCAGGTGCCCTTGACCTTCCTGAGGTTCAGCTCTGCTCAACTCTCCAGCCTGTCCAGGTCTCACTGCCTGCCAGCACAGCCTCCTGTTGTCTCAGCCACTCCTCCCATGAGTAGACCTGCTCAGGGTCCCCTCTGCTTCCTGAGCCAGGGCCTTGAGGAATGTGCTGAACAAGACTGGTCCCAGCAGTGAGCCCTGGAGAACATCACTAGCTACAGGCTCCAACCATTCCCCGCAGCGTTGACATCTGTGCTCTGTCATTCAGGCAATTGTCAGCCCACCTCACAGCCACTGCCCACCCACCTGATCCATGCTTACCAAGAGGATGTTAGCAGAGACAGTGTCACAAGCCTTGCCAAAGCTGAGGGAAACAACATCCCCTTCTCTCCCCTCATCTATGCAGCTGCTCAACCCATCCCAAAAGTGACCTGCAGTTGATGTCTCTCATGCTGGCCCTCTGGAAGAGAATCTGAAAGAATGAGGATGCTAAATCTGTTTGCATTCAAGCCCGAGGTAATCTGTCCTTGCTTTGCACTTTTGTTGCTGTCTGCAGCAGGTTAAGAAGAGATAAAAATGCTGTTGCCAGCTCCCCTTAAAGAGTCCCTTGGGAGTTCTTAGCTGTGGGGTAATGATCAGGGCTCCAGGGAAGCTGATCCCCTTCAGGGGCTCCACTGAATAACTCAAGGTCCCTCAGGATTTGCACAACTCTGGACCAGGATTTAAAGCAAACAAACAGGCAGCTACAAACAGACAGAAACAAACAAAAGCCAGTAGGGCTGCCTGGGGGACTGTGGAGTCTCCCTCTCTGGCAATATGCAAGACCTCAGGATCACAGAATCACAGAATCACAGCAACATGCAGGCTGGCAAAGCTCCTCAGCGTCACCAAGTTCAACCCATAACCCTACTCTACAAGATTCACCTTAAACCATAGCCCCAAGCACCACATCCAAACCACCCTTAAACACAGCCAGGGTGGGGGAATCCACCACCTCCCTGGGTAGCTCGTTCCAGTCCCTGACCACTCTCTCCATGAAAAACTTTGTCCTAATGTTCAATCTAAACCTCCTCAGCCTCGGCTTAGGCCATTCCCCCTTGTTCTGTCTCCAGTTACCTGTGAGAGGAGACCAGCAGCATCCTGTCATAATGTCCCTTCAGGTAGCTGTAGACAGCCATGAGGTTTGCCCTCAGCATTCTCTTCCTCACACTAACCATCCCCAGCTCCTTCAGTCTCTTGTCATCAGATGTATTCTCCAGACCCTTTCCCAGCTTCGTTGCCCTCCTCTGGACCTGCTCCAGCACCTCCACATCTCTCTTGTATTGAGATGCCCAAAACTGAACACAACACTCAAGGAATGGCCTCACCAGAGCTGAGTCCAAGGGGACAATCAACTCCCTGCTTCTGCTGGCCACAGCATTTTTAATCCCAGCCAGGATGCCATTTGCCTTCTTGGTTGCCTGGATGTATTCCTGTGTGACCTGTTCTAGGTGATTCTACTCTGGCAGGGGGCGTTGGACTGGGTGAGCTTTGGTGGTCTGGGATAGTTTGGGAGTAACCCACCCTCCCACAATGAAATCACCCAGACTAGACTCAGCCAACTGGAGGTCAAGGAATGGAGCTCTATATTCACAGCTTAATGCAACGTACAAACAGATACTTACAATATATTACAAATATTTACAGAAATATACAAGTTAAAGGTAATATACAACACAACTCCCCTCCCAGAAATCAGAGTCCCCACCAGGGGCTCCCAACCACCCTTCCACCTTCTTTCCACCCCTCTACCTTATCCCAAGGTCTGCCTTATGAGCAAGGTGAATTTGGAGGATGGGCAAGGGAGGTTAGAAGCAGGGCGATTAGTTGGGTTGCACTGTAGCAGAAGCCCAGGAAGAAAACACAGACACTGAACTCCAACAGAGAGAGACTCTGTCTTTTCTATGTTTGTGTCCTGGCTTTTATATATCTCAGGAAACCTGTGAGTGAAGCAGACGTCACCATTGGTTTCTTATCACAGCCTATAATCTATTTTTTCTCATTTAAAATATCCTAATTAACCTCAAACAAGCACAAGCTCCCTTCCAGCCCCTGACATTCTGTGCGGCTGTGATTGCGTAAGTAGAGAACCCTGCAGCCGCGCCCAGACCAGCAAATAAGCGTTGCTGAGGGCATGTGCTGCTGGAGCAGATCCTGGCATGTTCCGTGGGAATTGCTGACTCCTCTGTGTGATGCAAACCAGGCCATCCACTGAGTGCCTGAGCACAGATTTAACAGCTTCACCAGGGGTGGATATGCTTCTCCTCTGCGAAGCTCTCGGCCTGATGTTAGCCATTTGCAGAAGCAGACGCTGCGCCCGCACCCAGCCCTGAAAAGAAAAATTAACCACCCCCAGCTGCTGTAAATCAAGGAGGATTCATAACTTGCTGGAGGTATAACAGCTGTTGATTTAAGGCTTAACATGTTTGGGAGAGCATTGCTGCTAGGAAGATAAAAATCTCTTTTTGACGCGGTTGTGGCCATAAAAATCACACGGCTGCAGTTGACGCTTGGAGAGGATTTGCATGTCCCTGATAATAAATAGCAATAATAATAGCTCACGTTTATGGGGTGGCTCTGAGATTCAAAATGCTCTAGGAGCACTAACTAATTACTCTTCTTGAAATACTTTCCCTTGCAATAGGGTGAGGCACAGCCCAAAACGCATCTCATAAGGGGGGGGGGTGCACGTGTGACAACTCATAAAATGCAGCATTTTCTTCACTCCATGGCTATTGCTGCCTTTTAAAAAGGCAAGGATGAAAATCACACACCTCTACATCTGTGCAGCCTGCTCTGCCATCAGTACATCTGGGCAGGGGTCACTGTGCTTAATCTGGGCAGGAAACACGAGCAGAATTGGGACCTACAGTCTGATTCTCCAGTCTGTTCAACCTAATGTCTAGTCTGACTATCCAGTCTGTTCAACCTAACCTCTACTCTCACTCTTTGGTCTTTGCACCTCTGATCTCCAGTCTGACTATCCGGTCTGTTCAACCTAATCTCTACTCTCATTCTTTGGTCTCTGCACCTCTGATCTCCAGTGTGACTCTCTGGTCTGTTCAACCTAATCTCCACTCTCATTCTTTGGTCTCTGCACCTCTGATCTCCAGTGTGATTCTCTGGTCTGTTCAACCTAATCTCCAGTCTCATTCTCTGATCTGTTCAACTTAATATCTAGTCTGATTCTCTGGTCTCTGCACTCTGATCTCCAGCCTGACTCTCTGATCTGTTCAATCTAATCCCCAGTCTGATTCTCTTCCCTCTGTGCTCTAGGCTTTGTTCACATTATGAGGGACTCATGGCAGTCATCACCAGACTGCCAAGGCTAACAGTCCCCAACTCCTGTTCAAGGTCCATCTGGCTGCTCCAGGGGGGAGATCAGAGCAGGCACCATCCTGCAGGGGAGCAGCAAGGATCTTCCTGTCTGCAAGGTCTGCAGAGGCTGTGGAGGGGGAATAGCACTGTCAGCTCTATTAAATCCTCCTAAAGGTCCTTCTTACCCTGTTTTGGGAACATAAAGGAGATCTGAAAGGTATATGTGCTAAATTTGCACTCCTCTTGTATCCCTCTCCTTGTATATTCCATCTCATACCATATACTGGAAGGAACATCAGTCAAATCTGTGGTGGTGAAAAGAGGTTTTCTAGCACATATTTCATGGCTGATGATGCATTTGGCTTATGTGGCCACAACAACCCCAAGCAGCACACAGGCTGGGGACAGAGTGGCTGGAGAGCAGCCAGGCAGAAAGGGACCTGGGGGTGCTGGTAGATAGTAGCTGAACACGAGCCAGCAGTGTGCCCAGGTGGCCAGGAGAGTGTTCTGGTTTGAGGCTAATTGGAATATTTTAATGGAGAAAATTATATTATAGGCTGTGAAAAGAAAACAAAGGTGATGTCTGCTTCACTCATAGACTTGCTGAGATGTATAAGAATAAGAGCACAAACTTAGATAAGACACTCTCTCACGGAGAGTCTCAGACTCTCTAGTTGTTTTGGTCTTGGCCTCTCTGCTAACCTGACTAACCACTCTGCTTCTCACCCTCCTGGTTGATCCTACAAACTTTGCATGCAAGGCAAACCCTGGGGTAAGGTACAGGGGTGAGAAGAAGTTGGAAGGGTGGTTGGGAGCCCCTCCTGGGGTCTCTGATTTCTGGGAGGGGAGTTGTGTTTCTGTATTACCTTTAACTTGTCTATTTCTGTAACTATTCCTGTCTATAGTGTATATCTCTGCTTGTACATTGTGCTGAGCTGTAAATAGAGCTTCAGTCCTTAACTTCCATCTGGCTGAGTCTAGTCTGGGTGATTTTACAAAGTGTTGGGGGCAGGGAACTCCCCAACCATCACAGAGAACCAATGGCATCCTGGTTTGGATCAGGAACAGTGTGGCCAGCAGGACAAGGGAGGTTATTCTGCCCCTGTATCAGCGCTGGTCAGACCACACTTTGAGTCCTGTGTCCAGTTCTGGGCCCCTCAATTCAAGNTCAGGGCATACCTCATTGCTCTCTACAGCTACCTGAAGGGAGGTTGTAGCTGAGGGGGTGGTGGGGTGGGGGATGGTGTGGGGTTGGGCTCTGCTCCCATGCAACCAGCAACAGAACAAGGGGCCACAGTCTCAAACTGTGTCAGGACAGGTTCAGGCTGGATGTAGGACAGGTTCAGGCTGGATATAGGACAGGTTCAGGCTGGATATAGGACAGGTTNTACCTCTACTACGTCACGAACATGGAAGTAAAATGTATAAAAGGGGACTGTTTAAACTGTTTATTTACAACAGTTTGGCAGAGTGAAAACTCTCCTGTCGTCCAGCGCTGTTTTTTGCTCATATTCTATTTACTTTAATTAATACAATTATAATTGAATTACGACCCGTTGTGTCGCAATTTATAACAGGTTCAGGCTGGATGTTAGGAGGAAGTTCTTGATAGAGTGATTGGCATTGTAATGGGCTGCCCAGGGAGGTGGTGGAGTCCCCATCCCTGGCGATGTTTAAAAGGAGGCTGCACGAGGCACTTCATACCATGGTTTAGTTAATTAGAAGGCGTTAGATGATAGGTTGGACTCGATGATGTCAGAGGTCTTTTCCAACCTACTTAATTTCGTGATTCTGTGAAAAAAACTAATGGAGTCACAGGAAACTTGGATCAATTACCAAGATATGTCTTTTTGATACCAGCTGCCCCCCTCTGCCCTGCCAAGCCCAACAAATCACAGATCCTATGGCACAATCCAATGCATCAGCTGCCCTAAGTGGTTTGCTGAGACTTCAGAAGGGATCAGCCACCTGCAGAGTGGGAAGCTCCTGTAAGCCAGCACTGGGGAGGAAGGATCTGGAGGCATCCAGCTGTGGTGTCAGCTGCTGTAACAGAGCCCTAGACTGCCCCTTCCCTCCACCTCTGTTCTCAACAGCCCTTTCTCCCACAGTGTGGCTCTGGGGAGTCTAGGAGGAGTCCTTACCTGATTATGCAAGCTTAGAAGTATTTGTATGCTCTACATAGCCCTGAGAAGCTGAAAGGTCACTCTGAACAAAGGGGATAATATAACTCGCTGACCTTCTGCCCTTGGGTATTCAGCCACAAGTGATGACTCCTGACTAAAATATATGTTGGCTCTTTTTTTTTTTGCTCAGTTAGTGCTGAAGAGCCATTATCACCATGCAGGCATGAGCCAGCTTCTCTCCAGTTTGTGCTTTGTCAGCATGGAGACTGCCCGATTCAAGGCTGCAGCGCACTTGTCGCTGGTGGTGCACAACGCTGGGTGCATGCAGCCAGCTCTCTGCTCCAAGATCCATGCTGCAGGCTGCTCATTAGCAGAGGAGAACATTTACAGTCACAGAATCACAGAATCAGTTAGGGTTGGAAGGAACCACAAGGAGCATCCAGTTCCAACCCCTCTGCCATAGGTAGGGACATCTCACACTAGATCAGGATGTCCACAGCCTCATCCAGCCTGGCCTTAAACACCTCCAGGGATCAGGCTTCCACCACCTCCCTGGGCAACCCTTGCCAGGCTCTCACCACCCTCATGCTGAACAACTTCTTCCTAACATCCAGGTTGAATCTCCCCGTTTCTAGTTTGGTTCCATTTCCCCCCCAGTCCTATCACTACCTAACAGCCTCAAAAGTCCCTCCCCAGCTTTCTTGTAGCCCCTTAAGGTACTGAAAGGCCACAAGAAGGTCACCTGGGAGCCTTCTCCTCTCCAAACTGAAGAGCCCCAACTCCCTCAGTCTCTCCTCATAGGGAGGGACTTCAGCAGATCGGAGCTGTCAGTTTTCAGCATTTATGGCAGAAGTTGTAAAAAAGTTACCTTTCAGACTAGAAGCAGCACTCTGAGCAGTCACACAGCAATGTCGCAGTGACAGGTATGCTTTTCAGATTGCACCTTGCTTCTACTCTAACATTTTATTGTATGTTACCACATCACAGGCATGATATTTATCTCACCACTGACAGAGCACTCCTGTGATTTCACATTTACAGAGTAATTCTTGTGCTTTATTGGCACTTTTGAGAATGACTGTGTTCAGCTGTAATTTTCATTTAAGTTTGAAAAGAAGTATTTGACATATTCAAGGACAGAATCACATAATAAGTTAGGTTGGAAGGCACCTCAAAGCTGAGCCAGTTCCAACCTCCTGTGCCATAGACAGGTACACCCCCCACTTGAACAGATTGCTCAAGGACTCATCCAACCTGGTCCTGAACACCTCCAGGGATGTTGCGGAGCAAAGAAGCACAGAACGTGGTCACCCTCCTTCCAGAGCAGGAGCACGTAGACCAGATCACACAGCAACGCATCCAGGTAGATCTTGAATTGCTCCAGAGAGGAAGACTCCACAACCCCCCGGGGCAGCCTGTGCCAGGCTTCTGTCACTCTCACAAGAAAAAAATTCCTTCTTACGTTTACATGAAAATTCCCGTGCCTCAGCTTCCACCCATTGCCCCTTGTGCTGGCACTGGGCATCACCCAGCAGAGCCTGGCTCCAGCCTCCTGGCACTCACCTTTCCATCTTTATAACCATCCCTGAGGTCCCCCCTCAGTCTCCTCTTCTCCAAGCAGCACAGCCCCAGCTCCCTCAGGCTCTCCTCATAAGAGAGATGCTCAATTCCCTTTGTAGCTCTGTTCTGGACTGTCTTCAGCAGTTCTATGTCTCTCTTGTGCTTGGGGGCCCAGAACTTGACACAGCACTCCAGATGCAGCCTCAGCAGAACAGAGGGGCAGGAGAATCTCTCTCGACCTCCTAGTCTGAAATCTGTAGGAATTGCACAGTCACTCTTCTGGATTGCAAACCCATCTCAGTTAAAGGAGTCCAGCTTCAGGGCTTCAGACAGCTTGTGTGAGAGAAGAATTGATGGCCAGGTGGTGTGTCCAGAGTGCTGACAGCTAATGAAACAAGCCCTGATGAGCAACCTGCTCACGTAGATAAAGGCTGTTTATGCAATTTGGTTATACATTTAAGAACACTGTCCACTTTCCTTGGAGCAGTTGCTGATGGTACAGGAATTACCATTTAGAAAAAAGATCATTACCAAAGGCTAATCAGCTTTAATCCTGCTGAGGTGAAAATGCTTGTCCTGTAGAATACATTGTGATAGTCAAAACATAATTATACTTACTTCAGAACAAATAAAAAATGACAAATGTCATGTTCAGAGGAAAGTTAAGAATTGCAGAGTGTTCAGCTCCTTCACTGGACCTCAGGAGGCACAGTACATGAACTATATTCTAATTTATAATATCCTAATTGCGTCAGTTTACATAGAGAAATAAAGCCTTTTTCATACAATATGCCTGACAAGCATCTAATACAGCATCCTCCAGAAGCAATTTCCAGTAAGCTGCATTTGCTTGCAGAGTCTTATTAAAAACCTAAGGAAATGGGAGAATATATTTGACAGATAAAATTAAAAAAAATGAATGGAAATGGATAATCCACTCAGATATTCAGAAGTGTGTGAAGGAATAGATACAAAGGCACAGGAGAGGAAATACTTTAATTCAGGCAAAGTGAAAGGTGTTGCTCGGATTCTTTCTTTTTCCTTAGCATTATGGACTTACATATGTGCATACAACAGCTCCAAGAAGTCCTAACCAAAACTGGAACCATTTTATATTAAATCCTTTGCATGTGTGTATATATACGTGTGTGTGTGTATATATACTAAATCTGACACAGTCTGATTTTTCCTTCTTCTCCCTCCTTCCCCCAAATACTCATTCATTCATAGGTTCATACAATGGTTCAGCCATTGGTAGGGACCCTCTCCACTAGCCCAGGTTGCTCAAGGCCTCTTTCAACCTGGTGCAAAACACCTCTAGGGAAGGGGCATCCATGACCTCCTGGGCAAGGAGGTCATTACCACCACCATTACTTCAAAGAATTTCTTCCTAATCTCCAGTCTAAACTGACTCTGTGATTCTGTGCTCCACAGCCTCCCTGGAGGTGTTCAGGACTAGGTTGGATGAGGCCTTGAGTGACCTGTTCTAGTGGGAGGTGTCCCTGCCTGTGGCAGGGGAGTTGGAACTGGCTGAGCTTTGAGGTCCCTTCCAACCTCAATGTGAATTGAAGATCACAATCTGTGCTTCTGTGCTCCACAACTTCCCTGGGTAACCTGTGCCAGTGTCTCACCACCCTCACTGCAAAGAACTTCTGCCTAACATCCAGTTTCAATCTCCCCTCTGCCACTTTATAGAATCATAGAATGTCATAGAAAGCTCATCTGGGCCAGTCACCTGCCAGAGCAGGATCACCTACAGCAGATCACACTGGAATGCATCCAGATGGTACTTGAACATCTCCAGAGAGGGAGACTCCACAACCTCCCTGAGCAGCCTGTGCCAGTGCTCTGCCACCCTCTCAGGGAAAAAAGAATCCTCCTCAGCTTCACATGGAACCTCCTATGCCTCAACTTCCACCCATTGCCCCTTGTCCTGGCGCTGGGCATCACCCAGCAGAGCCTGGCTCCAGCCTCCTGGCACTCAGTCCTTACGTATTTATGAACATTAATCAGGTCTCTCCTTAGTCTCCTCCTCTCCAATCACAGAATGGTTTAGGTTGGAAGCAACCTCAAAGATCATCTAGTTCCAACCCCATATGTATCATCGCTATGGAGAGTCAGTGTGTAAGATAACAGCAGAGCAAACCCCATAATGCCTTAGTATGGCATTGATTATGTGGTTGCAGCTCTTCCATTGTGCCCCTGTTCCTGGCACCTATCCAAGCTCCTGACAATGATGATCCAAGATGTTCTTACTGAGCATCCCCTTCTAGTTCTGTGAAAAGCCTTTTGGTTGAGCTGGCTTCTAAACAGGTGTATCCTGGGTTGGTGGTTTGGTTGTTTTTTTGTTTTGGGGTTTTTTTTTTCTGTAACTCATTAGGCACCTTGCCAAGGAGAGGAAGGCTGATCCCACTTCCCTGTCAAATGGTGTCTTTTAAAATGGCACCTTTGAAAGTGTGATCTGGTACCTGGTGGTGTGCTCGGGCTCAAGTGTGGGAGTCAGCTTGAGCATTCTTGATTACCCCAGAAATAGAATTCTTAAGCCTTCGAGATGACAATGGAACAAACACAGGTCTTTGTTCCCACATATCTCACTGAAAGATATATATAGCGCTCAAGATATTTCCAGCAATGGTTGCCAACATACAACCACAGATAAACAGACCTTTCAGAGTTCTCTTTAGGGGGAACTATTCATCCAAAAAATAAAAACAAAAATAAAAACAAAGCCACACACACACACAAAATCCCCCATAACCACATAAACAAAAAACCAACCCAAACCCCAAATAAACAAAAATAGAAACCACTAAAAACAAAACCCCAAAACTTTGCAGGGTATCATGTGTGGTTTTGTTTATTTGGGGAAACGTTTCCTTTGGAGCGAAAGGGCTTCAGCCCGTGCAGAGGCTGAAAGGAAAAAAAAGTTCTTCATGTAAACAAGGTTATAGCTGATGTGTTTAAGAAAGATACCTTCAAGAAAGATGATGAGGTGCTTGAACATGTGCAGAGAAGGGCACCAAGGATGGTGAAGGGGCTGGAGCCCAGTCCTGTGAGGAAAGCCTTGTGATCTGGTATAGGTGATCCTACTCTGGCAGAGGGGGTTGGACTAGATGATCTTTCGAGGTCCCTTCCAGCCCCTGATATTATGTGATTCTGTGAGAGGCTGAGGGAGCTGAGGGGGTGCAACCTGCAGAAGAGGAGGCTCAGGATAGACCTCATTGCTCTCTACAGCTATCCAAAGGGAGGTTGTGGCCAGCTGGGATTGGGCTTTTCTGCTAGAGACAGAACAAGAGAACACAGCCACAAGCTGTGCCAAGGTAGGTTCAGGCTGGCAAGCTGTGCCAAGGCAGGTTCAGGCTGGATGTTAGGAGGAAGTTCTTGAATGTTAGGAGGAAGTTCTTGACAGAGAGAGTGACTGGCATTGGAGTGGGCTGCCCAGGGAGGTGGTGGAGTGGGCTGCCCAGGGAGGTGGTGGAGTCCCCATCCCTGGAGGTGTTTCAAAGGAGGCTGGATGAGGCACTTGATGCCATGGGTTAGTTAATCAGAAGGTGCTAGGCGATAGGTTGGGTTCGATGATGTCAGAGATCTTTTCCAACCTGCTTAATTCTGTGATTCTGTGATTCCCCAGCCAGCCAGCAACCTATATGTGGGTCTTCTCCCTCTTGGCTCAAACCAGCTTGGGAAATGAGGTCTCTGGTGCTTTTGCCATGAGGTTTGCATGCCACATGAAGGGTGGTCAACTGTCACCTGTAAAACCGTGGGGTGTGGCTGTCTGCCTTGTGCTCCAACGCTTTGGTGATTACCTCTGTGCTCATGGTTGTGACTGATCCACTCTGGAGCATCACAACATGAAGCAGACCCCAAGAAAAGGGGGCAGGGGGGACTACTCTTGGGAGGCAAGAACTGGCATGGCAGTGGGGCGAGGGCTGGCTGGCCCTAGCTGGGGGACCTGTCCATGTCCAAGTCTTGACTCAGCACCATGAAGCCTGCAGGAGGCTTGCTCAGCTACCAGCCTCAGCCTGGGCCAAACAGGCTGTGTTGGATCTACTGCATACAGTTCTGGAGCCCCCAACACAAGCAGGACATGGAAGTGTTGGAGCCTGCCCAGAGGAGGCCACAAAGATGCTCAGAGGGCTGCAGCAGCTCTGCTGTGAGGACAGGCTGTGAGAGAGTTTGGTCTCTGCAGCCTGGAGAAGAGAAAGCTTCCAGGAGACCTTGGAGTGGCCTTCCAGGATCTGCAGGGGGCTCCAGGAGGGCTGAGGAGGGACTACTGACAAGGACTTGTGATGACAGGAGAAGGAATGGATTTGAAGTGGCAGAGGGGAGATTAAACCTGAATGTTAAGAAGAAGTTGTTTGCAGTGAGGGTGCTGAGACACTGGCACAGGTTGCCCAGGGAGGTTGTGGAGCATTGTTTGATCCCATTCTGTGCTTCTGTACTCCACAACCTCCCTGGAGATATTGAAGGCCAGGTTGAATGAGGTCTTGAGCGACCTGTTCTAGTGGGAGATGTCCATGCCTATGGCAGGGGGTTCAAACTGCCTGAGCTTTAAGGTCCCTTCCAATCTAAACCATTCTCTGATTCTGCTCCACTCATTTGAATGCACAGCGTGGTTGTGCCACTGGAACACCTGTGCTGCTGCAGCCTGCTCTGGACATCTACTACAGAAGCTTAAAAATTGATCATTTAAATAAAACAAGGGGGGTGGTGGTGGTGGGAAATAAATAATAATTTGACCACCTCTTGATGATTATTATTTAAATTGATAATTTAAATAAAAGAAAAGGTGGAAAAAAAAATAATTTGACAACCTCTTGATGATGCCAGTTAATGTGGCTCTCTGGCTGGAAAGTGATTCTATGCACGAGTTACAAAGTATGCTTGCAAAGGTGATCATTACTGTGCACACCTTATCAGCATACATTGATTTTATGTGCATCCTTTCATTTAAATAGTTTTGATTTTCTGTCTGGAAGACAAAAGAGAACATTAATAGCCACCGGTTACTGAATTTACAGAGCTGTACATCAGCTCCTCTAAAATGATCTTGTGCTTATTATGCTTTAAGTATTAATATTTAAAATAATATTAAAAAGTGCTGGGGAAAAAAAAAAAAACAAACAAAAAATTGAGCCAGGCAGACACAGGATAAATAAATTGCACATTTTATATTAATTCACCCTGTTGCTTCCCATCATCCTCTATAAATTGTGTGCTTCTTGCTAAGCCCCCAATGACAATCTCTGTGTGCCAGTTTATTACCTGTATAGATATCATTATTCCCCTGTGGCAGCAAAGTCAAATTCAAGGCATTTTTCATAAACTAGGAAAAATTACCTTCCCAGTGACATATGACACAACCTTCAACTACTAAATGAATCCAAGAAAAATTCTCCTTTGGGAAAAGACCTTGCAGATGATTTGCCAGCCCTAAAAATGTTGTGGGCTTGGTTTTTTGGGTTTTTTTGTTTTTTTTTTTTTTTTTGAGAAAGTTAATTCTGAGAGGCTGTACAACTGAGCAGTGTTTTCTGTTTGCATTTAAGCTGTGCTCTGCTGTGATGCATTTCAGAATCAAAAGCAGAGGGGGGGAGGGGGAGGGAAATTAAAAATTTGCTTTGCTGCATTTTAGCTCTACAAATACTGTGAAGTCCTCATGGTGAGATCTCAGACCTTATTGGAAATCTCACATCAAAACCTTATTTGTAAATGTCACGCTGTGAATTTCAGCATCCAGGTCTTCCAGGAGATTGATGCTGTGATGAGGAGCCTGAGGAATGGAGTCTAAAATCTGAGGTGAGATGCCTGGGGATTGACAGGGGAGATAAAGCAAGATGAAGCGGTTGAAGCAAAAAGCATCAACCCTCAGGAGGAGGGGAGGACAAAAGGATGTTCATAAAAGGAGCACACTCCTTCCAAATCTCACCCAAAAGATGTGCTTGTAAAGCCCCATTGGCACCTGGGCCCCTCTGTGCTGTTTCATGTGCAGGATGACAAACTACATTGCTATATCCCCTCAGTTACTGGGATGGGGTAAGCACACAGTTCCTGCCCATCGCTCAGAGAAGGTGTAAGGAATTCCTTCATGACTTCCTTTAGCTGAGATGAAGCTGTGGATCTGAAACAGCTGCTGCAGAAGATGGCTGCCTGGGCATCACGGGGCAGAAACTGGTGAGACTGCAGGTTGCCCTGGAGAGACTTCAGAGATACAGGCTGACAGGAGTGGTGCAAAAAAGCAACGTGGAGAAAAAGAAACTGCCAAACAGGGAGCTAGGAAGGCTGCAAAGGAAGAGGGAGAGATAGGAAAGTGTGATCTGCTATTTTGCTTGTTCTAGAGCTGGTAGGAAAGAGCTTCTCTGGACATCTCTGCTCCCACCAGAATGGGCTGGGCTAGAGTGTCTGAATTTAGGGTAGGAGTTCAGAACTGAGTTTGCAACCTCTCGCATCTACAGAGTATGACTGGGAGCTGTCATCTGTGAGTACCTGCACTCTTATGGTTGGATAGGGTGGCAGGGGATGGGGATGCTCTGCTTCACTGTAAGCCTGTGAAACAGATTCCTTTGTGCAGAGAAGGCTTCTGCAGAGACCTGGAGACTACCTCTAACAGCAGCACCGTGTGGCAGTTGGTCTCATGCAGGTGATCCTGCTGAAAACTGTGTTGAACAGTGTGAGGTTCAAAGCAGATCCATTCCAGGTAGTGCCATGCTGTGTTATGGAGAGGGTAATTAATTGATGCGAGATATGATTTTCAAAGGCTAATATTGTTTATTAATATTCAGTATTCAGAACTCTCACCACCCTGACCACTAATTATAATAATAATAATTTCTTCACACAGTCATGGAAACTTTATACAGATAATGACACAGGAACTAGCCATAATATAAATTGAACTGGAAGAGAAGGTTGCTGCCGTTAGTGTACTGCTTGCAGTCACTATGGTGCTTGCCCACTAGGTGGACTCAGGGAGCTCCTTTCTGCTTATGGCAGAAGGCAGTGGTGAATTACAAGAGGCTTTAAGCATTTACTCACAAAGTATCTCCCGACTGGCAGGGCTGGTTGCAGCTTCAGACAGCACCCAAACGCTTTCAGGGAATTCTGTTACTGTCTTGTCAGCTGCTGAGACTTCTGATTCTTCCTAGGGTGCTGGGGAAAGGAGGCAGATAATCTCTGATCTGGTCTTGATCTCTCTGGATGATCTGTGTATCTCCAGGACTTTCCATCTTGGCAGGAGGCTTTCAGGTGCAGGCAGGATGTCTTGCCATGTGCAGTCTCAGCACAGATGTCCTGCTGGCTATGCAGGCCAATCTTGTGGAGGCATCTAGTGCCTGTTTCTGGTAAACTTGAGGCAGTGGAATTTCCAGGCAGTTAGGATACAATAAGGCTACAGCCTTATATATATATATATATATATATATATAATATATATATATATCAAGCAGGTAAGTAAGCACAGATACAACAGCAGAGCATGGTTACAACGGCAGAGCACGGATACAATGGTAGAGCACAGATACAGCAGCAGAGCACGGATACAGCAGCCGAGCACGGATACAAGAGCAGAGCACATTGTGTCACCTGCTCATCTCCTTTTATCAATACAGCCCAAGACTAATGGGTCTTTGGACACAGAATAGCCAATCAGAATGGCAGTTAGCCAAGCCTGACTGTATTAGGTGAAGCCATAGGCTTGCTTTACCCTTTTTAGGGCAGAACACAGGCCTTGCACAAGGCAGGCACAAGCTGAGCCTGTGTACCTTGTTTACCACAGGATGGCCAGGGTGCTTAGACTCAGTAGCTCCAGGTTCTTTGTCCTCTTTCCTGTGGTTGCTTCTCCTCATAGCAGAAGGAGGGAGAGCAGAAAAACATGTCTGATCAAACCAGGGCATGTATAAGCCTATTTTGGCCTGCTTAGGGCTACCACGACAGCTGTGTGGATATCCAGACATCTCCTATTCCAGAGTAACTAAAGACACTGCAAAGGAGAGCCTTCGATGTTTACTGAAGCTAGTGGGACACTGTCAGTCTTTTCCATCTTGCAGCCTAGGAAAATCAAGTTTGGCATCTGCATCTGCATGAAATGTTAAAATTGGAATTTCCTGGGATCTGGGGAACTTGCATTTCAAACAAAACCATCTGAAATTATTTATCTACAGAACCTTTCAGAAGTATGTTGGGCAACATCTACAGAAAGGGAGGTATGTGAGGAAGTCTCTAAGGAGTGGGGCAAGATAGATGGTCACATCCTTGCAGAAAAACGGTGTCTAGACTGCCAACCAGCTGGGGCTGAGGGGAATCACACTTGGTGTGATTGGTGGATGATGAAGGGAATGGAACATCTCTGTTAGGAGGAGAGCATGAGGGAGCTGGGGCTGTGCTGCTCTGAGCCCCAGAGGAGCCTGAGAGGTGACCTCATCAGGGGTTATAAAGATGGAAAGGTGAGTGCCACGAGGCTGGAGCCAGGCTCTGCTGGATGATGCCCAGTGCCAGGACAAGAGGCAATGGGTGGGAGTTGAGGCATAGGAATTTTCATTCTGTGAGGGTGACAAAAGCCTGGAACAAGCTGCCCATGATGGGTTGTGGAGTCTCCCTATCTGAAGATATTCAAGAGCTGCCTGGATGTGTTCCTGTGTGATCTGCTGTAGGTGCTCCTCCTCTGGCAGAGGGTTGGACTGGCTGAGCTTTGGAGGTCCCTTCCAGCCCCTGACATTCTGTGATTCTGTACGAGGCTAAGCCTGACAGAAGCATAGCTTATAGTACATCTATGTTGTTTTCAATGCAGCAGAAGCTAGAAACCCCACAAAGCATTCAGTTTTGGGCTCTGTAGTTCAAGAGGGACTGGGATCTACTCGAAAGAGCACAATGGAGAGCTTCAAATATGATGAAGGGGCTGGAGCACTGCCCTATGAGGAGGGGCTGAGAGACCTGGGGCATTTGCTCTGGTGAAGAGAAGACTGAGAGAGTATCTCATCAATGTCTGTAAACAGATGAGGGATGGGGGTCAAGAGGGAGGGGACAGGCTTTGCTCAGTTGTACTCTGGCACAGGACAAGGGATAATGGGTATAAACTACAGCACAGGAGGTTCCGGCTCAACACAAGGGGGAACTTCTTGACTGTAAGGGTCCCAGAGCCCTGACACAAGCTGCCCAGAGAGGTTGTGGAGTCTCCTTCTCTGGAGCGTTTCGAGCCCTGTCTGGATGTGTTCCTGTGTGACCTGAGCTAGGTTGTATGGTCCTGATCTGGCAGGGGGGTGGGACTCAATGATCTATGGAGGTCCCTTCCAATCCCTGACATTCTGTGAGCCTGTGATGTCCCTACCCATGCCAGAAGGGTTGGAACTGAATGGTCCTTGAGGTCCCTTCCATCCCTGAGAGTTCTGTGATTCTGTAATTCTATAAATTGTAAACTTAAAGTGGTTTGTTGTTTTCAATGTGCATGAAGAATAAAACGAAACAGCTCTTTTGTCTGGGGACTTAGGAAGCACAAAAGCTTCTTTCTGGTAGCTTCCAAAGTTGCTGGCACTAAGCAACAAAAAAAGGGTTGACAGAAGTAACAGAAAGGTCTTTTAAAAAAATTAGTGACATCAGAAACATTGTTTCTGCTCCTTTCAAGAAGACAAACTGAAGGTAATTCCACTGTCCAGGGTAATATATAACAACACGTTGGTGTAGTTGTGTGAGGGTAGGGAAGAGATGAGTTATTGATACTGTGCTCCAGAAGGCAAGTTGTGACCACACTCCAGCCCAGCCTCCAGCTCAGAGCGTCCTCTGCAGTACATCTGCCCCCTGACACCTGTAATTTTTTATACACCTTCTGGAGGCTCTGTGCTTCATCATCAGCAGAATCTGAAGCTGCTGTGTGTGAACCTGCCCCGAATTTCACAAGCAAGTATGGCTATCATGGGGCATCTGTTCATTCATCTTCTCTGAAAGTGGGGTTAGTGGGAGTTTACAATTATCTGGCTCTGCTTTGCAAGGAAAGCTCTTGCAAAACTAATGGCACTAAGATGCAGAAGTGTTTTTCTTGTGACAAAACAAAACAGAAAAATCACACAAGTCAGAGCTTGCCACTTACATTTTCCAAGCTAAGTTTAATGGTTACCCTGTAAATGAGCATTGATTTACTTCCTCCCCAACCCCACCCCACCCCCACAAAGAAGATCCCATTACTTTCTTAGAATTGTAGAATAGAATCATAGAATCAGTCATGGTTGGAAAGGACCACAAGGATCAGCCAGTCCCAAACCCCCTGCCATGGGCAGGGACATCTCACACTAGAGCAGGATGTCCACAGCCTCATCCAGCCTGGCCTTAAACACCTCCAGGGATTAGGCTTCCACCACCTCCCTGGGCAACACCTGCCAGGCTCTCACCACTCTCATGCTGAACAACTTCTTCCTAACCTCCAGGCTGAATCTCCCCATTTCTAGCTTGGTTCCATTCCCCCCAGTACTATCACTCCCTGACAGTCTATAAAGTCCCTCCCCAGCTTTCTTGTAGCCCCCTACAGATACTGAAAGGCCACAAGAAGATCACCTGGAAGCCTTCCCCTCTCCAGAATGAACAACCCCAACTGCCTCAGTCTCTCCTCACAGCAGAGCAGCTCCAGCCCCCTGCTCATCCTCGTGGCCCATCTCTGGACACCTTCCAGCACCTCCAGAGCCCTCTTGTCCCAGTGGCTCCAGAACTGGATGCAGTACTCCAGGTGGGCAAATTGTTCTGTCTTCATGCATACCTATTATAAATATATAGTAAATATTTCCCATGCATATCGGTGGGTTTTTTGTGTGGTTTTTTTTTTGTTTTGTTTTGCTTTTTAAAAAGTTTTTAAATTAACACAGACGCCATAAAACTCCCGAAGCACCACCTCTCCCCTCCCCGGTGACGGTCTGAGTGCCAGATGCTGTTTACAGCGCAGCCGGAGAAGTGTTTTGCGCTTCTATACCCCACAGGGCCACAAGGTGGCAGTAAAGAGAAAAGCGACGACTATTAAGCAGCGAAAACCAAAGGCAAAATCGCATCTGCCGAATCAATCTCATTTTAATTAGGCGCAAGCTTCCTGTGTTGTCACTTCAATTGGATTTCGTGCGAAGTCTTAAAGCCATAGAGCATCGTAGATGGTTCGTGGCCACGGGTCCACATCAAAAGTTAAGTTTTAAAAGACAATGAACCACGGGATCACAGGATGCCAGGAGTTGGAAGGGATCCAAAGAGATCATCAAGTCCAACCCTCCTGCCAGAGCAGGACCAGACAATCTAGCTCAGCTCATACAGGAACGCATCCAGACAGGCCTGGAAAGGCTCCAGAGAAGGAGACTCCACAACCTCTTTGGGCAGCCTGTGCCAGTGTGCTGGGACCCTTCCAGTCAAGAAGTTCCCCTTTGTGTTGAGCTGAAACCTCCTGTGCTGCAGCTTCCATCCATTGCTCCTTGTCCTATCCCAGGGAGCAAGTGAGCAGAGCCTGACCCCCCTCTCCTGCCCCCCAGCCCTCAGGTATTAATAAACATTTATTAAATCCCCTCTCAGTCTTCTCCTCTCCAGACTAAGCAGCCTCAGGTCCCTCAGCCTCTCCTCATCAGGCAGTGCTCCAGTCCCCTCATCATCCTCATAGCCCACCCTTGGACTCTCTCCAGCAGATCCCTGTCCCTCTTAAACTGGGGAGCCCCAATACTCAAGATGGGGTCTCAACAGACATTATAGCAGTTTCAGATTTGCAGGAAGGATAATTGTGATCAAAATGGAGATAATTAATTTTCTTCTCTAAGGAATAAAGGAATCTAGATGAACTAAAAGCTGAAATCTTTTCTGTGATTAGTCACGTTGGGGAGACATAAGCTGTGGCAAAGGAGGTTCAACCTCAACGCAAGGGGGAACTTCTTGAGTGCAAGGGTGAGAGAGCTCCGGCACAGGCTGCCCAGATATGTTGTGAAGTCTCCTTCTCTGGAGCCTTTCCAACCCTGTCTGGATGTGTTCCTGTGCAACCTGGGCTGGATTCTCTGCTCCTGCTCTGGCAGGGGGGTTGGACTGGAAGATCTCCAGAGGTCCCTTCCAACCCCTAACACCCTGTGACCTTGTGACTGACTTGTAATGTCATGAAACTGGGTGTCTTCAGCAAATATGTCCCTTTTTGCAAATGTCTATGCACACAAACGATCTGGGTAAACATTCAGGCTACTCTACCATAGAAAGGATAAAAGCTCATGGTCTACAGAAGAGAAATGACTCAGAATGTGGAGTTAGCCAATAAGGAACTGCAGGGAACTAGAGAATCCAAATGGCATGGGGCTTATTCCAAGTGGTAGTGAGCTCTGGGACCCATCAGATGTATTGGGAATCTATTGTGATGCTTGATAAAGTTGCAACTTTGCAAGCACCACAGAAATCAAGAGTGCCCTATGTGCAGCTTGAAAAACCGGAATCAAGAATTACTAGGGAGGATATTTTAATGTATTTTAAACATTGGTTAATGTTTAAGTTCTGGTGATGCATCCAGAATAGTTTTATCACTGCAAAGAATTACTACTTAAAAAAAAAAAAAAACCAAAACAAAAACCCAATAATGGATATTCTACATTCAAATACCTCATTTGATTGGCTCTCACTATTCATTGCATGAGGAGATAAAGTATTTGTTCCTCAGGACCCCAGCAAAAGCAAGCCCAAGCAAATTTTGGCCAGGATGAGGACTGAGGAAAACCATTCTGCCCATTCAGCTGAACTCCTCTTCCCTTTTGTAGTTTATCTCCCCCGCTGTTTGGGACACCCCTTAGGCACTTTAAAGGCTAGCCAAAATAAAGTAATCTTTTAGCTGGAATCAATTATCAAAACACAGTGATGACAAGCACACACTGACCTTCCCTGCAGTCTCTATTCAGAAAGTTTAGGGTCAATCAGAATTTGGGCTAAGGAACTTCACACTGTTTCTGTTCCTAGGTGCTTGTTAGTGTTTTTACAAATCATTCTTTTTGAAAGAGTGTTTCAGGTTGTGTTCCACTCAACTGCTGCATTTTGGCCACATTTCAGCAAGAATTGTCTGTTTTAGGCTTATCCGGGACATTTGTCAAGTCACAGATGCCTGAGGTATTCAGATTAGGAAGATGAAGATTGGTGTTTCTATCCTTACAATTACTCAGGAGGGTACAGTTGGTTATGATGATGAAGGGAATGGAACATCTCTGTTAGGAGGAGAGCCTGAGGGAGCTGGGGCTGTGCTGCTGGGAGAGAAGGAGCCTGAGGGGGGACCTCAGCAATGGTTATCAAGATGGAAAGGTGAGTGCCAGGAGGCTGGAGCCAGGCTCTGTTGGGTGATGCCCAGTGCCAGGACAAGGGGCAATGGGTGGAAGCTCAGGCATAGGAATTTTCATGTAAACATGTTGAGAAATTTTTTCCCTGTGAGGGTGACAGAAGCCTGGCACAGGCTGCCCACGGAGATTGTGAAGTCTCCCTCTCTGCAGATCTTCAAGATCTTCCTGGATGCGTTCTGTGTGATCTGCTGTAGGTGATGCTGCTCTGGCAGGGGAGCTGGACTGTCTGAGCTTTGGAGGTCACTTCCAGCTCCTGACATTGATTCTGTGATTCTGTGATGATGGAGCTGACTGAATACATTCCTATACTCATATGGAGTCTACTGGATACAAAAATGGAGCTGAGACAGGTGATGGCAGGACATAAGAACTGCTATTGCATAAGGAGGGACTGCCTAACTTAGCATCCCTATTTTTCCCTTGTAAAATAGAAAATGGTATATGGATGCACTCCTGTGTGAAATACCCTGGGTGACCCTGCCTTGGCAGGAGGTTTGGACTCAAACATCTCTGGAGGTCCCTTCCAACCTCTAATGTTCTGTGATTATGTGATATTTAAAAAAGCCAGAAGAAAGTTGGGTGTTTATAATACTTGACAAAACTCACTGAAGTGTCTGCATCAGCATTCAGTAACAGATGTCCCAACATGTATTGTAGAGTTAAATGGAAAAGGTTATCCTCAGATCATAGAATCACAGAATGGTTTAGGTTGGAAGGGACCTCAGAGCTCAGCCAGTTCCAACCCTCCTGTGCCATAGGCAGGGACACCTCCCACTAGCACAAGTTGCTCAAAGCCTCATCCAACCTGGTCCTGAACGCCTCCAGGGAGGTGGTGGAGCACAGAAGCACAGAATGTGATCAAAGATCACATTCTGTGCTTCTGTGCTCCACCACCTCCCTGGGCAACCTGTGCCAGTGTCTCACCACCCTACACTGCAAAGAACATCTTCCTAACATCCAGTTTCAGTTCAGTCTCCCCTCTGCCAGTTCAAACCCATTCCTCCTCCTCCTGTCATGACAAGACCTTGTCAATAGTCCCTCCCCAGCCCTCCTTCAGCCCCCTTCACATCCTGGAAGGCCACTCCAGGGTCTCCTGGAAGCCTTCTCCAGGCTGCAGAGCCTCAACTCTCTCAGCCTGTCCTCAGAGTAGAGCTGCTGCAGCCCTCTGAGGATCTTCGTGGCCTCCTCTGGACTTGCTCCAACACCTCCTCAAAGCCTTCTTTTCTCCAGATGTGTTAAAGTCTGTGGTTTAATCAAGATGTTAATGGAAATAAACCTTTGCCTTGCTCACTGTACCATGCTCCTTGGGTTTTTTTTGGGTTTTTTTTTTTTTTTTTTGTTTGGTTTTTTTTTTTTTTCAGGCAAAAAGGTGCTGAGCTAGCAGATAAGACACTATCTAGGTTTGGAAGTGTTGGGTTTCTGACACGATCTGGAGTTTCCACAAATTCTCCTTCTTCCCCCTGAGACTAACTTCTTACCACTAATTGATTTCAATTAGCCAGCTTTAAGTGTAATTATTCAGTGAAAGGAGCAAACAGTATTATATCTATGCTCTGCATCCCATTACTAACAACGTGGAATTATTAAGCTGCTGGAATTAAAATGGCTCATGCTTGGAAAAAGGCACCTTCAAGAGGCTGTGTTTAGAAACACTGAGGGAAAAAAAACCCAAATCACCAAATCCTTTTGTGAATAAACTTAAACCTCCAGGAACAGCGAGTCCACCACCTCCCCGGGCAGTCCATTCCAATGCCAAGTACTCTCGCTGTGAAGAACAATAGAGAATAGAAGGACTCAGATTACTATGGAGCCTGTCTGTACCAAGACAATCTTCCAGCTTCTCATTAAATAGGACTACCCACGGCATAATGATTTGCCATTGGAATGGGCTGGATGGGGCACTTAGTGCCGTGGTGTGGTTGATTGGCTAGGACTGGTTGATAGGTTGGACTGGATGAGCTTGGAGGTCTTTTCCAGCCTGGTTGATTCTATGATTCTATAGCGAAGTACCATGCCCTTTCCTCTTGAGTCTTCATTTTGGAAAAGAAAAATAACAATTGCCCAGGATGGAGCTGTATCTAGTGATCCATCCATCCATCCCTAAAAGGAAGAATAACAATTGCCCAGGATGGAGTTGTATCTGGTGATCCATCCATCCATCCCTAAAAGGAAGAATAACAATTGCCCAGGATGGAGCTGTATCTAGCAATCCATCCATCTCTAATTATAAACTAAACATAAATAGCACTTAATGCCACTAGACTGAAGTGAGAAAGGAGGCAATTTCTACAGGTGACATGAAGGTGAAGGAGCAGAAGAGAAGGATGGAGAGAAAGTTCCCTTTCTGGGTATATTTAAGCCAGCACAAATCACTGTGTGTCAGCTTGTTTTACAATCTAGTGTTTTGGCTGCTTCGGCTTTTAATTAGAAAGTCTTTCCCTTAGCATTTTCCTCAGCAGCAATTTTTAAACTAAACAGAAGGTGTATTCCCCAGTGCCATATGTTAAACCTAACATGTTACTGAAAATGTCTTCTGGAAAAAACCCAAAACAAACCCAAACCCACAAGAAAACAAACCCAACCCAAACCTCACTAAAGCGAGGACCACCGTCCCCATCTACTCCCTCTGCCCCTCTTGCAAGCTTCAAGGTCTAACGGTCCCCTGCTAGGCAGCAACAATTCCTTGGAGCATTAGCCTTAAACTGAATAGCTGGGCTGCTAATGTCCTCTTTGCTTCTCTGGCAACCTGTGGTAGCATGGAAGTAGTCATCACCCAGCTGTCCTCCACTGGATCTGGTAAGTGGCATTAGGTGGAAGCTGGGTATGTGAAGAGTGAATAATTCATGGTACTCTCAGAGGTCACCCTATCCAGAATCACAGACTTAACCAGATTGGAAAAGACCTCTGAGATCATCGAGCCCAACCTATCACCTAACACCTTATAATTCACTAACCCATGGCACCAAGAGCCTCATCCAGCCTCCTTTTAAACATCTCCAGGGATGGGGACTCCATCACCTTCCCAGGCAGCCCATTCCAATGCCAATCACTCTTGCTGGGAAGAACTTCTTCCTAACATCCAGCCTGAACCTGCCCTGGCACAGCTTGAGGCTGTGTCCTCTTCTTCTGTCTCTGGGGCCTGGCAGAAGAGCCCAAGCCCAGTTGGCTACAACCTCACTTCAGGTAGCTGTAGAGAGCAACGAGGTCTGCCCTGAGCCTCCTCTTCTGCAGGCTGCACACCCCAGCTCCCTCAGCCTCTCCTCACAGGGCTGTGCTCCAGGCCCCTCCCCAGCCTTGCTGCCCTTCTCTTGAACACCCTCAAGCACCTCAACATCTTTCCTAAATTGAGGGACCCAGAATTGGACACAGGACTCAAGGTGTGGCCTGACCAGAGCTGAGTCCAGGGGCGGAAGGACTGCCCTGGTCCCAGCGGCCACACTGTTCCTGATACAGGCCAGGATGTCATTGATGTGTTATGACCCACATGTGTGTAGGCTTTGAAGTGTAGTGTGCTTTAGCACTTACACATAAGATACAGGTGAAATTAAGAGATACAGGTATCCTTGACTTTGAAGTATGCAGGGAGGACCCAATTATGACCGTAGAAATGCCTTACTAAGGCTGAAAGGGTTAGCAGAGTGCTGACTGGTGTGGACTGATGCAATCTTCCCCCCTTGCAATTCTTTTTGGTATAAATCCCCGTTGTTTCTGGGCTTTGTATAGAAGGACATTTTTGGTGCCCTCTACATTTTTTTTCTGTTGTTGTTGTGTGTGTTTGTTTTTGCATTTAGTGTTACCACTATGGTAAAGGCTGTCTGTAAACCTTTGCTATACGCAAGTGAATGAATCATAGAATCACAGAATGTCAGGGGCTGGTAGGGACCTCCAAAGCTCAGACAGTCCAATCCCCCTGCCAGAGCAGCATCACCTACAGCAGATCACACAGGAACACATCCAGGCAGATCTTGAAGATCTGCAGAGAGGGAGACTTCACAATTCTCTTGGGCAGCGTGTTCCAGGCTTCTGTCACCCTCAAAAGGGAAAAATTCCTCCTCATGTTTACATGAAAATTCCTATGCCTCAGCTTCCACCCATTGCCCCTTGTCCTGGCACTGGGCATCACCCAAAAGAGCCTGGCTCCAGCCTCCTAGCACTCACCTTTCCATCTTTATAACCGTTGCTGAGGTCACCTCTCAGTCTGCTCTCCTCCCAGCAGCACAGCCCCAGCTCCCTCAGGCTCTCCTCCTAAGGAAGAGCTTCTACTGCCTTCAGCATTGCTGTGACTCTATGCCGGAATCTTTCAAGCAGTTTCCTGAGGTTCTTCTTGAGCCGAGTGGCCCAGAACTGGACACAGTACTACAGACGTGGCCTCAGCATGGAAGAGTAGAGGGACAGGAGAACCTCCCTGGACCTCCTACCCACAGCCCTTCTAATCCACCCCAGGATGCCATTGGCCTTCTTGGCCACCAGAGCACATTGCTGGCTCATGCTCAACCTTCCATTGACTAGGACCCCCAAATCCTTTTCCCTTTCACTGCCTTCCAACAGGTCAGTCCCCAGGATGAAGGATGGATCACTCAGGTCAATGAGCAGGAGAAGTTAGGTGGCCTTGGGAGAGTGCAATGTGTTCCTCCCCTGTTTGGATGAAGTGCACCCAGCTGCACGATCTGCAATAAGGTTGCTCATTCAGGGAGCTTTTCTTCCAGGACTGTACAGCATTGCTGTGAATACTGAAAGGCGTTTGTGTGCAATCTCAACATAACATAAACCACAGCTTTATAGAGGTCCCTCATCAGCTCTTTGCTGGCCACAGTATAAGCTGCTGCAGAATTGGAAACTGCGCTGCCTGAAGTTGATCCACATTTCTTCTGATACTTGTCTAGGGAGGGTCATCTCCACAGCAATTCAGTTAAGGTGAGACATGCTCTTTTATTTTGCATGAATGACTGAAACTCTATCCTATGAGCTCATAAAATGAGATTGCATACAAGATGTTGATGGCCTGGGGGAAGTTTTGAACAACTGGGAGTCATTATCAGGGTTTTGCTGAAAAAAATGATCCATGATCTGATGTGGTTTCCAAGTGTCTTTGAAGAAAGACGAAAGGAGTTGCAAAGTTTGGAAGCAATATCCATGATATTCATGTCTACGCTTTTAGCTGTGGACTAAAGAAAAAAAGAGAAAACCCAACAGTTTTTCCCAAATATATACAAATCGTTTCTTGGGTAGCCCTGTGCCTTTGTGATTTCTCATCAAAATGGCTGTAAACAAAAACTGGTACACAGAATTACTTGCAGAGAACAGCATTTGAGAACAAATTAATAAGTTAATACCTCCCTTGACCTGTATCTGGTTAAGCTACATTTTAGAAACCCATCATTACTAATATGAAGAAGAGGTTAATCTAGTGATGTGCAGTTTCAGAATGATGGATGAGTTGAGGCACATGAGCTATTTAACACAGTACCTAACAGCACCATTTTATCATAAGTCTCCAGACTGACAGGAAGCCCAAGGAGAGGCATAGGGGGAGCTGCAAACCTCTCAATGCTTTTTTGAGTAATGGAACCAAAGCTGGAAGTGAATATAAACAGTCCTAACTCTTGTCACTGATGCCTTGCTCCAGCATTTTGATCATGCTGTTTCAGCTTGGCTTAAAGGAAGGACATGAAACTGTTGGAATGAGTCCAGAGGCGGCCATGAAGATGCTCAGAGGGCTGCAGCAGCTCTACTGTGGGGGAGAGTTGGGGCTCTGCAGCCTGGAGATGAGAAGGTTTCCAGGAGAGCTTGGAGTAGCTTTCCAGTATCTGAAGTGGGCTACAGGAAGGCTGGGGAGGGACTATTGACAAGGTCTTGTCATGACAGGAGGAGGAGGAATGGGTTTGAACTGGTAGAGGGAAGACTGAAACTGGATGTTAAGAAGACATTCTTTGCAGTGTAGGGTGGTGAGACACTCTAACAGATTGCCCAGGGAGGTGGTGGAGGACAGAACCACAGAATGTGATCTTTGAGCTTCTGTGCTCCACCACCTCCCTGGAGGTGTTCAAGGCCACGTTGGATGAGGCCTTGAGCAAGCTGTTCTAGTGGGAGGTGTCCCTGCCTGTGGCACAGGGGGTTTGGAACTGGCTGAGCTCTGAGGTCACTTCCGATCTAAACCATTCTGTGATCCTATGATTCACTCCATGCCCCTGTGCTGTTGCATGAAGCTCTACATCCTTCCTTTAACATGGCAGAGCTGGTGAGCCCAACTGAATGGCACTCATCATTCGTCTGAGGAGGCTTTGCAAAACCCTTTCAGCTGTGAAACTTGGAACCATTCAATTGTACTTCATTAAAAATGTGATTAAAAATAATAATAAAAAAATTTATAAATGACACTTGACCTGTTCCAGCAGATTCCAGGAGGTTTCCCCTCTTGCAGCACACTTTTGCCTGAACATCTCCTTGCATTGTCGATGGGAACGAACACCACAAAAACCACGGCAGAGAAGCGATAGTGGGAAACATTGCCTGGTTTACTAATGCCTGATGCTGACAGCCTGCATTCCAAATCCTACCAGCACTCAGGCACTTCTTTTGTGTCCGCTTTTAAAGGGTTTTAATGAAACATACAGAAACTGACATTTTTAAACCTGTAGCTCTGGATGCTGTTTTGCAGTGTCAGTTTGTTGGTTTTTTTTTCTTTTGCTTTCTTCCTTTCCAAATCGCACAGGAATGGTTTTCTACCCTTCTGCCTCAAACTTCGGTCAACAAATAACGAAGGCTTTTTAAGGATGGCAAAATGTTCCTGTTCTTTGGCCTGTTACAACAGGTGGGCAGCCAAATAATGCTACAATAAATGCGTGGGAATTCCTGCTACGGAGTAAGATCTTAGCCCTCCTAGGACATACAAGCACAACTAACAAGTCTATTGCCATATAATTAAGAATAGTTCAGTCAAGAAGGCTTTGCTAGACTGTGCTGCAAGATTAAAAACAAAAGACTCAGTTCCTTCCAGGGACAGCAGACCTATATACAAAATCCTTCTATAGGAACATGCAAGGAAATACAATGAACATAATAAACCGATAAATTCCTTAAAGTGATATTCCATAAACCTGTTTGGCAGTAAATGAGCATTCAAATTCTGCAACAGCATGTAAAGTAACATTTCTAGGAGAGGTACCGGATTCAGGGAAAGCAGAGATCAGGGATTCCTTTGGGAAGTAAAATGGCATTTCATGAAACTCTGCCGATTTGCTTTATTAAAATGGTATAGGACTTGGATTCCCCCCACCCCCCCTTCACTGTGGAAAATAAGGCCTTCTATTCTGCACATTGTTATGTATGAATTTAACCTGGTATACAGCATATATTCCCGCAGATTCCACAGGATTGAATGCCTGTGGATAAACACATCCTTAACTGTCTACAAGACTGGAGCTAAAGAGCTTTAAAAAAAAAAGAAAAAAAAGAAAAAGAAAGAAAACGAACAGAGAGTCTCTGAAATGTGCAAGCAGAGTAAGGGGAGTGGAGATGCTTTCAGACACTGATCTACATCCTTGCTGTGTGTACTAATTCTGTGTTTCTGCAGTCCCTGTATGTAAAAGAATCCGTGGGCTCGGATTCAGTAATTCAGTTTTCCAGCCTGGGGATCACTCCTAGGACTACTCAAGCCACGTGTTCGTGTTATTACCCACGGCAGCATTTAACACATCTTTAAATCCCTCGCGCCGAGAAGCAGGCTCTAGTACGGGCAGGAGGGAGGGCAGGAGTGAGAAGGCTGTCCTGGGGCCGCGGATAGCGACACGGAGGATTTCTGAGAACCACAACGCTTACAGAGTGATTTTTCTCAACACGTTACTTCTGCCGATTTAAGGGAGTATTTACACTTTTTTTTTTTCCTTTTTTTCTTTTTTTTTTTTTTTTCCCCCGGCTCCATCCCCACGTTAGTATGACAGCGCTATTGTCGTCCAAATGCCTACTCGGTGGCTCTTCATTAAGTCTATATACATGTGATACAGTACTGGCGTTCAATATTTACGTGGAGAGCACACTCACGCCTATAATCCCGGGAAGTCCTGCGGCTCGGAGGATTTGCAGCAGGGCAGCCTCCCTGTCCCCAGCGCATCCCGGCTCTTGTTCTCCGCCCGCCCGGGCCGGGGCTTCCGCCGCTGCCTCAGCGACCTCCCCCGGAGCCGCCGCGTGTGACACACCGGCGAAAAACCTCCCTCGTCCCCGAGTCGTCCCCGAGTCGCCCCCGCCTCCCGCCCCCGCCCGCTCCCCCGGGGCGCCGCCGTCACCGCCGGCAGTCGGAGCAGCCGCTGAAGCCGAGGGGCGGCGGGGCTTGCCCGCCTCTTCCCCCCTTCCCATCCCTCGCCTCTCCCCGGTGCCTATATATAGCCGCCTCTACCCGAGCCAGCCGCGAGACCGTTCTGTACCTGCGGGAGACGGAGAAGACAGAAGAGAGGAGCTGCGAAGAGTGACTGTCAGGAGTCGGCCCCGCCGGGAGGAGGAGGACGGGCCCGACCCGGCGCCGCTGTCCGGTGCCTCCGCCCCCGGTGCCAGGCGAGCCCCGCGGGGGCAGCCCGAACTGCGCGGGGCGCGCATGGCTGAGGCGCTGCCGGGGCCGGGCGCGGAGCCCGACCCCGGCCCTGGCGGCTCGAGGAGCAGGGGAAAGAGAGCTCCCTGCGGGCGGCGGCGCTAGCGGGGGGGCCAGGGCGGCAGAGCCCTCCCCCTTGGCGCCGAGGTGCGCTCGGCGGCATGTGCTGAAGTGCCCCGCGAAAGCCGCACAAGTTGCCTGCGCGGCACGGCACCGGCGTCCGGGCGGCGGGGAGAGCCAGCGGCCGGCGAATCCTGTCCGATTCCGTTCTGTCCCCCCCACCGGCCCGGGGGGCGCTCCCCGGCGGGGCTGCCGGCAGCCAGGGTGATGTGGATCTTCGGGAAGTAAGAGGCGGTGTGGCGACGCGTTTCCCCCGGGCCGAGGGCCCCCCTGCCTCGGAGCCTCCCATGCTTTCGAGGCCCCCTCGGGGGGCGACGGCCCCACGGGAGGTGGGGGCGGCGCTACCGTGATGGCCCTGGAGGAGAAGCGGGAGAGGCGTCCACCCGTCACCCCCATGATGATCGAGGAGGAGGCCGCCCTGCGGAACGGCAGCCGGGGTGTCACGCCGGGTCCCTGGGCCGAGGCGGCGGGGCCGAGACCCCGCACCACGGAGCGGCACATCGCCGTGCACAAGCGCCTGGTGCTGGGCTTCGCCGTCTCCATCCTGGCGCTGCTGGCGGTGACCATGATCGCCGTGCTGCTCAGCGTCCGCTTCGAGGAGTGCGGCACCACCGCCGATAGTCCGCCGCGGGCCGGCGGCAACGGGAGCCTCTCCGGGGCCGCCCGACAGCCGACCGATGCAGGGCAGCCCCCCGGCCGGCCAGAGGAGGAAGCGCGGGGCGGGGAAGCGGCGGCGGCGGCGACGGAGGAGGAGGAGGAGGACGAGGAGGAGTGGCAGCGGCGGCGGGAGCTGCCGCCCTGGGCCCGACCGCGGCTGCCGCGACACCTGCGACCGCTTCACTACAACCTGATGCTAAGCGTCTTCATGGAGAACTTCACCTTCAGCGGGGAGGTGAACGTGCAACTGGAAGTGCTCAACGCCAGCCGCTACATCGTGCTGCACGCCCACCGCATGCACATCGAGGCGGTCCGCGTGGCCGAAGACAAGCTGGCCGGCGGCGTGAGGGTGGCCCGCTCCTTCTTCCACCCTCAGACACAAGTCTTCGTGGTCGTTCTCAACCGCAGCCTGGAGGCGCAGAAAAGTTACAATCTCAAGATCATCTACAATGCCCTTATCGAGAACGAGCTGCTGGGCTTCTTCCGCAGTTCCTACGTCCTTCACGGGGAGAGAAGGTAGCGGAGCGGCCGCGTCACCTCAACTCAATTCGGGTCGAAGTTGGCAGCCCCTCCGCAGCAGCCCGAGCCGAACTTTGGGCGGGGTGGCGCTAGGACCCGACGGGCCGCAGCGCCACCAGGCGGGGGAGGCCGCGGGCTTCGCGCTGCTCGGCGGCTGTTCCGCTGC
>VWZE01003164.1:7735-82481 GCA_013396675.1 Eubucco bourcierii | reverse complement strand
TGGGCATTGTAAAATGCCTTTTATTATGGTGGAGTGAATGACTGCAGTAATCAGGAGTTCTTACAGACCTGTATGGAAATGAGCAAATCAGAAAACAAAATAGTGTTGGCAGCAGGAGATGTAATTCACTTTGAGAACCAAGGAGATTATTTAAGCAGTTACTGCCTATTTAAGGTTGGTGTAGGAATAATTGAACTGTCAAATAGGTGTGGCAGTGACATTTCTCCAAACTTACTGTACCAGTGCCCTAGTTTTCGCTTGGAGAAGTGGCAACAATAACAACAAAAAGGCCTATTAGCTTTTTGAATCATTGTAGCTAAAGACGCGGGGTGGAAGGTGTCAGTAAAATGTTTCCCAATGTACTTGAGATACAAGTTGCTTTGTTTTTAATACACTTGAATATAGGCGTGCTGGGCGAGATCATCACCTTGTGAAAGGTAGCATTGCTATAGAGAAATCAGGACCTTCTTTTCTCTTTATACCAAGTGTCATCTCTTTCTTTTAGTTAGACATTGGTTTGTTAAAGCTCTGCCCTGGTGAGGCAGAATTGTGTCCAGTTCTGGGCCCCCCAGGTCAAGAGGGACATAGAACTGCTGGAGAGAGTCTAGCGCAGAGCTGTAAAGATGCTGAAGGGAATGGAACAGCTCTGTTAGGAGGAGAGCCTGAGGGAGCTGGGGCTGTGCTGCTTGGAGGAGCCTGAGAGGTGACCTCATCAATGGTTATAAAGATGGAAAGGTGAACACCAGGAGGCTGGAGCCAGGCCTGTGCGATGACAGAATAAGGGACAATGGGTGGAAGTTGAGGCATAGGAAGTTTCATTGAAACATGAGGAGGAATTTTTTCCCTGTGAGGGTGACAGAAGCCTGGCACAGGCTGCCCAGGGGTGTTGTGGAGTCTCCCTCTCTGCAGATATTGAAGAGCTGCCTGGATGTGTTCTGTGTGATCCGCTGTAGGTGCTCCTGCTCTGGCACGGGGGTTGGACTAGATGATCTTTTGAGGTCCCTTCCAGCCCCTGACATTCTATGATCAGTGCGTGGTTATAGTTTCAGGTATTTGGGGGAAGTATTGTTTTTCCTTTTCTACTGTCACAGGCTTTATGAGTGACCCAGTTTGGGGCCACTGGGCTACCCAGGACAGGAGGACAGAAATGACTCTTCCCTCTTTCCAGGAGTAAGAATGAGGATACTGCACACCAATTGGAAGTTTAACGAGAAATTCTTTTTGCAAGAGCATGTTAAGGGAGACCTAGGATCCCTCAGACTGCCACAATGACTCACCATAATATAAAGCAAATAACGCGTACCCTAAAGAAGGGAGCTTCTTTGTTTAGAATGTGCCCTTGTGGTGTAGCAATTTATTTTGATAAGTAACCCTTTTTTAATGTAGTACATAGCACCATTTGTAGTCCTTAGATGTGGACAGCTTCCTCTATGGTAGACAGACAGGGTTCTTTCATGCTCTGAGAGAACTTGATGTTCCAGCAGAGCTTTAGCATTTTGACATCTTTATACTTGATTAAAATACAGGAACCTTGCTGGAGTAGCAGTTGCTATAAAATAAAGGGATCTAAGCCATCGTTTTTTACTGTTGTTGCATGTGAGAAGTGAATAACTGGCTAACTGTGAGGCTTCACAGACATAATATTGCCTTTACTTTATAATTTTATTTCCTAAAGTTAGTACATTCCCTGTGTTCTTCACAGGTGACAGTTATAAATCATCCTGAAATGTTGATAGGCAAGTAAAAGTGTTTATGTTCTCACCGAAGATCTTTGCTGCTTTAATTGATGTGTAAAATGCAAGCGATATGCTATAGATTTACTTTGTGTCGTGTGCCAGGGTTTACTGGCAGTAATCAGCAGACATTTAATACAGAGCTGCTGCAGAGTACCAGAAGGGTATGCACATGTAACTTAAATGAACATCCAACTTTGGCGCAAATGAAAGGGGGAGAAAAAAGTAACTATTGCATCATGCAGGCAAACCAAACTAACAGCTGAGATGCCAAAACAGAGATGTGGTTGAGGAAACAGGTGCCTGCCTTTAATAGATGAGGTGGATTTAAAACACCTACCCTGGGTGTGCTGGGGAGACAGGCTGCAAGGCTTCCATTCCCAGAAGTACAACTATTTTCTGGCGATGGTTTGAGGAACTGGAGATAAAAGTGTCAGTGCCCAGAGAGGTGTGGAGAGAGATGGATGAAATTCTCAACTTGCTCTTCACGTTTCACATGCTATAGAAGTATTTTTTTTTCCCTTGGTTTTGCCTCCTAACACAGAGAGAAATAGATAGACAGTGTTTAGATTTTTGGGTTTTATTTTAAAGCATGTCTTTGTCTTGCCTTATGGAACCGCAGGCAAATTGATGCTTGCTAGTAACGCACATTATAAATATCACAGCTGCTGATAGCTGAGGTATTTTTAGGGTGGGATATTGACTGCCTAGTGTTTGCTCAGTTACGTGTATGTGGATATATCTCTTTGTCTGTGAGAGTACAGAAGATGCAGAACTTACCAGGTTCTATTAGTCTAGTGAGGGATTGTTTCGATGGCCTAAAACATAACAAGTTACAGAGACTCTGCAAGAAGTAGCAAAGAAAAAAACCAAACTGCCTTATTTAGAGACTGTCGGGATAAATACAGCACTCCTCAAGTATCTGTGTCTGAGCTCATTAAAATTGTTAATTGCAGAGGAAAGTTCATCATTCTTGCTTTATTAATAAGAGGCCCGTGCAGTTTTCCATGCTCACTTGAAGCTCCTGTTGATGTCTGTGGCTGTTTAGACTGTGCCTAGAATGCAGAATCAGGTCCACTTGAAATACTTTGCATATAAATTAAGTTGCTTTGCTTCATTTAATTGGCTGGTTTGGCTTCATGGTTCTAGTGTAAATCCACTGATAACATGGAACTTTGTTGGATTAACACTGGAATACCTGGCACCAGCTATTAACCTTATATTTAGCAACTGTATCCAGAATTATGATTCTGGTAATTTGTGTTTTCTAATGAGATAAGTAAAATGTGATATTATTAATTCTTTCAGTAGTTACTAGCCAAAAAAGTCTTTTTAATTTAGAAGAAAGGCCAATGGAAAATTTTTCAAGTTTAAAAGAAAAAAAAAATACCCTTATTTAAAAGGGGTGATAATCACAGCATGTCAAATGTTGGAAGGGATCTCCAGAGACCATCCAACCCCTCTGCCAAAACAGGATCAACCAGGGGACTCCACACAGGAATGCATCCAGGTGGTGTTGGAAAGGCTCCATAGAAGGAGACACCACAGCCTCTGTGGGCAGCCTGCTCCAGGGCTCTGTCACCTTTACTCTAAAGAAGTTTCTCCTCATGTGGAGCTGAAACCTCTGTTCCAATTTGTATCCATTGCTCCTTGGCTTATTGCTGTGCACCACCCAAAAGAGCTTGGCCCCCTCCACTTGCCCCCCAGCCCCTCAGCTATTGATAGACATTTCTCAGATTCCCTCTCAGACTTCTCTTCTCCAGCCTAAACAGCCCCAGGGCTCTCAGGCTCTCTCCATAGAGAAGATGCTCAATTCCCCCACTCATCCTCGTTGCTCTGTACTGGACTCTCTCCAGCAGGTTCCTGTCTCTCTTGAACTGCAGAGCCCAAAACTGAACACAGTATTGCAGGTGTGGTCTTAGCAGGGCAGAGTAGCGGGGGAGAAGAACCTCCCTGGACCTGCTGGCCACACTTTTTCTTGATGCCCCCCACAGGGTGCCATTTGCTCTCTTGCCCACGAGGGCACATTGCTGGCCCATGCAGTCCTTGCTGCCCACCAGCACTCCAAGGTCTTTATCTGCAGAGCTGCTCTCCAACAGGGGAGCCCCAGCCTGTACTGGTGCCTGCTGTTATTCCTCCCCAGGTGCACGACCCTGCCCTTGTCCTTCTTGAACTCTATGAGGTTCTCAGGCTGCCCAGCTCTGGTTGGATGGCAGCACAGCCTGAGGGTCTCAACCACCTGCCCAGTTTTGTACCATTGACTAGCTTGCTGAGGCTACTCTCAGTCCTCTTATCAAGGATGTTAATAAAGATAGTGAACAAAACCAGACTCGGTACTGATCCTCGGGGAACACCACTGGCCACAGGTTACTTCAGAAAACACCTGATAGAAGCAGAGAGGTGTGGATGCAGTATAACAAGACAGAAGTGCCACATTCGAAGAACTTTGGAGCACTATCTTATACTTTTTAAAATGAAACAAAGTATGTATAAAACCCAAGAAGGTTTAGAAAACGTAAATGAAGTGTTTGGTTTTCCTGATGGACTACCGAATTTGATTTTTCTCCCTCAGCTTTGGAGAGTACCACATTACAGAACAATGCTTATGGACTGATAGGTGCCACCATTTTCATTCTATCAAATCTCTCCATCCATCCTCTTTCCCTAGAGGAAGAAGATTTGATTAGCTAACCTCTAAACTCCTGATAAATGTTCACCTGGTCTAGGCAATAGCATTGTTAACTGCCAGCAGTGGGACCTTGGAAAGTGAGGCATGAGTCAATGGCACTCCAAAAGCCCATCCTCTAGCTTCATGGTTATGTAGATGGCTCCTGGTGATCTCATCCTGTGTGCCTCTAGTAAATGTTCTTGCCAAGCCAAATAATTCAGATTTTTAAGAGTAGCTACTTCCTTTTGCAGAGAGATCCTTGCACCTGGGTTTACTCCAAAAGTATAAATAATTCTCTCTCTGGATTGAAATCTCTTTAATTCTAAAGGAAGTGGGGAGGCAGGTGCCTGATGAGAAGAGGGTGAGGGACCTGGGGCTGCTTCATCTGGAGAAGAGAAGACTGAGAGGGGATCTAATAAATGTCTATAAATATCTGAAAGAGGAGGGGGACAGGCTCTGCTCACTTGCTCCCTGGGATGGAACAAGGAGCAGTGAATGGAAGCTGCAGCACAGGAGGTTCCAGCTCAACACAAGGGGGAACTTCTTGTCTGTAAGGGTCCCAGAGCCCTGACACAGGCTGCCCAGAGAGGCTGTGGAGTCTCCTTCTCTGGAGCCTTTCGAGGCCTGTCTGAATGTGTTCTGTGTGACCTGAGCTAGATTGTCTGGTCCTGCTCTTGCAGGAGGGTTGGGCTTGATGATCTCTTTGGATCCCTTCCAACCCCTAATATCCTGACATCCTGTGATTTTATTGCCAAACTCAAGCCTTCCCCATTCTATACAATGACATAGTAAATATCTTTTCCTCCTTCAGAGATCTTTTCCTAATCTGACCCATTAACTGAGAATGTCAATTAGGTCTCTACAAGGTGCTCCAGAAAGGAAAAGCACTGCTCTCTGCTCCTTTCATCATTTGCTTCTATTTGCAATTCTTGCGAAGCTCACAGACTGGTTGGTAGGACTTGCCCAGTTGCAGCAGTGCTGTGTAGTGCTGTGTCTCACTCAGACCAAGCTGCAACCAGTACAGAAGTACCACAAAGATGATTGAGGGAGTGGAACATCTTCATAGGAGGAGAGCCTGAGGGAACTGGGGGTCTTTATCTTGGAGAGGAGGAGCCTGAAGAGTGACTTCAAGAATGGTTATAAAGATGTGAAAGTGAGTGACAGGAGACTGGAGCCAGGCTCTGCTGGGTGATGTCCAGTGACAGGACAAGGGGCAATGGTGGAAGTTGAGACATAGGAAGTTTCATGTAAACATGAGGAGGAATTTCTTTCCTGTGAGGTAGATAGAAGCCTGGCACAGGCTGCCCAGGGGGGTTGAGGAGTCTCCTTCTCAGGAGATATTCCAAACCTACCTGGATGTGTTCCTCTGTGATTTGGTATAGGTGATCCTGCTCTGGCAGAAGAGTTGGGCTGGGTGATTGCTCCCTCCCTGGAGGTGTTCAGGACCAGGTTGGGTGAGGCCTTGAGCGACCTTTTCTAGTGGGAGGTGTCCCTGCCTATAGCACAGGGGGGTTGGCACTGGCTGAGCTTTGAGGTCCCTTCCAACCTAAACCAATACATGATCTTTCAAGGTCCCTTCCAGCCCCTGAGGTTCTGTGACTCTGTAAGTAATCACCAGTGGAAGACAATGGCTCTTGAATTCACTGTGTGACCATGAACTCTCATGTGCAGAGAAAGGCAAATTTGCCTGTCTTGGGGCAAGCCGGTTAAATCCCGGTGTGAGTTGAGGGCTGCCCTTGCGTGGCTTACATTGGATAGATAATTTTGACTATCTTTTTTTTTCCCCCCCCCCACACACCTTGAGGAACAGAACTACTACCAGTTCGGTATGAGACAAGGGAGGATCTATTTAACATCGGTGTGCAGATGTGTCAGAAACTTGCAGACTGTGCATTTTTCACCATTTGATGGCACCCCTGTCTCCCGTCCTCCTTAAACAACAAGAGTCAACCAATGCCATCCCTGGGAGGTGCACTATTTACACTCTTGGTTTGAATGAGGGGAGAGAAGCTCTGCAGAGGGACTTGGATAGGATTAGATCAATGTACCAACATTAATGAGATGAGTTTCAACAAGGCCAAGTGCCATGTCCTGCACTTAAGGCACAACAACCCCAAGCAACGCTACAGGTTTGGGGCAGTTTGGCTGAAGAGCTGCTGGCAGAAAGGGACCTGGGGGTTGTAACAGACAGGAGCTGAATATGAGCCAGCAGTGTGCCCAGGTGGCCAAGAAAGTCAATGGCATCCTGGCTGGGATTAGAAATGCTGTGGCCAGAAGGAGCAGGGAGGGGATTGTGTCCTTGGACTCGGCTCTGGCGAGGCCACACCTTGAGTACTGCGTTCAGTTTGGGGCACTTCAATACAAGAGAGGTGTAGAGGTGCTGGAGCCAGTGCAGAGGAGGGCAAGGAAGCTGGGGAATAAGTCTAATGAGGAGACACTGAAAGAGCTGGGGATGGTTAGTGTGAGGAAGAGGAGGCTGAGGGCAGACCTCATTGCTGTCTACAGCTACTTGAGGGGACATTGTGGAGAGGCTGCTCTGGGCTCTGCTCACAGGTAATTGGAGACAGAACAAGGGGGAATGGCCTCAAGCTGAGGCTGGGGAGGTTTAGTGGACATTAGGACAAAGTTTTCCATGGAGAGAGTGGTCAGGGACTGGAATGAGCTGCTCAGGTAGGTGGTGGAGTTCCTCACCCTGGTTGTGTTTAAGGGTAGTGTTTAGGGCTATGGTTTAAGGTGAATCTTGTAGAGTCGGGTTCTAGGTTGGACTTGGTGATGCTGAGGGGCTTTGCCAGCCTGCATGTTTCTGTGATCCTGTGGGTCCAGCACTGTGCACAGTTAGTGATCACTTTGTCTCTTTTCTAGGTTCCTGGGTGTTACGCAGTTTTCTCCTACTCACGCCAGAAAAGCCTTTCCCTGCTTTGATGAGCCCATCTACAAGGCCACTTTCAAAATCAGTATCAAGCATCAAGCAACTTACTTATCTTTGTCCAACATGCCAGTTGAAACTTCTGTTTTTGAAGAGGATGGATGGGTTACAGATCACTTCTCACAGTCCCCTCTCATGTCCACGTATTACCTAGCCTGGGCAGTCTGCAATTTCACCTACCGGGAGACCGTCACCAAGAGTGGAGTGGTTGTAAGTATCTCTGATGCCCTACCAAATACATTTCACTGCTTGGAAAGCCTTCAGTTTCCATCAGAGATCTGTCCAGCAAGTACTTAAAAGTACTAATTCCTGCAACTTGCTGATATTGTATATTGTTTGAGAGCTTTTCTGAGGGTATGTCTACCTTTTCTTTGTCTGATGCCTGTTGCACTGTGGGTGTGGTTGCCTGATGAACTGCTGAGTTCTTAAATATGCCATTTCACTTTGGTTTTCCTTGGGGGGTTTTCTCTACTTTTCCCTGTAGCCTGTTCAATACTGGTGTTTATGAGGTTGTTTATTGAAAGGAAGCAGTGATATCAGCAGAGCTTTCAGTCTCCTTCCTTCAGTAGTGACATGTCCCTTGGTGTGCTTTGTGCTAGCTCAGGAGGCTGATAAAGTAATTTCCATCATAGCTCTCTTGCTCAGGAGCAGGACTTTACAACCTGTCAGCATCAGGTTGATGGAAGCACTAACTTCCCAGAGCTGTTGTTCCCAAGTATGGCAGAGTCCCAAGAGTTAGGCCATGATCTAGTGTGAGGTGTCCCTGCCTGTGGCACGGGGGTTGGAATTGGATGATCCTTGTGGTCGCTTTCAACCCTGACTGATTCTATGAAAAAAAAAAAAAAAACAGCGAACCAAACCAAGAGCAAACCCCTTTATTTATGCCAGCTTTTGGGTTTGTTTACAGACATCAATCTCAGAACTGTGGAACAAGCCAAAACATACATGAGAAATGCTGTCAGCTTAATAGGATATTTCACAGGGCTGGCGTTTTGATTTTTCAGGTGAACGTAAAGAGAAACCTTTCTGTCTTAGTTGCTGTGAGTAACAGAGCCTGAAAACAGAGGTCTAGGTGGCAGTTTGACCTGTGTGGTTGAGCAAGAGGGATGTTTACCTTTCTGCAAATGCTCTATGACTTTGCGCTGCAACCTGGAGGAAAGACTGCAGAGCTCTATTCCATGACTGCTCAGATCAGGAAATGTCTTTATGACAACTTTTAACTAGCCTAAAGACTGAGCTGCAGTGGAGGGAGCTGTTACCATCTCCTCTGAGCCAAAGGTGTTCTTTACCTCAGAATCACAGAATCAGTCAGGGTTGGGATCACAAGGATCATCCAGTTCCAAACCCCTTGCCGTGGTCAGGGACACCTACCCTAGATCAGGCTGGCTGGAGCCTCATCCAACCTGGCCCTCCTTGTGCCAGCCTTAAGCTCTGCACAGCTGTATGAACTGGCTGAACGCTGACCTGAGAACACCAAGTGAACATGTAATGGGGTTTCATTCAAACCAGTTCTCTCACCCAGCTTTTTTGTGTGGCTGCCAGAGCCCTAACGCAGATTCAAGGCTGCACTGGTGGAAGGTGGACACATGACAGCCCTTGTCTTGGCTCCCCCCATTTGGGCTATACTGAAAAGATCAGGAAGTAAGTCTTGTTTTGTCACTGGAACACCTGAGTAGGACACTGGAGGCCTTTCAGTCCTTCCTAGCCCTTTGATACTGTGACCAGCAGACTGGGACACTGCTCTCTGCCCCTACAGAAGGTGAGGAGGAAGCATGCCTAGGAAGTGGTCCTGAGGTGCTTGAGGCTTACCAGGGTAAAGGATGTGTGTGGAAAGTTCTGAGGCCATGCTTGCAGTCCTAGTGGTTACCTGTGATGACTGAAAACCTTTGGAATTATGGCTTGGTGGGTTGTTTTTTTTTGGGTTATTTTGGTTGTTTTGTTTTGTTTTTTCTTTTTGCTGTGTTGTTTCTCTGCAAGTTCAGTGGGTTGAATTAATTCAGGAAAGGCTCTTACAGAGTGCCAAGGCAAAGAAATAAGGAAACAGAAGTGGATACCTGGTTCTTAGTGTTGTGGCCAACAGATTAGTTATCTGTACAAGGTGGATTGCTCTTGGTATGGGGAACTGCTTCTTTCTCAGTGTTGTAATAAAAGTAGAATTAGAGAGTGGTTTGAGTTGGAAGGTACCTTAAAAATCAACCTTACCTACCAGTGTGGGTTGGAGGTCGATCTGTTGCAGAGAGCAGCTCTGGGGAAAGGCACCTGGGAAACATCCCAACAGGATGACCATGAGTCATCTTAAAAGTGGGATCACAGAATCATTGAGGCTGGAATAGACCTCTGAGATCATCAAGTCTAGCCCATGAGCTAACACCAGGACATGGATCCATGAAGTAAGAGTTGCTGCCTTCTACAGAACCATGTAAGCAGGCTTAGGTCAGTATCAATGCATGCCCAACAGCTCCAGTCAGTTTAGAGCCAGCACCAGGGGACCATGGTTTTATACATGGCCTCCAGTCATTTTGGCTTAAGGTAGTGTAGCACTTCCAGCAGTCCATGAGTTGCTGGAGAGCTCAGCTGGATATTCCCTCACCTGCAGTGCAGTGGTCATCTGGAGGAGACTAAAGAGCTGACTTCCCTTAACAGTCCAAAAAAACCCCAAACCCCACATACTTCTGGTTGAACAACTATTCAGACTAACATTTTCCCCAGTGGGTTCCATTATTTGTTAGCTGCTAGGAAAAAAACCAAAACTAAACTACATCAAATTCTCTGTAAAATAACTGCAGTTACTATACAGCTCAGCCTGTGGCTTTTAGAAAATTATTGTGTATTTGAAGAATGTGTTAATATTTGTATGTAATAGCAGTAATGACCTCAAGACCAGGCATTTTCTGCCAGTTAATGACTACCTGAGTTAAAGGCCTAAGGCTCTGCCTTAGGCTCTCTCTTCAGCTGCTGGTTATTAGCTGCCAGCAAAGCCTCTCCATCAGTTATTATTTATTAATCAGTATTGAAGGAATCATTCACCAGGTGATTCTTTGTGGGTGAGCAAATTGATTACAGCAGAATGTTTTAGCTATCAAAAGTAGAATTAGTCCTCAATGAAAATTTTCTTCTTATTCTGCAACCTGACTTTAGTCCAGCTCCAGAGCTGAGCTCTATTTTCTAAACCCACCTGTAACTGAAAGGTAACTTTTGGTAGCCCATTGCTTGCCACTGGGAGGCCACACAGGTACCTGATAAACAGACAGCAGCTGTTGCAGGGAGCACTAGGGACAGTTCCGAAGCCTGGTGTTGTGCATACTCTCATTTCATCTTTGTGTGCCCTGGAATGCTGCTCTGATAGTGATAATGGTCCAGGCTCGAAGGAAAAGTTAGGAGTTGGAAGGGACCTCTGGAGATCTTCCAGTCCAACCCCCCTGCCACAGTAGGAGCAGAGAATCCAGCGCAGGTCACACAGGAACACATCCAGACAGGGCTGCAAAGGCTCCAGAGAAGGAGACTCCACAATCTCTCTGGGCAGCCTGTGCCAGGGCTCTCTCACCCTTACACTCAAGAAGTTCTTCCTCATGCTGAGCTGGAACTAAGTTCCTGTGTTGCAGTTTCCATCCCTTGCCCCTTGTCCCATGCCAGGGCACAAGTGAGCAGAGGCTGTCCCTGTCCCTTCCTTCCTGACCCCCAGCCCTCAGCTATTGAGACACATTGCTCAGATCCCCTCTCTGTCTTCTCTGCAGACTGCACAGCCCCAGGACTCTCAGCCTTTCCTCCTCAGGCAGTGCTCTAGTCTCTTCAGCATCCTTGTAGCCCTCCCTTGGACTCTCTCCTGAACAGGAGAGCCCAGTACTGGATGTGGTATTCCAGGTGTGGCCTCACCAAGGCAGTGTAGAGGGGGAGGAGAACCTCTCTGGATCTGCTGGACACACTCTTCTTAATGCCTCCCAGGATCCCATTGGCCTTTCTTGCCCACCAGGGCACATTGCTGTCCATGCAGAACTCGTCCACTAGCACTCCCAGGTCCTTCTCCACAAGGCTGCTCTCCAGCAGATCACCTCCCAACCTGTACTGCTGCAGTTTATTGCTCCTTTCCAGATGTAGGACTCTGCACTTATCCTTTAATTTTTGTTTTTCTTCACAATCATCTCACTCTTGCCTTCCCCAAAGTAGCTTACATTAAACAGTTAAAAATGCAATGCATGTTGCAAGGAACATCTTGGGAGAGTTGCAGTTATAGTGGGCTAGAAGAGCAGGCACAGAAGTGGACTTGGATATGATTTTTTGTGCTTGCTTTTGTTTGTATGAAGTTTTTGCTGTATTTGTAACAGAATCACAGAATGGTCTGGGTTGGAAGGAACCTACAAAGCTCATCCAGTCCAACCCCCTCTGCAATCAGCAGGGGCAGCCTCAACTAGTTCAGGTTGCCCACAGCCCTGTCCAGCCTCACCTTCAATATCTCCAGAGGTGGGGCCACAAACACCTCCGTGGGCAACCTGTCGCAGTCTTCCAGCACCTTCATGGTACAGAATCAGTTCCTAACATCCAATCTCAATCTGTTCTGCTCTAGTTTGAAGCTAAGGTTGATTCTGCAAGTGCCTTTTTACTCAGTTCAGAGCTTGCTTCTGTGGATTGTTTTAGTTAAGTGGCAAGCTGTAAAACAATACATTAGTAATCCAAAGAAATTGTAGCTTTTTCAGCTACACCACATCAATATTTGCTTGCCTGTTCTGTTTCAGGTTTGTATATTGAAAATGACTTCCAGTTTATTAATTTTTAAAAGGCAATGCTCCAAAATATGCTACAAACAAACAAAGCCCTATGTGATCAGCATCCAGGCTAAACCTAATTTGCCAGGGAATCTGTTAAAGACATGAATTGCAAACTTGCAATCCATGATTATTGATTTCTAGGTGAATTTGCAAATCAAATGCACCAGGAAAACACTGCACATGTGCTTACTCCTTTAAAAATCTGCTGTCTGTCAGCACTTGTAGTACAAGCAGTATTTAAATGTGATATTTGTTTTATTAGCAGAAACTCCCAGCTGCGCTCTGCAAATACTATTCTTGGGTTGAAAGATTTGATTCATAGAATCAGTCAGGGTTGGAAGGGACCACAAGGATCATCCAGTTCCAACCCCCCTGCCACGGGTAGGGGCACCTCACACTGGAGCAGGCTGTCCACAGCCTCATCCAGCCTGGCCTTAAACACCTCCAGGGATCAGGCTTCCACCATCTCCCTGGGCAACCCCTTCCAGGCTCTCACCACCCTCATGCTGAACAACTTCTTCCTAACATCCGGCCTGAATCTACCCATTTCTAGCTTGGTTCCATTTCCCCCCAGTCCTATTACTACTTGCCATCCTAAAATGCCCCTCCCCAGCTTTCTCATAGGCACCCTTAAGATACTGAAAGCTTTGAGTTGCAGGTTTGGCTGGGAAGATCACCTGCCAGCATCTGGTGACAGTGATGTGCTGAACTTTGGATTGTGCTTTTCAGGTGCCTGCTTGTTACTACACCCAGTTTCTTACTTTGTGGCTGATGTGTAGGTTTTTGGCTTACTTGCAGTCATACCGAGCAGAGAGAGGGGCAACAGGTGTGATTTGTGGGGTGATGCTTGTCAGAACAGCATTTTGATCAGGTGGTCATAGGACTGGGTAGGGCTAAGGGAAATGGAGCCAAACTGGGGAATGGAGCCAAGCTAGAGATGGAGCCAAGCTAAAGACAGAAGCAAGGTAGAAATGGGTAGATTCAGATTGAATGTTAGGAAGTTGTTCAGCATGAGGGTGGTGAGAGCCTGGAAGGAGTTGCGCAGGGAGGTGGTGGAAGCCTGATCCCTGGAGGTGTTTAAAGTCAGGCTGGATGAGGCTGTGGACAGCCTGATCTAATGTGAGGTGTCCCTGGCCAAGGCAGAGGGGTTGAAACTGGATGCTTCTTGTGGTCCCTTCCAACATGACTGATTCTACGATTGCCATTCTGGACCTTCAGGAGCAACTCTGCTTGAAGCTGCTTCGCTGGGGGGTCTATTCTTTAAAGAAATGTTCTGAGGCTTCATAGTAGTTTCCACTCATTCCCTGCCATTTGCTCAGGGCACAGTAGTGTGATGTCCCTGGAGTTCCTTCTCTTTCCCACATTCTAAGCAGGAGAAGGAGGGGGATGGAAGCAGAAAAGCTGTTTCCTTTTTCCTTTCATGTGCTAATGAGCATATGCTTAGTGATAAGGACTCTGACAACATAACTCACAGTGAAGGCTGAACACCGGAGCTGTGCTCAGCTTTCTGTACTACATTCTTTCCTGTCTCCTTATGCCTCTTATGCTCTGCTGTCATATTTGACCTCATTAACTTACTCGTTAAGGTCTGTGTCTGTGGCATCAACACGGGTTCTGCTTTCTGGCATGCAAGAAAGCGATGAGAGTCCCTTAATGCATTTCCTGAGAGTTCTGCTCTTGCTCCAAATGCAGAAAGGAAGTGCCAAATGATCTGTAGGAGATGTCTCACCTCAGGACAACACAAAGGTGAACACATTCCTTCAGCAGCCTCAACACCTATCAGTCACAGCAGCCTTATCCCGTGTGCTTTACCACAGCGAGTGCGCTCTGTGCAGCGCCAGTGGATTACCCAGGCATGTGGCTTAGCTGACATCCAGCTGAGTGACAGCTCCAGTGTTGGTGAGGGAGAAGGATGATGTGCACTTCTGTTGCTTTACAGACCAGTCTCTTCTCCAGGGTTTATGCAACTTTAAATCATAGTTTTCATAAAGAAATAGAGCTTATTTGTTCCTGGTTTTTACAGCTGGTGGTGAGGTCTATTTCTGAGATTTGAGATGGCTGCCAGCCTCTCCTTACAGAATGGGTTAGATTGGAAGGGACCTCAAAGCTCAGCCACTTCCAACCTCCCTGTGCCATAGGCAGGGACACCTCCTACTAGAACAAATCGCTCAAGGCCTCATCCAACCTGGCCTTCAACTCCAGGGAGGTTGTGGAACACAGAATGTCAATGATCAAAGATCACATTCTGTGCTTCTGTGCTCCTCAACCTCCTTGGGCAACCTGTGACAGTGTCTCACCACCCTCACTGCAAAGAACTTCTTTCTAATGTCCATTTTCCATCACCCCTCTGCTGACTTAAACCCATTCCTCCTCCTCCTGTCATTACCAGACCTTGTCAGTAGTCCCTCCTCAGCCCTCCCGTAGTCCCCTTCATAGAATCATAGAATCAACCAGGCTGGAAGAGACTTCCAAACTCATCCAGTCTAACCTATCACCCAGTCCTAGCCAATCAACTAGACCATGGCACTAAGTGTCCCATCCAGTCTTTTCTTCAGGTGGCAGTTAACTATCCATAACATTTACCTTAAGGCTTGTCTCTACCCTATATATTTTTTATCTCTGTGTGTTGAACAGCCTGCACATATAGCATTTTGTTTTTACCTTTGTCCCAATATGTTTTGTTGCCTGGAGTAGAGGAAAGACTCTAATGTGTGTGGTATTAGCCTCATTTCACAGGCTCACAGGATGCTAGGGGTTGGAAATGACCTCTGGAGATCTTCCATTCCAACCTCCCTGCCACAGCAGGAGCAAAGAATCCAGCCTAGGTTGCACAGGAACACATCCAGACAGGGCTGGAAAGGCTCCAGAGAAGGAGACTCCACAACCTCTTTGGGCAGCCTGTGCCAGGGCTCTCTCACTATTACACTCAAGAAGTTTTTCCTCACGCTGAGTTGAGAGGCAGAGGACCTAATCTGTTTGATTTGCTATGAAGGTGTCCATAGTGTTAAGAAGACTCTGTAATTCTTGTAGCAGGCTGCTTTCACACTTCAGGCACCAAAGCTGAAGAGGTTTGTTTTTAATCAGGTGCCATAATGGCAAAACTTCATAGTGTGTTTTTCCAGGGTCTAGCCTGGCACATGCTTGCTGGCTTCTTGTGTTTGCATGGGGCTAGCTCTGCAGCTGTGGGAATAGCCAGGATGGCTCTTGACTGTGTTGCAGATGACAATATTATTCTTGCCTTCGTTGCAACTCATAGCAGCTGTTGCATCTGCCCAACTCTTTGAGTTACAGAATCACTGAATTAATTAGCTTGGAAAAGACCTCTAAGATCATTGAGTCTAACCTAACCTAACACCTTCTAATTAACTAACCCATGGCAGCAAGTGCCTCATTAAGTCTTCTTTTAAACACCTTCAGGGATGGGGACTGCACCACCTCCTCAGGCAGACCATTTCAATGCCAATCACTCTATCAAGAACTTCTTCCTAACATCCAGCCTAGATCTCCCCTGGCACAACTTGAGACTGTGCCTCTTCATTCTATTGCTGGGTGCCTGGGAGAAGAGACCACCTCCACCTGGCTACAACCTCCCTTCAGGTAGCTGTAGAGAGCAATGAGGTCTGCCCTGAGCCTCCTCTTCTCCAAGCTGCACACCCCCAGCTCCCTCAGCCTCTCCTCACAGGGCTGTGCTCCAGGCCCCTCCCCAGCCTTTGTGCCCTTCTCTGGACATTCAAGCACCTCAACATCTTTCTTAAAGGGAGGGGCTCTGAACTGGACACAGGACTCAAGGTCCAGCAGGTAGCCCCATCCCCTGGCAAGCTTCTTGTGCAGTAGGGTGGCGACGGGTGGCAGAGGTCCAGCTGCACTGGCCTGGTTCCACTGAACGCTACCCTTAGGAGATCCTCCACTGTTCCTACCTGGCAGCTTTCAGGCTACTGTGGGCTGTTGAGACATAGCAAGAGCAGGCAGAGATGGAAACTGAGCCTGTTATCTGCTTATTTGGAGCAGCCTAATTTGAAAGCAGATTATGTTTCTCTTTGAAGAGTAAATGACCCTGAAGTCTATTAAAAAAAAAAAGAAAAAGTTATCCTACAGTGGATTAGCCTGAAAAATATTTAGTGATGTGTTTGTTTCACAGCACAGTGGAGCTGTGTAGCAGTGTGGGAACACACTGAGAAGACAAATACTTTATTTTCTTGGAATTGCTGCAGTGGGGGAGGGTTAAGATGCAGAAGATAGTTCAGAGCAGTTCCTGGGGATTCCTCTGGAGGTACTTACGTTGTGTTCCCTCGCACCTTCCCTCTGAGAGCAGGGCTTGCTTTGGTAGTATTAGTTTGAGTGCGCCCTCAGGAAGTTTGCTCATGACACCGAGCTGTGTGGGCTACTGACAGTTGGAGGGAAGGTTCCATCCAGAGGGATCTGGACAGACTGCAGAAGTGCAACCAAGTCAACCTCATGAAGTTCAACAAGACCAAGTGCAAGGTCCTGCAGCTGGGTCAAGACAATCCCAAGCATCAATATAGGCTGGGCAGTGACTGGCTGAAGAGCAGCCCTGAAGAGAGGAACTCGGGGGTGCTGGTGGATGAGAAGCTCAACATGAGCCAGCAGTGTGTACTTGAAGCCCAGAGACAAAACCAAATCCTGGGCTGCATCAGGAGAAGTGTGAGCAGCAGANAAGGGAGCTACAAGAAAGCTGGGGAGGGACTTTTGAGGCTGTCAGGTAGTGATAGGACTGGGGGGAATGCAACCAAGCTAGAAATGGGTAGATTCAGGCTGGATGTTAGGAAGAAATTGTTCAGTATGAGGGTGGTGAGAGCCTGGCAGGTGTTGCCCAGGGAGGTGGTGGAAGCCTGATCCCTGGAGGTGTTTAAGGCCAGGCTGGATGAGGCTGTGGCCAGCCTGATCTAGTGTGAGGTGTCCCTGCCCACGGTAGGGGGCTTAGGACTGGCTGATCCTTGTGGTCTCTTCCAACCCTGACTGGTTCTATGATTCTAGTCACAGCAACCTGGAACCTCAGTTAAGATTAGTATCCTGAAGACAGCAAGGAGCACCTTAGTTAATAAAGATAAAAGAAGGGATATAGAAGGGGAAGGGAATGAAAGGTGGAGGATGTAGAAGGAGAAAGGAATAAAAGGTGGAGGATATAGAAGGAGAAGGGAATAAAATGTGAAGGATATAGAAGGAGAAGGGAATAAAAGGTGGAGGATATAGAAGGAGAAGGGGATAAAAGGTGGAGGATATAGAAGGGGAAGGGAATAAAAGGTGAAGGATATAGAAGGAGAAGGGGATAAAAGGTGGAGGATATAGAAGGAGAAGGGGATAAAAGGTGGAGGATATAGAAGGAGAAGGGGATAAAAGGTGGAGGATATAGAAGGAGAAGGGGATAAAAGGTGGAGGATATAGACGGAGAAGGGGATAAAAAGTGAGGAAGGAAGAGGGGAAGTGAATAAATTTCCAAGAGAGAAGTGTGCCTACTGAATTGTTTGCGTAGCACACGTGTGTTTTGCAGATCTCCAGTCCTCTGGCTAATTAAATCACAGCCTGCCACTAAACAGCAGTGCATCCTGGTGTTGTGTTACTGAAAAGCCTTTCTATGGATTTAAAATTTTCTACTGTTTTGGAGTGAATTCATTGCTACCCTTTAAATACCGTGGGGGGGGGAAGAAAAGGGGAGTCTGATTTATACCTGGTGAGAAAGTTTTTTGGTGTTTTATTTTTAAAAAGAATTATTTATTTTCTATGTGACCTGAATAATTCAAATAGAAGCCCAAAGCTGTGTATGGGAATGTCAATGAGTGATCACATCTACTGCTATGTTTAAAGTCCTCTGTATGAGTGCATATGCATTCATAAAGTAAAATAAATACTTGCATCTTTGGCTGCAGCTGTGTCAAAGAAGGCATAAGCTTCTCCCCCTGCCCTGCTATACTAAAGGAATACAAACGCCTGCAGGGACAGGATGAGGGCAATGGCTTCAAACTAGAGAAAAGCAGATTTAGGTTGGATGCTAGGAACAGGTTCTGCACCATGAGAGGTAGTGGAACACTGGAACAGGGAAAGTCTTCTCTGGAGCATTTCCAGGCCTGTCTGGATGTGTTCCTGTGTGACCTGAGCTAGATTGTATGGTCCTGCTCTGGCAGGGGGCTTGGACTAGATGAACTCTTTAGGTCCCTTCCAACTCCTGACATCCTGTGAGCCTGTGGGAGGTGGTTGTGGCTCCGTCCTGGAGGTATTCAAGGTGAGGCTTGACAGGGCTCTAGCAACCTGATTTAGTTGTGGATGCCCCTGATGACTGCAGAGGGGGTTGGACTGGATGAGCTTTGGAGGTCCCTTCCAACCCAGACCACTCTATCAATAATTCTTCTCGTTTTACTGGAGTTCTGCTAATTGAATTCTGATGATGGGAAGAGTGATGCCCAGACTTGGTTTCTTCTCTTTATTATCATTTCCTTGTTCCTGTATTCCTTATTCCTGTATTCCTTAGCTTTTCCAAGTGTTTAAAACATGCTGAATGTGCATTTTCAGAATCCAAGTGATCCCAGGGAATATCTGATACATTTCAGTTTGCAGTAGTTCTTTTTCTGTGGTGAACAGAAACAGTAGCAGTGCCCTTGCTTGGAAACCTTCCATTGTTGTGGTGGATTGAGGGGTTCCAGGTTGCTGCAATTGTCTCACACTCAAGTTGTATTCATGCAACTCTTTGTCCACCTACTTGCACAGGGAGTATGCATTTGAGATATTCATGAAGTGTGCATTTGCCTTTGTGTCTGAGTTGGACAACTTCCTGTGCTGGTTCCTTTGGGTAAGGGAGTATGTGGCTTTTCTTCTCTGTTCCCTTTGTTCCACTCGAAGGAGTACCTAGGGTAAGTTTCTGCTGGAATCATGGAATTGTTTGAGTTGGCAAAGACCTCTAAGATCATCAAATCCAACCATCAACCCAACACCACCATGGCCATTTAAACCATGTCCCTAAGTGCCACATCCTGATGTTTCTTGAACACCAGCAGGGATGGTGACTCCAACTGTGAGACCTCTTTTAGGTAGACCTCCCTTGGCATGGGATCACAGGATCACAGAATGTCAGAGGTTGGAAGGGACCTCCAGAGAACATCCAGTCCAACCCCCCTGCCAAAGCAGCATCACCCAGAGCAGTCCACACAGGAATGCATCCAGGTGGGATTGGAAAGTCTCCAGAGAAGGAGACTCCACAACCTCTCTGGGCAGCCTGCTCCAGGGCTCTGGCACCCTCACTGTAAAGAAGTTTCTCCTTGTGTTGAGCTGAAACCTTCTCTGTTCCAGTCTGTTACTTGACTTATTACTGGGCATTTTTTTCAGATACAATAATACTCTCAGAGTAGAGAATTGTAAAGCAACTTTAAAGTTTCCAGAAAGAACAAAAGCAATTTAATCAAACAAAAGAGTATGCTTTAACATACCATACTGAACATGTTGATCACATTCATCTTCTACCTGGGAACCAGCAGCATCCATAATTGTTTTGAAGGCTCCTTAAATCATACACAAAAAGCATACACATTCCTTAAGTCAACACAGTTATCTCCACTTGTGGTTGGACTCTATCTAGAGGTCCCTTCCAGCCCTTCTACTGTTGAAGGTTTATTCTTGAGCCAAACCCATTTGGTCTGAGCTGGAAATTTAGGCAGTTAATAGGAGCAGTTTTAAAATGACATTGCAGTCACCCATTGACTCTAATGAGCATTATTTATTTTTTTTTTTTTTTTAGAATCACAGAATCAGGTTTAGAAGGGACCACAAAGATCATCAGTTCCAACCTCCCTACCATGGCCAGGGATACCTCATACTGAATCAGGCTGCCCACAGCTTCATCCAGCCTGGCCTTAAACACCTCCAGGGATGAGGCTTCCACCACCTCCCTGGGCATCCTCTTCCAGGCCCTCGCCACTCTCATGCTGAACAACTTCTTCCTAACATCCAATCTGAGTCTACCTATTTCTATCTCTCTTCCATTCCCCCCAGTATTATCACTACCTGCCAGTCTAAAATGTCCCTCCCCATCTTTCTTGTAGCCCCTTCAGACACTGAAAGGTCACAATAATGTCACCTGGGAGACTGGCACAGCTTGCCTAGGGAGGTGGTGGAAGCCTCATCCCTGGAGGTGTTTAAGGCCAGGTTGAATGTGGTTCTGGGCAAACTGCTCTAGTGTGAGGTGTCCCTGCCCATGGCAGGGGGGTTGGAGCTGGCTGACCCTTGAGGTCCTTTCCAGCCCTGACAACTGGGTGATAGTGAGATGAAGATGACTCTCTTTCAGGAAACTTGGGACTCCTTGCACTGAAACAGCTTTGAAATGCTTCACTAGCTTGTATGTAAGAGGTGCTTGAGCAGCAGAAAAAGTTCAGTGAAAGCATAATTTAGGTATGGAAATGAAGATTTGCAATCTGCATGGTTACAATGGGGCACATTGTAACATTTGTCTTTACTACAAAATACTTTGATGAGTCACACATGGCTAGGAATGATTATACTACCATGAAGTATTGTGAGGATAAAAAGGATCAGTGAATCATAGTGCAGCTGGCAGGGTAGAGTTGCCTGGTTTCATAGTTGGCATTATTCAGGGGTTGATGGCTAAGCAGCAATATCCTGAGCGCTGTTTTGTGTGTGTGTCTATGTGCTTTAGCAGCATTTTTACCTCTTTAAATGTATTTAATGACACAACCTACTCCTTAACTGAACTGTCTCCAGCATGAGGATAATTTGTGGTATCTACGTGAGGTAGTCCAGAGAGGAGCAAAGCTGAGTTCCCTGCAGAATCTGTCTGCTCTGAGAGATGCTGCTCAGTTGCAGAGGAGATTTACTGATGCTAGGCTGTGCTCATACAGTTGCACTACTGTAGCTGTCTGCTACAGGTCAAGACCAATGTCCTAACCATAGAGATGGTTCCTCCAGAGGGTACAAAGAGCAGCCCAGTGGGTGGACACAGGAAATTGTTATTCCATCCCCACAATACCTGCAACTCCACTTTACAGGGAAACAGCACAAGCTGTCCAGGCTCATCTCCCTCTTTCTGCCCCTTTCCCGGTGTGGTCTCCCTTATCTTTAATATGGAGTGGAGTGGGGTCTGGAGCTGGCAAGCTGAATGTTAACTGTGTCACACAGGTTTGGCATGATTTGGGGACCTGGGTTTTTAGCCTGGTTTGGAGGAAGGTGGCCTTTAGGAAGAAGTTTATGCTGAGAGAGTGGTCAGGGGCTGGAATGAGCTACCCAGGGAGGTAGTGGAGTCCCCCAACCTGACCGTGTTTAAGGGTGGTTTGGATGTGGTGCTTAGGGCTATGCTTTAAGGTGCACATTGTAGACTAGAGTTATGGGTTAGGAACCTGGACAGGCTGGAGAGTTGGGTCCAGGCCAACCTCATGAAATTCAGCAAGGCCAAGTGTAAGGTCCTGCACCTGGGTAGGCACAATCCCAAGCACAACTCCAGGCTGTGTGGGGAATGCCTGAGAGTAGCTCTGAGGAAAAGGCTCTGGGGGTCTGGGGTGATGAAAAGCTCAACATGAGGCTGCAGTGTGAGTGCAGCCCAGACAGCAACTGTGTGCTGGGCTGCATCAAGAGCAGTGTGGGCAGCAGGGCAAAGGAGGGGATTCTACCCCTTTGCTCTGCTCTCCTTAGACCCCACCTGAAGTCCTGTGTGCAGTTCTGGAGCCCCCAGCACAAGAAGGACATGGAAGTGTTGGAGCCAGTGCAGAAGAGGCCACAAAGATGCTCAGAGGGCTGCAGCAGCTCTGCTGTGAGGACAGGCTGAGGGAGTTGGGGCTCTGCAACNGAAGTTGTTTGCAGTGAGGGTGGTGAGACACTGGCACAGGCTGCCCAGGGAGGTTGTGGAGTACAGAAGCACAGAATGTGATCTTTGATCCCATTCTGTGCTTCTGTGCTCCGCAACCTCCATGGAGGTGTTCAGGACCAGGTTGGATGAGACCTTGAGCTATCTGTTCTAGTGGGAGGTGTCCCTGCCTATGGCACAGGGAGTTGGAATCGGCTGAGCTTTGAGGTCCTTTCCAACCTAAACCACTCTGTGATTCTATGACATAGGCAGTTTGTACTCTCTTACCCTGTATGTGCAGTTTGTGGCTGTTTTTTGTTTCCTATGTGTGTGTCATTGCACTGAGTGACATTGAATTTCCTCAACCATTTGACCAGCCAAACACTTGATGCCACGGGGCTCACCTGCAGCATTTTGTACATGCTACTGTCATGGATTATTCTGCTGTACACATTTCTACTTACAGCTCCTTGTCAGTTCTGGACATATGAATTATCTCTGGTAGTAAAGAGTTCCTGACTAGGCAAGGAAATGACAGTTGCATGTTCTGTTTGGGGACAGAAAACTTTGATGGGACTTTACTGAAAGGTCTTGCTGAAAAAGATTCTGACAGTGTGGTAATATACATGACTGAGACAGGTGAATAGGGAATATAAGGGTTGTTACTGGAAGTCATAGGTAATTATGGCTCAGATCACTCCTGTGTGAGAAGATACAAAGCCAGGCTGGGGAAACTGGAGGTGTTCAGCCTGGAGAAGAGGCTCTGGGCAGACCTTATAGCAGCCTGCCAGTACCTGAAGGTACAAGAAGCTACAAGAAGGCTGCAGAGAGACTGTTTGTAAAGGGACAGGACGAGGGTAATGGCTTCAAACCTGAGCAGAACAGATGGAGATTGGATGTTAGGAACAGGTTCTGCACCAGGAGAGTGGTGGAACACTGGAACAGGTTGCCCAAGGAGGTGTTTGTGTCCCCATCCCTGGAGATATTGCAGGTGAGGCTGGACAGGGCTATGGGCAACCTGAGCTGTTGGAGGATGTCCCTGCTGAGTGCAGAGGGAGTTGGAATGGATGAGCATTGGAGGTCCCATCCAACCCAGACCATTCTGTGATTTTATGAGGTCTAGTAACATTAGGAATTGTTCTTCATGGAAAGAATGATTGGGATTGGAATGGGCTGCCTGAGGAGGTGGTGGAGTCCCCATTCCTGGAGGTGTTTAAGAGTAGGCTGCATGAGGCACTTGGTGCCATGGGTTAGTTAATGAGAAGGTGTTAGGTGATAGGTTGGACTCAACATCTTTAAAACTTTGAGCCTATGTTAGCTGATCTCATGTAGATTGATCTGCTCTGGAGTGTTCTGAATCACTCTGTAGGTTCTCTTGCCTGCATGGAGCTCACCGACTGACAGTGGAGGTACAGATACCAGCTTGTATGCAGGTGTACATGAGAGAGACTTCTGGCATCTGGAAGACATCTAAAGTGCCTGCTCTATGAAACATCACTCTAACTGCAGTGTTAGTTAAAGTGTAGTGTTTTAACTGGAATTCTGCCACCTTTGGGTTTTGAAATAATCAATAAATAACTCTCTAAAGGGTGGATGAGACCAGACACTTTTCAGTCATGCTCAGTGCCAGGACAAGGGGCAGCACATGTAAACTGGAACACAGAAATTTCCATCTGAACATAAGGAAAAATCTTACCTTGAGGGTGACAGAGCACTGGAGCAGGCTGCCTGTAGAGGCTGAGGAGCCTCTTCTCTGGGGACTTTCAAAACCTTGCCTGGGATACCATCCTGTACAACTAGCTCTAGCTGAAGCTGCTTTAGCAATGAGGTTGGACTTAGATGATCTCTAGAACTCCCTTCCAACCCCTCTCATTCTGTGCTGCTGTGAGAGTAAACATTCTGCTTTATTGCCTCCCTGCTTGCCTGTCTGTCTGCCTGTCTGTCAACCTGGAGAAGAGAAGGGTTCAAGGAGAACTTGGAGTGGCCTTCCAGTATTTGAAGGGTGGCTACAGGAGTAGGCTGAGTACTAGAAGATCAGAAAGATTTTGTTTCTTCTTTCTATTTCAAATTTTCCTAATTTGTATGGAATGCTAGTAATCTATAGCTGTAACAAGTTGAATGAAAAAAAAAAAGAGGGAAAAATGAAAAAAGAAAGAAAAAAAGGAAAAAAGAGAAAAAAGGAAAAAGGAAAAAAGGGAAAAAAGGAAAAAGGAAAAAAGGAAGAAAGGAAAAAAGGGGGAAAAGGGAAAAAGGTAAAAAGGAAGAAAAAAGAAAAAATGGAAAAAAGGGGAAAAATGAAAAAAGGGAAAAAAAGGAAAAAATTGTTGGTATGTGGAAAGCAGTTTTGGTTTGGTCAGTTTTTATTTTGTTGTCTCAGACTGGAGTTAGGAAGGAGATGCTATTCCTTTTGAACATCCCCTGGAGTGGCTTGAAGACACAAACAAGACCATGTTAAGATGAGACTGTTTATTAAAGAGAATGGAGCAAACAAGACAGAGAAAGAAAAGGAGAGAGAGAGAATGGAGAGAGCAGGATCAAGAGTCACCATCCCATGGTCCTTCTATGGTGGCAGGGGTGGGGAGAGATGTCCTGGGCTGCTGCTGCCAACCTGAAATGTCCCCGGTGATGTTCCCCCCAGTAAGCTGTCATAGCCCAAGGCTTCTATTATGTTCCTGGTTCATTCATTGTAGCTCTTCCTGGCCCACAGCATTGTCATATTACAGGGTGTCTTTCCTGTGTGCCTGCAGGGGTTGGCATTGAGTGCCCCTCTTTGCCATCCCCTGTCCACCACACCCCCTGGGTGGTTTCTATCTTGGTGGGTAGATCTGACACATCAGGTAGATCTGCCACGATGATCTTCGTTGAGACACTGCTCAGTTCCTCATGTAGTCGTCACATGCCCAGGTGATCTACAAGAGAGGATCTCTCACTCATTAAAGCATCCAAGACTGTTAGTGACAGGAAGATGATTTCTCTGCTTTCTAGATAGCATATTAGAACTGGGACTGATATCTCATGTCCTGGTTTGAGCGCCTCTCTGTGCTAGAGGTGAACAGACAGTGAAGGCCTGAACTGATCATGGCACAGATCATCCTAGAGCTGGACAATGCCAAACAGCATCATTGGGAACTCTGAAATGGAACCAAGTGTTCCAGACCTGGACTTCTAATCTGAAATAGATTGCCTGAAGTTTTGTACCATTTTCTGCTCATCAGCATTCAGCCACACTGCAGGATAGAGGAAAAATACAGAAGCATAAGGAAAAAAAAAGATAAAAAGAGACTGGGAGCTGGAAAAAGATAAATGACTTTGCTGTCAGTGCAGTATAATGAAAATCAAATCAGTGCTTGGCAAAGCGCAATTGCCTGGCGTGGCCGAGTCCAGGCACTGTTCTAAGTAAAATCAGGAGAAATAGATCCCATGAAGTCCTAAGAGTGAGTGGGACTTACATGTTTAGTGTCTGTGCAGTTATTGGCATTGCCAATAAAGGAATTTTGTTGTTGACAGAGCGAGGTGCCTGTTACAAACCCCTTTTTGGTTTGTTTAGGCTGAGTGGAAAAAGATTCCTAAAGCTGGATGCAGTCAAAAGTGTAGCACAATTGTTTGTGAGACCCCCACCTGGAGGTCCTGCGTGCAGTTCTGGAGCTCCCAACACAAGCATGACATGGAAGTGTTGGAGCCAGTCCAGAGGAGGCCCACGAAGATGCTCAGAGAGCTGCAGCATGTGAGCAGCTCTCTGAGCGCAGTGAGGACAGGCTGAGAGAGTTGGGGCTCTGCAGCCTGGAGAAGTCTTCAAGGAGACCTTGGAATGGCCTTCCAGGATCTGAAATGGGTTGCAGGAGGGCTGGGGTGGAACTATTGACAAGATCTTGTCATGACAGGAGGAGGAGGAATGGATTTGAACTGGCAGAGGGGAGATTGAAAGTGGATTAGGAATAAGTTGTTTGCAGTGAGGGTGATGAGACATTGGCACAGGTTGCCCAAGGAGGTTGTGGAGCATAGAAGCACAGAATGTGATCTTTGATCATTGACATTCTGTGCTTCTGTGCTCCACAACCTCCCTGGAGGTGTTCAGGACCAGGTTGGATGAGGCCTTGAGCAACCTGTTCTAGTAGGACGTGTCCCTGCCTATGGCACAGGAGGGTTGGAACAGGCTGAGCTTTGAGGTCCCTTCCACAAAACTATTTTGTGATAATGATCACAGAATCACAGAACTTTAGAGGTTGGAAGGGACCTCCAGAGATCATCAAGTCCGACCTCCCTGCCAAGGCAGGATCACCCTGGGTAGTTTGCACAGGAATGCATCCATGAGGGTTTTGAAAGTCTACAGAGTCACCACAAATGATACCCAGGAGTTAACGAGCTGCAGACTCAGTGTTAGTGTGTTCACCACTGCTCACGATCTTTGCTCTCCTGGCAGATGTTGGTTGTTGAGGAAAGGATTGTCCTGTATGGCGTCTTTCAATAAACCTTCAGTGTTGCTGAGCTGCTACTTTCCACCAGCTCTGGTGACACTGATGGTGGTGATGGTTGAAGGTGATCATTTCTAGTGGGGCCAGATAAACTCTCTCTATAGTTTTATCCCTTTGTGACTGTATTTTGGCTGGAACTCCTCTCCTGTGAGGACAGGCTGAGGGAGTTGTTGAGTTTATAGATGAGATGGCTCCGAGGAGACCTCTTTGTAGCCTTCCAGTATCTGCAGGGGCATACAAGAAAGCTGGGGAGGGACTTTTTAGGGTGACAGGTAGAAAGAGGACTGAGGGGAGTATATCCAAGCTAGAGGAGGGGAGATTTAGATTATTTGTTAGGAAGAAGTTCTTCAGCATGAGGGTGGTGAAAGCCTGGAAGGGGTTGCTCGGGGAGGTCTTGGAAGCCTCATCCCTGGATGTTTTTAAGGCCAGGCTGGATGTGGCTCTGGGCAAGCTGCTCTAGTGTGAGGTGTCCTTACCCATGGCAGGGGAGTTGAAACTGGCTAATCCTTGAGATCCCTTCTAACCCTGACAGTTCTGTGATTTTCTTCTTGAATCCCTGAAGTAGTGATGATGATGTTGTGACAATCTTAACTTCTTTTATGTTCATAGTTTTATCTGCTTCTAGGCTTTCTCATAGCTCTTCTTCTCTTCTTCAATAGTTACACAGCTAGGCAACACCAGAGCTGCACCCTGGCTCGCAGGCAGCTGAACCCCTGAGTGGTGAAAGAATCACAGAATGCTAGGGAGTGAAAGGGACCTCCAGAGATCAAGTCCAACTCTGCTGCAAAGCAGAACCAATTTGGACAGGTCATACAGGAACACGTTAACAGAACCACAGAATGTCAGGGGCTGGAAGGGACCTCCAAAGCTCATCCAGTCCAACCTCCCTGCCAGAGCAGCAGGAGCACCCAGGAATGCATCCAGGTGGGTTTGGAAAGTCTCCAGATGAGGAGACTCCACAAACTCTCTGGACTGTAGCTGAGGTTGCTCATGACTCCAGAACCTCTCTGGGCAACCTGTGCCGGGGCTCTGTCACCCTTACACTCAAGAACTTCTTCCTCGTGCTGAGCTGGAACTAACTCCTTGTGCTGCAGTTTCCATCCCTTGCCCCTTGTCCTATGGCAGGGCACAAGTGAGCAGAGGCTGTCCCTGTCCCTTCCTTCCTGACCTCCAGCTCTCAGCTGTTTCTATCCATTGCTCAGATCCCCTCTCAGCCTTCTCCTCTGCAGACAGCACAGTCCCAGGGCTCTCAGTCTGTCCTCAGGCAGTGCTCCAGTCCCTTCAACATCCTTGTAGCCCTCCTTTGGACTCTCTCCAGTAGATCCCTGTCCCTCTTCAACTGAGGCCCTTTCATTTTGTTAGAAAGGAAAAAAAAACACCATAATTGTTCAACCTAATCTGTGACTACTACCCTTTAACATGTATTTATTTGTTAGTTTGTTGGATTATTTATTTATTTCATGAGCAAACTGTGCAATGATCAAACACAGCTGTAAAAAGTCCAAGGACTGCTTGGATTTGTAAATGGGAACAGCAGATGACTGGGTAGTGCTTGACACTCCCACAAACACAGCAGCTACACCCTCTCTGGTTTAGGCTTAATCCTTTTGGGGTGCTGATTGCCTACTTGCTTAAACCAGGGAACATTTTCAGCTTTGACTTTTCATTTCAAAAAGAGTCAATCAGCACCATGCATGCAGTCCAGCAGCAGTGCTTCTCCCTGGGATTTCTTTATTGTTGCCTTATACTGTAGTGGGTGGTTGGGCTTGGGGTTTTTTTTTTTCCCCTCTTTTTTACTTTTTTTTTCTTCCTTTAAAAAATTTTTCTTTTGTTTATTTTTATTTAAATTTTTTTTCTCCTTTTTCCCACTTTTTTTTCCCTTTTTATTTCTTTTTTTTTGTTTGTTTGTTTGTTTTGTTTTTGTTTTGTTTTCTTGTTTCCTTTTCTCTTTGCCCTGCCTATTAGGAAACAGCAGCTTTGAAAGCCCTCAAGGGAGAAGTGTAGTAGACATTTTCAAGGCGGCAGCAGCAGCAGCAGCAGCAGCAGCAGCAGCAAGCTACTTGAGAGCTGCAGGGGGAACTGGGAGCAGGGTATTAGTCAGTGATATTTATACAAGTGTTTTTCTTGGGAGCTTCTAGTAGGAGTTAGCTTCATTTCATAGGCTGAGCTGATGATTGTCAACTTATTATTAGTTTATGTTTTCTCATCCTAGCTCCCTCAGTTGCCTCCTGTTTTTAACAGGCGGCGTTGGTGACAGCTTGCCTCTGACCGAAGGCAAATTTTCAAGCACAGGGATCCCACTTCTCACTGATACTTTATTGTAATTAATTAGAATAACTAAACTGTCAGACAGGGTCTGGTGGTTTGTCCTTCCCCTTCCATTAGCCTATCAAGGAGAGTGTCAAGCACCAGAAACGTGGGGAAAAGGAATCGTACAATGGTTTAAGTTGGAAGGGACCTCAAAGCTCAGCCAATTCCAACCCCCGTGTGCCATAGGCAGGGACACCTCTCACTAGAACAGGTCACTCAAGGCCTCATCCAACCTGGCCTTCAACACCTCCAGGGAGGTTGTGGAGCACAGAAGCATGAAATATGATCTTTGATCAAAGATCACATTCTGTGCTTCTGTACTCCACAACCTCCCTGGGCAACCTGTGCCAATGCCTCTCCACCCTCACTGGAAAGGACTTCATCCTAACATCCAGTTTCAGTCTCCCCTCTGCCACTTTAAACCTGTTCCTCCTCGTCCTGTCCTTGCAAGACCTTGTCAATAATCCCTCCCCAGTCCTCCTGGAGCCCCCTGCAGATCCTGCAAGGCCACTCCAGGGTCTCCTGGAAGCCTTCTCTTCTCCAGGCTGCATAGCCCAAATTCTCTCAGCCTGTCTTCAGAGCAGAGCTGCTGCAGCCTTCTGAGCATCTTTGTGGCCTCCTCTGGACTGGCTCCAACACTTCCATGTCCTTCTTATGTTGGAGGCTCCAGAATTGTACACAGTAGTTATGATGGCTGCAGATGATCAGTTTCAGATGGAATAGCTCCTAGGTACCATCTGTGAGCTTGTGACGGAGCAGTCTCTAGCTGGGTGGAGTTGTTCATGCTGTTGGGCTGCTCAATATTGCAGGTTCCTTGTTAACACTTGCTTTAAACTTCTGTACTTCTGTAACTGCTTTTTATGTAAGAAAAGGTGGAAGATTATTATTAAGGCTGATGTGTGATGTGAATGTTTTGACTATAAAACAGCAAATTTAAAATACTCTGCATATGAAGATTCTTTTAAACGTTGATCTAAACCCAGTCCAACCAGCAGAACTAGAACCCTAGTGTTAACTTGGGTGTGCTGATGGCCAGGAAGCTGGACATGAGCAGTTGGTGTGAGCTTGCAGCACAGAAGGCAAATCCTACCCTGGGCTGCATCCAAAGCAATGTTGCCAGCAGATCAGAAAGGGGATTCTGCCACATTACTCTGCTCTGCTCAGACTTCACCTGCAGTGCTGCATCCAGCTCTGGAGCCTTCAATACAGGAAGGACATAGACCTGATGGAGCAGGGTCAGAGAAGACCACAAAAATGCTCAGGGGGTTGGAGCAGCTCTGTTACAAAGCCAGGCTGAGGAAGCTGGGGGTGTTCAGCCTGGAGAAGAGGAGGCTCTGGGGAGACCTCAGAGCAACTTTCCAGGACCTGAAGGGGGCTACAAGAAGGCTGCAGAGAGACTGTTTGCAAAGGGCTGCAGGGACAGGATGAGGGCAGTGGCTTCAAACTAGAGCAGAGCAGATTGAGATTGGATGCTAGGAACAGGTTCTGCACCATGAGGGTGGTGGAACGCTGGAACAGGTTGCCCAGGGAGGTGTTTGTGGCCTTATCCCTGGAGATATTGCAGGTGAGGCTGGACAGGGATGTGGCTAACTTGATCTAGTTGAGGATGTCCCTGCTGAGTGCAGAGGGAGTTGAACTGGATGAGCTTTGGAGGTCCCTTCCAACCCAGACCATTGTATGAACTGTTGGGATGGATCTACTGTGCATTTTTCCTGGAGCAGAAAGCCTTTCGCATATCATCTTGTCAGTGGTGCTGCAAGACAGAGTTTTTATGCATAATGGGTAAATAATGGAAATCTCTGTGCTATGTTTCTAAAAGCTCTGCTGACTTTTCCACCTACAAAGAACTGGAAGGGGCTTTAAGCACTGAGAAGCTCAGCAATTCTGACACTGAATTCCTCACAATAGTGAAGTTTTCCCTCTTATGTTGCAGGCTTTAATTAACTCAGATTTATAATTATTCAGTCTGTCGTGGTCCTCTCTTCTCTCCACAAGTGCTTTCTGGTGCTGTCTTCACTATCTGCCACACAGAATCATAGAACCATAGAATGGTTTAAGTTGGAAAGGACCTCACGGCTCAGCCAGTTCCAACTCCCCTGTGCCATAGGCAGGGACACCTCCCACTAGAACAGGTTGCTCAAGGCTTCATCCAACCTGGTCCTGAACACCTCCAGGAAGGTTGTGGAGCACAGAAGCACAAAATGTGTCGCTGGTTGCAGCAAGTGACATTCCTGGGCTAACAACACATGCATTGCCTCTCTCTTTGAAAGGCTTTCCTTGATAATCTGAGACCTCCCTTACTGTTACTTTGCTCACTGTCTGTTTTAGGCACAGATATTGCTTTTATTATTGTGAGAGAGACAAAATACATGTCCATGTTACACATTTAATAGAGCAGGTTGGTGTCTGGATGCTGCAGTCTCAGCTGAGCCCTGCTGGGTCACTCCTGCAAACAAGCCATTTGAGCTGAGATGAGTTTGTATATATGATAAATTCCAATGAAATAACACTTCAGCACACATGCAAACAGGCTCCCAGCTAAGTCCCACTAAGATTGTTCTCTGAGCTGCTTCACCTGTGTGGAGCCCCACAAGTGGGGTGTTCAAATGCAGTGAGTTTCACAACACTGATGAGTGAAGGAGAGAGAGGTAACTGTAATGAAGTATCAATTCTGCTGCAGCCAACATAGTTTAAACTTGATAATGGGAAGAAATGACAGAAAAATGCCTTGTTTCAATCTCCCATTCATTATTCATCACGGACAATAGCTGAAAAGAGACTGCATTGTAATGAATTCTGCTTCCTGAATACCAAAGGGAAAGCTCATATATTCCTAAGATGAGTCTGCTCCAAACTGGGCAGCCACACACAGCATTGCACTGAACCTTTTTCTGCATAGAATTATACCCAAAAATGCTTTTACAAGTTTAGGAATTTTTCTTCCATAGTTAGCTAGAAACAGTGAGAGTACAATGACCTGATACTTCCTGACTAGCAGGAGATTGGAAAGAACTTTTGTTGAAGTGAACAGTCTCATACAATGGTAGAGGTTGGAAGGGACCTTCAGAGATCATCCAGTCCAAACCCTCTGCCAGAGTAGGATCACCCAGGGCAGTCCACACAGGAATGCATCCAGATGGGGTTGGAAAGGAGACCCCACAACCTCTCTGGGCAGCCTGTGCCAGGGCTCTGGACCCCTCACTGTACAGAATCTTCTCATGTTGAGCTGAAACCTTCTCTGTTTCAGTTTGTATCCATTGCTCCTTGGTTTATTGCTGCTGACCACCCAAAAGAGCTTGGCCCCCTCCACTTGCCCCCCAGCCCCTCAGCTATTGATAGACATTGCTCAGCTCCCCTCTCAGCCTTCTCTTCTCCATCCTAAACAGCCCCAGGGCTCTCAGGCTCTCTCCATAGGGGAGATACTCAAGTCCCCCAGTCATCCTCCTGGGATAAGATCTTTGCCAGACATCTTTGCAACCTCATTCCAGACAGTTTGAACTGATTCAATAAATGACTTAAAATAAGAGGAATCATCACTGACACTAAAGTGTATGTGAAACAAACGGCCATGGAGGAGTGATACTGGGGGAGATGGCTCAGGCAGCTAAATGCAACCACAAGGGCTGCTGCACATTGTTGCAGGGCAAGAGGATGAAGCTTTGAACAGACATACAAGATGTTCCTGGATGAAAACTCAGACAACGACCCTGAAAGAGAAAGAAGTAAAAGAAACAAAACAGTATCTGCAGGGGGCTCCAGGAAGGCTGGGGAGGGACTATTGACAAGGTCTTGTCGTGACAGGAGGAGAAGGAATGGGTTTCAAGTGGTAGAGGGGAGACTGAAACTGCATGTTAGGAAGAAGTTCTTTGCAGTGAGGGTGTTGAGACACTGGCACAGGTTGCCCAGGGAGGTTGTGGAGGTTCTGTGCTCCACAACCTCCCTGGAGATACTCAGGACCAGGTTGGATGAGGCCTTGAGCAACCTGTTCTAGTGGGAGGTGTCCCTGCCTATGACACAGGGGAGTTGGAACTGGCTGAGCTTTGAGTTCCCTTCCAACCTAAATGATTCTATAACAAGATCTGTGAGGTGGCTGCTCTGGTGAAATGTTAGTGTAATGGAGGGGGTGGTTAATTGATGCGAGATATGATGTTAAAAAAAAAAATTGTTTTTTTTATTTTCAATATTCAGAACTCTTCCACCCCCCCAACCACTATCTTTTAATAATGACTAGGTTCTTCTGCAATGGTCATGGAAACAGTATACAAAAAAATAACAAGATCTAGAAATACCTAGCAAAAGTATTAAACATTAATTGAACAGGAAGAGAAAGTTCCTGTGGTCAGTACACCACTTGTGGTTAAGTACACTGCACGTCCACTAAATGGACCCAAGGAGCTCCTTTCTGCTTGTGGCAGAAGGCAATTGGTGAATTACAAGGTGCTTTAAGTATTTACTCACTAAATATCTCCCAACTCTGGGGACAGAGTGGCTGGACAGCAATCAGGCAAAAAGGGACCTGGGGGTACTGGTAGATAGTAGCTGAACATGAGCCAGCAGTGTGCCCAGGTGGGCAGGAGAACCAATGGCATCCTGGCCTGGATCAGGAACAGTGTGGTCAGCAGGACAAGGGAGGTTATTCTGCCCCTGTACTCAGCACTGTTCAGGCCACATCTTGACTGCTGTGTCCAGTTCTGGGCCCCTTAATTCGAGAGAGATGTTGAGGTGCTGGAAAGTGCCCAGAGAAGGGCAGCAAGGCTGGTGAGGGGCCTGGAGCACAGCCCTGTGAGGAGAGGCTGAGGGAGCTGGGGAGTGCAGCCTGCAGAAAAGGAGGCTTAGGGCAGATTTCATTGCTCTCTACAGCTACCTGAAGGGAGGTTGTAGCTAACTGGGGTTGGGCTCTTCTGCCAGAACTAGAAGACACAGCCTCAAGCTGTGGCAGGGTAGGTCTAGGCTGGATGTTAGAAGGAAGTTCTTTACAGAGAGAGTGACTGGCATTGGAATGGGCTGCCTGGGGAGGTGGTGGAGTCGCCATACCTGGAGGTGTTTAAGAAAAACCTGGATGGGGCACTTAGTGCCATGGTCTGGTTGATTGGCTAGGGCTGAGTGATAGGTTGGGCTGGATGAGCTTGGGGATATCTCCCAACCTGCTTGAATCTGTGATTCTATTCTATGACTGGCAGAGCTGCCTACAGCTTCAGACAGCATCCAAATGCTTTCATGGAATTCTGTTACTGTCTTGTCAACCGCTGAGACTTCTGACTCTTCCCAAGCTGCACAGGGTGCTGGTGAAAGGAGGCAGACAGTCTCTGACCTGGTCCTGATTTCTCTGGATGATCTGTGTGTCCCTTACAGGGCTTCTAATCTCGGTAGGAGACTTTCAGGTGCAGGCAGGATATCTTGCGATGTGCAGTCTCAGCATGATGTCATGCTGACTATGAAGGCTGATTGCATAGAGGCATTCAGTACCTGCTCCTGGTAAACTTGGGGCAGGCAATTTCCAGGCAGTTCAGGATGCAAGAAGGCAGTGATCAGTGGCAGCAGGCAGTAGCAAGCAGCAGACAAGCATGGATACAATGGCAGAGCATATTGTGTCACCTGCTCATCTCTTTTTATCAGTACAGCCTGAGACTGGTGGGCCTTTGGGCACAGAATAGCCAATCAGAATGGCAGTTGTCCAAGACTAACCATAGTAAGTGAAGCCATAGGCTTACTGTACCCAAATTTGGGAAGAACACAGGCCTTGCAACAGGCAGGCACAAGCCAAGTGTGTGCACCTTGTTTACCACAGGATGTAAACAGGAGCAAAACATGTCTGGGCAAGCCAGAGTCCTCAGACTCAGTGGCTCCAGGTTCTTTGTCCTCTTTCCCAAGGTTTCTTCTCCCCATAGCAGAAGGAGGGAGAGCAGAAAAACATGTCTGGGCAAACCAGATCATATATAAGCCTATCTTGGTCTGTTTAAACCTACCACAACAGCTAGGACCTTCTGAAAGATGTAAATGCAGGTTTGAGATTAAATACATTTGAAATTAAACATATGCATAAGTGCTTTCCTGAAGGGAGGTGTTAAAATCCCTGTGAGTGAGATCTCAGATGTGCCAGTGCTGGGTTGAACCTGTGAGCATAGGCACACAGAGGGCTGCAGTTGGTTGGAACCCCTCCCCCACCCTGAACAGTGCTTCACATGGAGTCTGCTGGCTTTGAGGCGAGGATCGAAAACCAAGGATTATTCCCAGGGTGGCATTGCTGACACCAGTTGATGTGCAGAAACATCTGTTTGGCAATAGGAAAGCAGTTTGAACTGCTTTAAAACACCTGTCAAAGTTACTTTTAATTCTACTTGAAGTAGGTGGGAGGGAAAACTGTCCTTAATTGTGAAGTGGATTCCTGCGTTGATACACGGTTACCTAATCCATGTTTGCCTCAGAAAAGCAGCAAGATTGAAGGTTGTCAGCAGACTTCTCCTCAGTTTATATACCCTTGTTTACTCCCAACCTGTTCAGATTTAGGTACATGAAGTAAAATGGACCAAAGACAAAAAAAAAGGAGGAGGGGAATTCTAGACAGCAGCAAAATAGGTAGGTGCCATCCTCGGAACATTAGGCACATTTGCTTGGAAAGATACTGTAGGAGTGGGAGGCTAAAGGAGCAAGACCATAGAATCCTAGAATGGTTTAGGTTGGAAGGGATCTCAAAGCTCAGTCAGTTCCAATCCCCCTGTGCCATAGGCAGGGACACCTCCCACTAGAACAGGTCACTCAAGGCCTCATCCAGCCTGGTCCTGAACATCCCCCTGGGCAACCTGTGCCAGTGTCTCACCACCCTCACTGCAAACAAATTCTTCCTAACATCCAGTTTCAATCTCCCCTCTGCCACTTGAAACCCATTCCTCCTCACCCTGTCGTTACAAGACCTTGTCAATAGTCTCTCGCCTGCCCTCCTGGAGCCCCCTTCAGATCTTGGAAGGCCACTCCAAGGTCTCCTGGAAGACTTCTCCAGGCTGCATAGCCCCAACTCTCTCTCAGCCTGTCCTCACAGCAGAGATGCTGCAGCCCTCTGAGCATCTTCATGGCCCTTATGCTCAGATCTCTTGTGGTCCCACAAGCTGATATTATGTGGCAGTATTCAGGGCTAGGCAAAGGCTTTCTGTAGATGAGAGTACCTTTGGGACTGGTTTTATGTGGTCAAATGTGCAGCAATGTCCACAGCATCACGTGGTGTGAGCCAAGGATTGTAGCTGCATCCTCTGCCCTTGTCAGCAGCAGATCTGGCCCTGCTGTACCTGCTACCATGACAGATGCAGCACTGGGTACCCCTGGGTGCATTCTGGGCTGGGATTGTAGCTACATCCTCTGCCCCGGTCAGCAGCAGAGCTGCTGTGGCAGATATGCAGCACTGGGTACCCCTGCATACATTCTGGGCTGGGATTGTAGCTGCATCCTCTGCCTTGGTCAGCATCAGAGCTGGGCCTGCTGTACCTGCTGCTGTGGCAGAGATGCAGCATCGGGTACCCCTGGGTTTGTTCTGCCTCAGGGTGTTTTACAGTGAGATACTGTTTTTCCTTGTCACACACAGGATGTTAAAGGCAAGGTCCAGCCAGTGGTCCTGCTTCTCATGATGTGAACTGCTAGCGGGTATCACCAGAGTTCTGCTATTTCCCCCCTTTTTTCCCCCCTGTTCACTGCCTAAGAAGGACCTCTGAAGTGATGATGGAAAAGCATGAGTGGCAGACATGGCAGATGCTGTGGGTGAAGGTTGCTTTGGCAGAAGTCTCCCTAGCCCAGGGCCTGTATTGGTTCTATCTCCTACGAAAGGCTGATTTAAAGCCCCTGTAGTTACCAGGAGCCATGCAGTTCAAGTCAACAGGTGTTGTATTAGGCCATTAATGACCAATGAGCCATCTGCTTTCACAAACCGAGGTTGGCTTTACTCTCTTGGAACAGTAGTTCTCATGCGCCGAGCTTCAATCCCCCTAGGGCATCAGGGATGCCAGTAACAGCAGTTGGAGTAGTCTTAAAGCATGGAAAAGATGGCTAAACATTTAAAGCAAAGATGTCTTGCAGTGTGAATGCAGTCTACCATATGGAGTTATTGTGATCAGCAAACTTTACTGTTACAGTAAATAAAACAATAAAACTATGTCTTGATATCAAGCAAGCTGAGACTCACATGAAAAGACAGCACCACACTAAGAGTAAAGGTTTCAGAGGGGATGCACACATGAACCAGAAAGTTGTGTAGGGAATCACAGGCTCACAGGATGTCAGGGGTTGGAAGGGACCCAAAGAGATCATTCAGTCCAACCCCCCTGCCAGAGCAGGACCAGACAATCTACCTCAGATCACATAGGAACACATCCAGACAGGCCTTGAAAGGCTCCAGAGGAGACTCCACAACCTCTCTGAGCAGCCTATGCAGTGCTCTGGGACCCTTCCAGTCAAGAAGTTCCCCCTTGTGTTGAGGTGGAACCTCCTGTGATGCAGCTTCCATCCACTGCTTGTTGTCCTATTCCAGGGAGCAAGTGAAGAGAGCCTGTCCTCAGCCTCCTGACCCCCAGCCCTCATCTCTTTATATACATTTATTAGATCCCCTCTCAGTCTTCTCTTCTCCAGACTAAACAACCCCAGGTCCCTCAGCCTCTCCTCACCAGGCAATGCTCCAGTCCCCTCATCATCCTCTAAGCCCTCCGCTTGACCTTCTCCATCAGATCTCTGTCCCTCTTAAACTGGGGAGCCCCAAACTGAAGGCAGTACTCAGTATGGGGTCTCAACAGGGCAGAGTAGAGGAGGAGGAGAACCTCCCTTGAAGAATAACGTCTTTGAGAGCAGGCTTCAAATGTGGAAGTGCATATTTAATTCTGAAGTAAGAGGTAGGCTCTGGTATAAGGCATGCTTCAGGCTCACAAGCCTTTGCTGTGACATCCTGTTTGCTGTCAGCTTGTCAGCCTTCTGAATTCCTTGGGGAAGCAGGATGGCAGACCTGTGGCACCACTAGCAAAGGTTCTTGTTTTCTTCTAGTGCTAGAGGGAGAACATAACTGAGTGGTTCTTTCTGGTCTTCCTTCCTCTTTGGTGAATTGCTGCAGAGGGAGAAGGTTGGATAACAGGGTTTGGTTTTTTTGCAATAGACATATGTAACTACAGACAAAGGCATAGGAAGTTTCATTTAAACATGAGGAGGAATTTTTTTCCCTGTGAGGGTGACAGAAACCTGGCACAAGCTGCCCAGGGAAGGTGTGGAGCCTCCCTCTCTGCAAACATTCAGGAGCTGCCTGGATGTGTTCCTGTGTGATCTGCTGTGGGTACTCCTGCTCTGGCAGAGGGGTTGGACTTGCTGAGCTTTGGAGGTCCCTTCCAGCCCCTAACATTCTGTGATATGCAAATCATGGATTTTTACTTCTTATTTCCTGTATTCAAGCTGCTGAATGTATTCCATGTTCCCCCTACCTGCAAAGCAGAATTGGGCAAAGTCTTTGGTTTGACCTGAAGTGTTCTAGAGAACGTGAAAAAATGAGTGCAGATTTACTTTGTTTCTGAACTCATTCCTCTGTTTATTAAGTGCTGAAATGATCCCTGGTCTTTGGTACAGTTTTAATGAATACACTACTGACCAGAAATGAAGATGTTCATTGCTGTTTACAGTTTGCACTTGTCATAGCTTGCACATTTTATCTTGTGGACAGCTGCTAATGCACATTTCACAGAATCACAGACAGGTTCAGGCTGGAAAGGTCCCTCAGGATCACCAAACCCAACCAATATCCCTACTCTACAAGGCACACCCTAAACCATAGCCCCAAGCACCACAGACAAACCACCTTGAAACATATGCAGGGTTGGGGACTCCACCACCTCCCTGGGCAGCTCATTCCAATGCCTGACCACTCTTGCCAGGAAAAAAATGTTCCCTGATGTCCAGTCTAAAGCTACCCAGTGGCAGCTTGAGGCCATTCCCTCTTGTTCTATCACTAATGACCTGTGAGAAGAGACCAGCAGCAGCCGCTCCATAACCTCCTTTCGGGTAGCTGCAGTCAGCAATGAGGTCTACCCTCAGCCTCCTCTGTTTCACACTAACCATCCCAAGCTCCTTCAGTCTCTCCTCATCAGATTTACTCTCCAGGCCCTTCCCCATCTTCCTTGCCCTCCTCTGGTCTGGCTCCAGCACCTCCACGTCTGTCTTGTATTGTGGTGCCCAAAACTGGACACAGCACTCAAGGTGTGGACATACCAGCACCGAGTCCAAGTGGACAATCCCCTTCTTGCTCCTGCTGGCTACAGCATTTCTAATCTCAACCAGGATACCATTTGCCTTCTTGGCCACCTGGGCACACTGCTTGGTTGGCAACACTGTAAAGCAATAAGACAAGAAAAACGTTTTTTCTCTCTTAGTGGTAGCTTTCTTTTTGATGAATAATTTTTACCCTCTGTAATCAGGAAGGTTTTCTGATGCACTGTAACTAATAACCTGATTTTAATCAGCTCTGATTTGTCCTGAGTTTCTTGCCCATTTCTTAGTGTGTTTCACAGCTGCCCCCCACCATGCGAAATGGCTCTCATTTGACAGTTGCCTTCATCTTTTTCTGCTGACCTGGAATTACAGGTATTTTTCAATTAACCTGACTTATTTTATGTAACAAATACTGAAATATTAAGAGAGACTACAGAAAATGTTTCAATATCTGCAAATTGCTTGTGAAGGCACAGTTTTAGTACAGCAAATGCTTCTGGCTGACTCTAGAGAAGCAGATTGCTGATCACTTACAACAAGTACATGGAATTTATCACACAGGTTTCAGGAATAGTTTAGTAGTTTATCAGATAATGCTGCCAAAGTCACTCTCGGAACTCAAGTTACTAATATTTTTAAATGAATCCTTCAGGGGGATCTTTTTCTGCTGATATCAGATTGTGGCTCTGGTATTGTCTTTCTTTAAGGGTATAATGAAAACATCCCAAGGCTCTGGAAAGCTAAAAGGGAAACAGCTCACATTTTTGCTCATTTTAGAAAGGAATGGAATATATATGTATATTGCAGTGATTTCATTTGGGATCTTCAATAGTATCTTGCTCTGCTGTTAACAGACGTGAAAATGTTCTGCTGTTAAGAGAAGTGAAAATGTTTCCCAGCAAACCATGTCTGGTTTCCTCCATCCCTGACTGTGTGGTATAATAACAACAGCAGTTGATGAATGTAAAAGAGGAGGTCTGGGTAATAGCATAGAATCATGGAATCATAGAATCAAGCAGGTTGGAAGAGATCTCCATGCTCATCCAGCCCAACCTATCACCCAGCCCTATCCAATCAACCAGACCATGGCACTAAGTACGCCATCCAGGCTTTGCTTGAACACCTCCAGGGATGGTGACTCCACCACCTCCCTGGGCAGCCCATTCCAATGCCAATCACTCTCTCTGTCAACAACTTCCTCCTAACATCCAGCCTGAACCTGCCCTGGCACAACTTGAGACTGTGTCCCCTCGTTCTGTTGCTGGTTGCCTGCAAGAAGAGCCCAACCCCAGCTGTCTACAACCTCCCTTCAGGTAGCTGTAGAGAGCAATGAGGTCTACCCTGAGCCTCCTCTTCTGCAGGTTGCACACCCCCAACTCCCTCAGCCTCTCCTCACAGGGATGTGCTCCAGGCCCCTCCCCAGCCTTGCTACACTTCTGTGGACACTGTCCAGTACCTCAACATCTCTTTTGAATTGAGGGGCCCAGAACTGGACACAGGACTCAAGGTGTGGCCTACCCAGTGCTGAGTACAGGGGCAGAATAACCTCCATTGTCCTGCTGGCCACACTGTTCCTGATCCAGGCCAGGATGCCATTGGCCTTCTTGGCCACCTGGGCACACTGCTGGCTCATCTTCAGCTACACTCTACCAGCACCCTCAGGTCCCTCTCTGCCTGGCTACTCTTCAGCCACTCTGTCCCCAGCCTGTAGCACTGCTTGGGGTTGTTGTGGCCAAAGTGTAGAACCCTGCCCTTAGCCTTGTTAAATCTCATCCCATTGGCCTCTGCCCACCCATTCAGCTTGTCCAGGTCCCTCTGCAGAGCAATCCTGCCCTCCAACAGATCCACACCTGCTCCTAGCTTGGTGTCATCTGCAAACATACTGATGCTGAACTCAAGCCCCTGGTCCAGATCATCACTAAAGATACTGAACAGGACTGGACCCAGCACTGATCCCTGGGGCACACCACTAGCGCCAGAATGTGGCAACATTCACCACTGCTCTCTGGGCCCAGCCCTCCAGCCAGTTCTTGACCCATATCAGAGTGAATCTGTCCAAGCCACGAGGTGCCAGCTTTTCCAGGAGTTTGTTGTGGCAAACAGTGTCAAAGGCACTGCAGGTGCAAACCTCTCTACTCAAACTGGTGCTAGGAAGGAGATGGTCAATCTTGTGCCATGTGAGAGGGAAATAAGAGGGTTGGATTTTTTTTTCTGCTTAGTAGTAGTCAGAACTTCTGTTGAAAGACCAAAATGAGTGCAGCTATAGATGCAAAGGACTTAAGGGAAAAAAAAAACCCCACAGAATTTAGGCTGACTGTGTGGACTTTGTTATATTGGTAGGTATTGTGACAGTGGCATTATTGATACAATCCCTCATAGTATTTTTCTCGTGTTTTGGTCACTGAGACACACAGAGGAACTATGCTGCATGAGAGCAACACTGAGACACACAGAGGAACTATGCTGCATGAGAGCAACACTGAGACACACAGAGGAACTATGCTGCATGAGAGCAACACCGAGACACACAGAGGAACTATGCTGCATGAGAGCAACACCGAGACACACAGAGGAACTATGCTGCATGAGAGCAACACCAGTGAGTCATAGAATCACAGAATGTCAAGGGCTGGAAGTAATCTTGAAAGGTCATCTCGTCCAGCCCCCTGCCAGAGCAGCATCACCTAGAGCAGATCACACAGGATAGTATCCATCTGGTTCTTGAGCATCTCCAGAGAGGGAGACTCCACAGCCTCCCTGGGTAGCCTGTTCCAGTGCTCTGTCATCCTCACAGTGAAAGAATTCTTCCACAGGTTCACATGGAACCTCTTATGCCTATTTTCTGAAGAGTCTGTACCTTCTGTACCTCTTCTACAGCACTTCTTCTATGGAGACAAGCTGAGAGAGTTAAGGCTGTTCAGTCTGGAGAAGAGAAGGCTCCCAGGAAACTTTAATCTGGCCTTCCAATATCTGAAGGGGGCTACAAGAAAGCTGTGGAGGGACTTTTTAGGGTGTCAAGTAGTGGTAGGACTGGGGGGAATGAATCCAATCTAGAAGGGCGGAGATTTAGCTTAGACATTTAGGAAGAATATCTTCAGCATGAAGGTGGTGAGAGCCTGGCACAGGTTGCCCAGGGAGGTGGTGGAAACCTCATCCCTGGAGATATTTAAGGCCAGGCTGGACGTGGCTCTGAGCGACCTGCTCTGGTGTGAGGTGTCCCAGCCCATGGCAGGGAGGTTGGAACTGGATGATCCTTGTGGTCTCTTCTAACACTGAGTGATTCTGTGATTCTGTGATTCCAAGATTCTGGAATTCTGTAATTATGTGCATGGCTGTCTGGTGCCCACAAGGCTGAATGCTATGTTTGAATTACTCCCCTGCTTCTGCCACTAGAGCTGTTATGAGATGCTGAGCAAAACACCTAAACTGACATGGTCTCATTTAGTCACTAATTGTCTGTTACTAATTTTCTTAATAACCAAACTAAGGGACCTGTGACCAGACCCAAAAATGTGTAGTGTTCATCGCTACAGTAACATACAACTGGAACAGTGCTTTAACAGAGGAGATTGAAACTGGATGTTAGGAAGAAGTTATTTGCAGTGAGGGTGGTGAGACACTGGCACAGGTGCCCAGGAAGGCTATGGAGCATAGAAGCACAGAATGGGATCAAAGATCTTCAATCACATTCTGTGCTTCTGTGCTCCACAACCTCCCTGGAGGTGTTCAGGACCAGGTTGGATGAGGCCCTGAGCAATCTTTTCTAGTGGGAGGTGTCTCTGCCTATGGCAGGGGGTTGGAACTGGATGAGCTGTGAGCTCCCTTCTATGATTCTAAACACGTGCTATCAAACTGTTGAGTGTGCTTGACACTGAGAGGTGTCAGGTTAGGCACCCAAAATCAGTCTGACTCTGTTTGTTCTCCATTTTCCTCCATGAAGCTAATAGCATAACCTGATCTTGCAAAGTCTGTGTAAAAGAACCTCGCTAATACTTGCAGGGCAGAAGGTGCTGTTGTACTGAGGAAGGAATTATACACCTCAGACAGAACCTGATTTATTTGTTGTAGAAGACCATGTACTAGTTTGATTTATGTTTATATATAGACCAGACCATGCAGAAGATTATCTGCTCTTTCTCTTGCTTAGATTTAGTGTAACATTGAATTCTTAAGTGTAGTGACCAAACAGCCTGTAGGGAAAGCATGTGATAATTCTGCATTGTTTTTTCAGTCCAGATAGGTACAGTGTGACACAAACTTTTGAAATGTAAAAATGGAAAAAAAAAAAAAAAAAAAAAAAAATCACACTAAGGAAACTTCCTTCCTAAATTTGCGTTTTGATTTATTGACTAAAGCTCATCTTTGGAGCAGGATCTGAAAACTTTACAGTCTTTTATTACTTAATTATTACAAGTTGAAGGGCATTGATTTGTTAAAGTTAGGGGCTTCAGTTTCAAGCTTATAGGTGCCAGGCTTTACCCTGATCTCTGAACCAAACACTTCACAGGACCACAGGATGTTAGGGCTTGGATGGGACCTGTGGAGATCTTCCAGTCCAACCCCCCTGCCACAGCAGGAGCAGAGAATCCAGCACAGGTTGCACAGGAACACATCCAGACAGGGCTGGAAAGGCTCCAGAGAAGGAGACTCCACAACTTCTTCACATTGCAAAGGACACCTGAGAAGGTGTAATCCAAAAGAGTCAGCCAGGCAGGAAATCTGTCCAGGACTGTCCCCTGTGGTAACCTTCTGCTAACCTAAAGTGAATTGTCTTAGGTGAGGTGTAGGTCTGTGATGGTGCCTCCAAGGTTCCCGCATGCATTCCATATCCACTGGCAGTTGGGTGAAAGGCAGGAGCTGCCCCAGCCTTTGAAGATGTCTGGCATGCTTTGGCAATACCTGTTCCTCCTCTTCTTGCCTGTAAGGGTGACAGAACCCTGGTGCAGGCTGCCCAAAGAGGTTGTGTAGTCTCCTTCTCTGGAGTCTTTCCACCCTGTCTGCATGTGTTCTTGTGTGACCTGCACTGGATTCACAGAATCACAGCATCACAGAATGTCAGGGGCTGGAAGGGACCTCAAAAGCTCAGCCAGTCCAACATCCCTGCCAGAGCAGCAGCACCTACAGCAGATCACACAGAACACATCCAGGCAGATCTTGAGTATTTGCAGAGAGGGAGACTCCACAACTCCCCTGGGCAGCCTGTGCCAGACTCACAGGAAAAAAATCCTCCTCATGTTTAAATGAAACTTCCTATGCCTCAACTCCCACCCACTGCCCCTTGCCCTGGCACTGGGCATCACCCAGCAGAGCCTGGCTCCAGCCTCCTGGCACTCACCTTGACATCTTTATAACCACTGCTGAGGTCACCTCTCAGTCTCCTCCTCTTCAAGCAGCCCAGCCTCAGCTCCCTCAGGCTCTCCTCCTAAGGAAGCTGTTCCATTCCCTTCAGGATCTTTGTGGCTCTGTGCTGGATTCTCTCCAGCAGTTCTATGTCCCTCTTGAACTGGGGGACCCAGAACTGGACACAGTACTTCAGATGTGGCCTCAGCATGGCAGAGCAGAGGGGCAGGAGAACCTCTTTCGACCTCCTACCCACAACCCTTCTAATTCACCCCTGAATCCCTTTGCCCCTCCTTACCACCAGAGCACATTGCTGGCTCATGGTCACCCTCCCATCAACTTGGACCCCCAGATCTTTTTCCCCTTTACTGGCTTCTATGGTCCTGTTCTGAGGGGGGTTGGACTTGATGATCTCTAGAAGTCCCTTCCAACCCCTAACATCCTGTGATCCTGTGTTGCCTCAAAAGCCCCGAGAGACCTGGGCAAAGGCAGGAGTGATTTCTGAGCTGCGTTCCAGCTCAGGGGTCACCTTGGTGTGAGGTATGGAGCCCTGGCAGCCTGGAGCTCTTCGGGGCGAGCAGAGGAGTGCCCAGGGAAACTTTACAGGCAAAATAAAACTGTACAGAGCGTGATGCAGGTGACAGATGAAAGTTTGCAACGTTGTGGATTTTGAGCTTTGGTTACCTGGGTTCCGACTCAGACATCATTTGCTAAAAGAGACATTTTCGTGCAGTAAGCTGAACCTTCAATGCTCTTGTAGGTACCTGTAGTTTTTTCCTTCCTTACTGTTGTCCTATTCCTTATTGTGGACACATTTGGCCACTGTCAAATTGAATGATTTTTTGCATACTTCGTTGGCTGCCTCTTTTTTTTTCCTAATTTGCTGATACAGTCACTGGTGCCAGCAAAGCAATTATGCAAAACTGTGTATAAAGCTTTAATGACACAAGGCAGCATTCAGCACAAATCTAATCGAGATTCTTCCCATCCTTTCATAAACTGAAGGATTGGAGATGTTTGAATTAGGATGTCTGTGGTTCATATCTGTTTTGTTAAAAGCAGTTTGAGTTTAACAGATAAGAGAACACTTAATGCACATATCACTGTTAAGTTTGGAAGGAAGCAATAGACAAAGGGAGGTACTTGGAGGTGTTCAGACAATGGTTTCTGTGCATTGAGGTGGTGATTCGGAGAAGTCTGCTTTATTACATATCTCATTAGGTCATGCTGTTATCTGCTTTACATTAGAAATTATAACTCTGTGTCTACTTCTTTTTTTTTTTTTTTTTTTTTTTTTTTTTTTTTTTTTTTCCCCCAAGAAGGGACAGAAATAAATTATTTTCCTCTGGAAGGCAGTCAAATAAAAATGCTCTTGCTGAAGTGGAGAGGAGTACAGAAAGGTGTATTTATTCTACACTTTGGCCACAACAACCCCAAGCAGTGCTACAGGCTGGGGACAGAGCCAGGCAGAGAGGGACCTGAGGGTGCTGGTAGAGAGTAGCTGAAGATGAGCCAGCAGTGTGCCCAGGTGGGCAGGAGAGCCAATGGCATCCTGTCCTGGATCAGGAACAGTGAGGCCAGCAGGACCAGGGAGGTTATTCTGCCCCTGTACTCAGCACTGGTCAGGCCACACCTTGAGTGCTGTGTCCAGTTCTGGGCCCCTCAATTCAAGAGAGATGTTGAGGTGCTGGAAGGTGCCCAGAGAAGGGCATCAATGCTGGTGAGTGGCCTGGAGCACAGCCCTGTGAGGAGAGGCTGAGGGAGCTGGGGGTGTGCAGCCTGCAGAAGAGGAGGCTCGGGGCAGACCTCGTTGCTCTCCAGAGGGATCTTTATCTGGGTAGCTAAGTAACCATGTAGGAGGACCCTGTAGGCTGAGACCTTGAAGGCCACAGGCTGCAATGAACCTGGCATGTTTGGGGCCTAATGTGAGACAGTGAGGGGTGGGAGAAAATGGGCACTGGGATGGGTTTTTTTGGGTGTGCTTGAGACTAAGGTTTCTGGGGGAATTGTCATGTATCCTGTACCTGTATTAGGTGTGAAGGATGCCTGTGTGCAGTATCTTTTCCTGCACATTTTTAAATGCAACCTTTCTGTATTCATCTCCAATTCAGCGAGAGCTTTGTTATTTTACTGCCCTTTTTCCTCAGAAAAAAAGAGTAAAGGAAGATAATCTCTGTCCTGCTCTTACACAAAAAACCTAGGGCAAGGCCATGGGCACGTTACCCCTCTGTGGGTATACCAGATAAGGACTCCCAGAGAGTCAAAGGAAGGGCAAGAAAAGAGAAAGATTAGGCTTTGATGCCCACTTACAAAGTGCTAGGAGGGTTATAGGATTGAATAACAAAATTGTGATTTCCAGGGTTCATCTCCTAGACCTCCTGGAGAACTCAATGGCTTTCTTACAGTCATCATAGAATCATAGAATATCAGGGGCTGGAAAGGACCTTGAAAGCTCAACTGATCCAGCCCCCCTGCCAGAGCAGCATCACCTAGACCAGATCACACTGGAATGCATCCAGATGGTTCTTGAATATCTCCAGAGAGGAAGACTCCATAACCTCCCTGGGCAGCCTGTGCCAGTGCTCTGTCACCCTCACAGGGAAAAAAAAAATCCTCAAGTTCATATGGAACCTCCTGTGCCTCAACCTCCACCCACTGCCCCTTGTCTTATCACTGGACATCACTGAGAAGAGCCTGGCTCCATCCTCCTGGCACTCACCCCTTACATATTTATAAATATTAACAGGTCCTTCCTCAGTCTACTCTTCTCCAAGCAGCACAGCCCCAGCTACCTCAGGCTCTCCTCATAAGGAAGATGTTTGACCTCCTTAATCATTTTTGTGGATCTGCGCTGGACTCTCTCAAGCAGCTCCCTGTCCTTCTTGAAGTTGAGGCCCAGAACTCAACATAGTACTCCAGATGTGGCCTCACCAGGACAGAGCAGAGGGGCAGGAGAACCTCCCTCGACCTACCAACCACAGTCCTTCTAACCCACCCCAAAATGGCATTGGCCTTCCTTGCCACCAGAGCACATTGCTGGTTCATGGGCATCCTTCCATCCACCAAGACTCCCAAGTCCTTTTCCCCTTCGCTGCTCTCCAGCAGGTCTTAAAGGGACCTGGGCCAAACCACCACACTATTTGTGGGTGATTGTGAACTGAGCCTAATGCAACACAAAGATGAAAGTGTGAAGGTGAAGGCAGTACCAAAGCGGCAGAGTGTGCCTGCGTACGGGCAACAGAGAGAGTGACTGAAACCAGCGCTGACAGGTAGAGTGTGCTGAGGTTTGATAGCTGCTTCCCACTCAGATAACCCAACGGGTTCAGGAAATGAGCAGCACAGCAGCACTTGGTGATGCTTTCACTGAAGCCGAAAATCCCATTGGCTTTTCTCCGTCTAGAATGGAGCAGTTGGGAGCATTTCGATGCTGCTATTTCGCCTTCATGTTTGCATCAGGCTTCTCTGATTTTTTGCCCTGCTGCTTTCCTCAGAATTCTGGCTGGGGTTTAATCCTACCACAGACAGTGTTAGCGAGCCAGCTATTATTATTAGGCCTGACACTTAGTAGAGTCTCATTTGTATCAGGTCATTACATACCGCGGGGAGAGACCTTCTGCCAGAGCCACCAGGTACAAAGCGCAGGCTGCTGCCATCAGGCAGCCTATGGGGAGGCAGAGGGAGGAACGTCTCTCCTTTCTGCCCCTTTCTTGGTTAACACTTCTCAGCTCTGTGTCAGCTTCGCAGTGAGGAAGTGCCAACTAATTCCCTTACAGTCCTTGGACTGTAAGGACAGGAAATGGGGAATTATGTGGCAGTGCTTTCAGAATCACACAGAATTAAACAGGTTGGAAAAGATCTCTGAGATCATCGAGTCCAAACTATCACCTAACACTTTCTAAGTAACTAAACCCTGGTACTAAGTGCCTTATGCAGCATCCTCTTAAACACCTCCAGGGATGGGGACTCCACCACCTCCCCAGGCAGCCTATTCCAATGCAAATCACTCTTGCTGGGAAGAACTTCTTCCTAAGATTCACCCTATACCTCCCTTGTCACAGATTGAGGCTGTGTCCTCTTCTTCTGTCCCTGCTTGCCTGGCAGAAGAGACTAACTCCACCTGGCTACAACCTCCTTTCAGGTAGCTGTAGAGAGCAACGAGGTCTACCCTGAGCCTCCTCTTCTCCAGGCTGCACACCCCCAGCTCCCTGAGCCTCTCCTCACAGGGCTGTGCTCCAGGCCCCTCACCAGCCTTGGTGCCCTTCTCTGGACACCTTCCAGCACCTCAAAATCTTTCTTAAACTGAGGAGTCCAGAACTGGACACAGGACTCAAGGTGTGGCCTGACCAGAGCTGAGCACAGGTGCAGAAGGACTGCCCTGGTCCTGCTGGCCACACTGTTCTTGATTTCCACTGCCTCCTTAATTAGAGTCACACTTGAGTGCTGAATTATGCAGGTGAGTTCTGTTCACTCCTGTGTAGTCAGATGTGTGAACTGTTTCAAGCTGAGGACAGCAGACTGTGGTTGGTATAAACAGCTTTAGTTTACAACTTTCTGAAAAGACTGGCCTGAAGCACTCATGGAATTTTCAGCAATGTTAATTGTTTGTGTAGATGAATGAGCTTATAAATGGCTTTTGCAGTCTTCCATAGCTCATCGAGGATAACTGTGTCTCTGCCAGAGAAAAGAACAGAAAATGTGCTGTGGTTTGTGGGTTTGGTTTTTTTAATTCCCCTCTACTATCTACTAGTACTTTCAGGGCTTGATATAATGCGCCTTTAACAAACCATGAACTTCTCTCCTACTGAGCAACTGTGTCCTGCCTACCACTCACTGTAAGCAGAGAACCATTATCCTAATCCACTCTTCCATCATATCTCTAGCAAACATATGTGTTTTCTTGGAATATTTATTCTGATGCAAGTAGTGTTAAGTGTTTTCTTTGGCAGCACAGGCAGTCAGAAGAGACTGAGGGAGCTGGGCTGGGTTAGCCTGGAGAAGAGGAGCCTCAGGGAGGACCTTAGCACACCCTACAGCTACCTGAAGGGAAGGTGTAGTAAGGTGGGGGTCAGCCTCTGCTACCAGGATAAGAGGGCATGGCCTGAAGCTGTGCCAGGAGAGGATTAGGTTGGATGTTAGGAAGTACTTCCTACTGGAAAGGGGAATTAGAGGCTGGAATGGACTGCCCAGGGCAACAAGGCTGGTAAGGGGCCTAGAGCAGAGCCCTATGAGGAGCATCTGAGGGAGCTAAGGGTGTTCAGCCTGGAGAAGAAGAGGCTCAGGACAGACCTCATTGCTCTCACCGGCTACCTGAAGGGAGGTTGTAGCCAGCTGGGGTTGGGCTTTTCTGCCAGGCACCCAGAGACAGAACAAGAGGACACAACCTCAAGCTGTGCCAGGCAGGTTCAGCCTGGATATTAAGAAGTTCTTTGCAGCAAGAGTGATTGGCATTGGAATGGGCTGCCCAGGGAGGTGGTGGAGTCACCATCCCTGGAGGTGTTTAAAAAGAAATTGGATGAGGCATTTGGTGCCATGATTTAGATGATTAGATGGTGTTGAGGTGATAAGTTGGACTTGGTTATCTCCAAGGTCTTTTCCAGTCTGGTCAATTCTGTGATCCTGTGGTGGAGTCGCTGTGCCTGGAGATGTTTCAGGCAAACTTGGCTGTGGCACTCAGTGCCATAGTCCAGTCACTGTGGTGGTGTTAGGTCCTAGGCTGGACCGGATGATCTCAGAGCTCTGTTCCAGCCACAATCATCCTGTGATTCTGTGACCCTCCGAGATTGTGATTTATAACCTTTGCAGACTTAATTACAGAAGCTCTAGTTTTTGGCTACAATATGTGTTGACAAAGGTGTGACTGTCACACTGGGCTCTGAGAGAAGAATCCTAGAACCTGAGAGCAACCTTTTGTCACCTCTGCAGGTCGAGTAGCTTGACACTGTAGGTATTGAAATGATCACTCTTCTGCTTTGTGTTTTAACAGGTCCGGTTGTATGCAAGACCTGATGCAATCCGAAGAGGATCAGGGGACTATGCTCTAAATATTACAAGAAGACTGATTGAATTTTATGAAGATTATTTTAAAGTGCCCTATTCTCTGCCAAAATTAGGTAAGATTTTCCCTAGAATGTGAAGTTAATCCATATAGAGGGAGGTTAAGGCTGCTTTTTAGAAGGAAATTTCAGTCTGGAATGTACTAGATTCCCAGGTAAGGAAGGTTTGGGTTAATATAGAGGGATAATAAGTGAGGGATTGTAATTTATTCATTTATTTTCAAGGGAAGCCTCACATTGAAAGGAAAAGGAACAAACTAGTGCTTAAATGTGTTAGGCAGTGGGGAGGGAACTTGAAATCTTTTATTGGTGTATAGGTTTGGGATGGTTTTTGGATGATGTTCATTGTGGTCCCTGCTTTCATTAGACAGACGCTGGGAGATATTAGTTCTCTAATGATGGCCCAGATGGGAATGTGGAACAGAATTGAAAAGATTTGTGGAAATTTGGGACCTGCTAAAGTGCATGGCTATATATATATATATAAATGCTGGCTTATGTGGTTTATTAATGGTGATTAGTATGTATGCTTAATTTTGCTGTAGCCTTCTGAAAGTGTTGCTGTAAGCTTGTGCTGCTCAAGTGACCAAAATACAAAAGCAGTCGATATCTGCTATTTAAAAAACAATTTCTTCTCCTCCTCCCTTTCCCCACAATCAGTTCTTCTCCTAGACAATTGACTACTTTACACCATATTATTACACCCTCCCTCCTTTGGAGCGTGTTTGATCAAGGTACAAAAGCCTGTTGCTCAGGAGCAGAAAGGGAGCTTGTATTTGGAATGTTAAGAGCTGGAACCACAGGTGATCCTCCCAGGAACTCAGGGTCTATTTCATTAAATCCCTTGCCTGCTGAGGAGCTTTATTAGTCTTACAGCTAACAGTGTAGGAGATAGATGAAATAATTGATGTTGCTGAATGAGGGTGTGTTGTGATTTCACCCCAGCTGGCAAGAATGAACCATGCAGCTGCTCACTCACTGCTCCCTCCTCCAGTAGGATGGGGAGGAGGAAACACAGCAGAAATATTGGAGGTGGAGACAAGGATAGAGAGGAATCACTTGGCACTCATGGCCATGGGCAAAACAGATGACCTGGTAGGGGAATCTGGTTTATTACCAGTCACACCAGATTAGGATAGAGAAATAACCCCAAATCTTACAAACACCTTCCCCTGACCCCTCTCTTCTTCCATGGCACAACTTTACTCCCAGTTTCTCTGCCTCTTACCAGCTCAGTTGCAGAGGAGGGTCAAGAATGGGAGTGGCAGTCAGTTCATTACATGTTGACTCTGCTGCTTCTTCCTCCTCCACTGAACTTCTTCAGTGTGACTCCTTCCTGTGGCCTGCAGCTTTTCATGAGCTGCTGCAGTGTGGGACACTTCCATGAGGTGGTGTAGTCCTTCATGGACAGACTGTGTTCCAGTGTAGGCTTCCCTTGGGGTCATGACTGCCTTCAAGAGCAGGTAGTATACTGAGGCTCACAGGATGTTAGGGGTTGGAAGGGACCTCTGGAGATCTTCCAGTCCAAACCCCCCTGCCACAGCAGGAGCAGAGAAACCACCACAGGTCACACAGGAACACATCCAGACAGGACTGGAAAGGCTCCAGAGAAGGAAACTCCACAACCTCTCTGGGCAACCTGTGCCAGAGCTCTCTCACCCTTACACTTACACAAGAAGTTCTTCCTCATGCTGAGCTTGAACTTCCTGTGCTGCAGTTTGCATCCCTTGCCCCTTGTCCTATGCCAGGGCACAAGTGAGCAGAGGCTGTCCCTGTCCCTTCTTTCCTGCCCCCCAGCCCTCAGCTGTTGATAGACATTGCTCAGATCCCCTCTCAGCCTTCTCCTCTCAAGTGCTGTGTTTGGTTTTGGGCCACTCACTACAAGAAGGACATTGAGGGTCTGGAGCATGTACAGAGTAGGGCAAGGAAGTTGGAGGAGGGGCTGAGGAAGCTGGGGATGTGCAGGCTGGAGCAGAGGAGGCTGAGGGCAGAGCTCATTGCTCTCTGCAGGTCCCTGCAGGAAGGTTGGAGCAAGGAGGGGGCAGCCTCTGCTTCTTGGTACCAAGGGACAGGAGCAGAGGAAATGGTTCCAAACTGCCCCAGGGGAGGCTCAGGCTGGATGCTAGGAAATATTTCTTCCCAGAGAGGGTTCTCAGCCACTGGAATGGTCTGCCCAGGGCAGTGCTGGAGTCCCCCATTCCTGGAAGTGTTTAAGCAGGCTGTGGAGCTGGTGCTTAGGGACAGGGTTTAGGATTGACCCTGAAGTGGGTGTAAGGTTGGAGTGGTTGAGCTTGGAGGTCTCTTCCAACTGGATGTTTTCTGTGGTTTTGTGACATTGTAGATTCAAGGGCTGATAGGTCCTGATCCCATAGCAGTTTTTCTTCTGTGCCTTTCATTATGCTGAAGATGTAGCAAATTGTTCTCTTCTGATAGACTTTGCCAAAGTAGGCGAAAGGCTGGAGTGGATGAGCTTGGAGGTCTCTTTCAACAGGATGTTTTGTGAGTGATAACAGAAACTAGAAAATACTCAGAGCTGCTGTTTCTACTTTCCTGGTCCTACTCTTTCCTGAATATCAGCATGTGTCTGCAGCTGGAGAGGAGGGCACTGAGCTAGACACTCTTTTTGCCTGAGCTGACAAGGTGATCCATGTCTTCAGAGTATTTTTCCCAAGTGTTTCTGCTAAAGGGCCAGAGAATACATTTTCTAGAATACTTCAAGTACTGGAATTGAGAAACTGGGAAGGTTCTAGTTAAGGAAGACTGACAAAGCTTCCTGTATGGTGCATAAACTTGTGTGAAGATGTTTGGATTTCAGGGCCTTGGTTTTCCTCCTCTTAGCAGCAATAAAATATTGGTGTTAGTAGGATGCATTTCCTACCTCTCTGAAAATTCATTTTACGACTCAATTTTATTCTGAGTTCTATATTTAGACACCAAAGTAATTAGTGTAAGCACTGTGAGTTGTGTAAAGGAACTTGAGTGTCCCAAGGGTTAGACACACAGTGCCTAACTCAGGGAAAGGCACTTCACTTGGATTAATTCAGCTTCAGGAGTTCAACTGCCTGCATGCTCAAGCTGACTGCGCTAGCTTCTAGTGCGTTCTAGTAGGTATTCACTGGTGGAAAGCAGATCTTCCTGGGGATAGTTTGAATATTATATGGGCAGAGGCTCCCTCTGGAGCTGCCTAGGGGAAAAGAAAAACTGTTTTACTAATCCTTGAGCTTAATTTAAGGGTCATCTGTATTATGGAACTCTCAGAATGTGCAGATTGGGGAAGGAGATTTTTAATGCTGGAGAGCTGTGGGTAGGGTGGGGAAGAACTTGGATTTCTTAGGAAGTTTTTAATTATCATAGATTTGTTAAGTTTGGGAGGGACCTCAAGGATCATTCAGTTCCAACCCCCCTGCCATGGGCAGGGACACCTCACACTAGACCAGATTGCTCAGAACCACATCCAGACTGGCTTTAAAAACATCCAGGGATGAGGCTTCCACCACCTCCCTGGGCAACTTGTACCAGTCTCTCACCACCCTCATGCTGAACGACTTCTTCTTAACCTCTAATCTAAACCTGCCTTCCTCTAGCTTGGATCCGTTTCCCCCCAGTCCTATCACTCTCTGACAGCCTAAAAAGTCCCTCCCCAGCTTTCTTGTAGTGCCCTGCAGATACTGAAAGGCCACAATAAGGTCTCCTTGGAGCCTTCTCTTCTCCAGGCTGAACACCCAAAACTCTCTCATCCTGTCCTCACAGCAGAGCAGCTCCAGCCCTCTGCTTATGCTTATGGCCCTTCTCTGGCCACCTTCCAGCACCTCCAGATCTTTCCTGTAACAGGGGCTCCAGAACCGGACACAATACTCCAGGTGAGGTCTGACTAGAGTAGAGAGACTGAATCTCCTCCCTTGCCCTGCTGGCCACACTTGTCTTGCTGCAGCCCAGGCTCTGGTTGCTCTCTGGGCTGTAATTGCACACTGCTGGCTCATGTTGAGCTTCTCTTCCACCAGCACCCCCAAGTTCTCTCCTCAGGGCTGCTCTCAAGCCAGTTCCTGCCCAGGCTGTATTGGTGCCTAGGACTGCCCTGATCCAGCTGCAGGACCTTGCACGTGGTCTTGTTGACCCTCGTGAGGTTGCCTTGCTTCCACCTCTCCATCCTGTCCAAGTCCCTCTGGATGGATCCCTTCCCTCCAGTGTGTCAACAGCACCACACAGGTTGGTGTCATCAGTGAACTTGCTGAGGCTGCCTCAGTGCCACTGTCCATGGTGCTCACAAAATGCCAAACAATTGAAAATGTCTACTCAAAGTGTCCTGGAAGGTGAAAGATGAATAGCTGAGCAATCCATGTTGGGACATCATAGAATGGCTTAGGTTGGAAGTGACCTAAATGCTCAACCAGTTCCAACCCCTCTGTGCCACAGGCAGGGACACCTCTCACTAGAACAGGTTGCTGAAGGCCTCATCCAGCCTGGTCCTGAACACCTCCCTGGACAACCTGTGCCAGTGTCTCACCACCCTCACTGCAAACAACTTCTTCCTAACTTCCAGTTTCAATCTTCCTTCTGCCAGTTCAAATCCTTTCCTCCTTGTCCTAACATTACAAGATAAGTCAACGGAGAGGCTTGGATGAAAGTTGCTATTTTTTAAATTTTATTTTTCCCAGTTTTGTCTTGAAGTCAGTGCCTGTGAATCAGAATTTAACATAGTTTTAAAATGCATACTCTAAAAAAAGAATTCTGTACTTCAGGAAGTATTTTTTCTTTCTGTAGCTGTGCTATAGAGAAAACATTCAAGTTACATCTGCTATATTTTATTTTATATGTGTGTATATATATATATATTTTTTTCCCCACCCCTTTTCTTCCAGGTATATCCAATGCACTAATTACCTGGTTCATGCAAAAATGGTAGGGTCTTGTTTTCATCATGTAGCATAAACCACTTTGAAGCTGTGAATGCAGAGTCTCAGGAAATGATTTTCTAAGGGATTTAGTCAATGGTGCTTCACAATGGAAGACAAGATTGGACCATTAACATTTTTGCTCTTTTGGGTATTTTTGGAGAACAGGATTCTGGTGTTTAAAGTGTGTCACAGAAAAAAAAAAAAAAACTCTTTCTTAGGATGTGAAAAATAGCTCAGCCTTGTAAAGAAAAAGTTCAGCAGGGAACTGTTCTGGTTTTTAAAGGAAACTCTCATACCTCTGCTCCTGATTGCTGACAGTGAATAGTTTGCTAAGAGGGACTGCTGCTGCCTTTTGCTTGCTAGATAAAAGTGCTGGCTCGCTTTTGTGGGGTGGCCAAGTGGCTTGCTATGAGCTCTAATGATTAACTGTTCCTTCTGATCTAATCTAATTTAATGTTAGATTCAGTCTTTGACATGTTCCTAGCCTCTTCATTGCAGTATTGCCTTCTGCCTTGCTTGATCTTCCATCATCTTCATCAGCACTCTCTCTGCTGCTACTGCTTTCTTGTTTCCCCTTCATTTGTCCTTCCTCCTCTCTCTGCTGCTTCTTTTAGGGTGGCTTTTCCTATGAGAAGCTCGCCAGGATCCAGCAGTACCCTCATGCAGACCAGCAGGCAGCTGTGTGCTGGGCTGTATCCAGCAGGGCAAGAGAGGGGATTGTGCCCCTTGGCTCTGCTCTGCTGAGGCCTCACCTCCAATCCTGCCTCCTTCTGGTGTCCACAGCACAAGAAGGACACAGAGTTGTTGCGGTGAGTCCAGATGAGGCCACAAAGATGATCCAAGGGCTGGAGCAGCTCGGGATGTATAGCCTGGAGAAGACTCTGGGGGACCTCAGAGCTTGCTGCCAGGACCTGAAGGGATCTTGCAGGAAAGCTGCAGAGGGACTTTTCATCAGGGCGTCTGGAGACAAGACAAGGAGGAATGGTTTGAAACTGAGGCAGAGCAGGGTTAGACTGGAGCTGAAAAAGAGGTTCTTCAGTAGCAGGGTGATACATGCTGTCCAGGGAGGCTGTGGATGTCTCCTACATAGGGGTGCTGAAGGCCAGGTTGGATGAGGCCTTGAGCAGCTGAGTCTGGTTGAGAGTTGTCCATGCCCTTAGCAGGGAGTTTATAATCATAGAATCACAGAATAATAGAATCACAGAATGACAGAACTGTAGAATCATAGACTCACAGAATCATAGAATCAGTCAGGGTTGGAAGGGACCACAAGGATCATCTAGTTCCAACTCCCCTGCCATGGGCAGGGACACCCTACCCTAGTTTGAAGTAGATGAACTCTGAGGTCCCTTCCAGCTTGAGCCATTCTATGATTCCATACTGCTACCTGCATTCTCTGCTTTAGTTCTGCTCAATTTTTCACAGTTCTTGCCCTCATACATTGTCTGTCTTAGCAGGGTGACCTCTTTCTGCCATCTGTCGAACTCCAACTTGGAATTGCTGCGTTACAGCAAGCAAGAGAGCTAATTTTTCTTTGTAGAGTGAAAGTAATAATTAGCACTTGTTTAGTCTTGTCTTTACAGTGGTTGAAAATGGTAATCAGTTTGGTTCCCCCTTGATTAAGAGGTTTCCAGCCTGCAAATGTAAGAAATGCTGATCTGATCTGATGAGATTTGTGAGCTTTGTAGGTTTTTGTAGCAGTCTTCTGGCACTGTAGCAGTGAAGGGGGCTGCAGGAGGCCTGGGGAGGGACTATTGACAAGGTCTTGTCATGACAGGATGAGGAGGAATGGGTTTAAAGTGGCAGAGGGGAGATTGAAACTGAATGTTAGGAAGAAGTTGTTTGCAGTGAGGGTAGTGAGACACTGTCACAGGTTACCCAGGGAGGTTGTGGAGCACAGAAGCACAGAATCTTGGATCTTGGATCCCATTCTGTGATTCTGTGCTCCACAGCCTCCCTGGAGGCATTCAGGATCAGGTTGGATAAGGCCTTGAGCAACCTGTTCTAGTGGGAGGTGTCCCTGCCTGTGGCACAGGGGGGGTTGGAACTGGCTGAGTTTTGAGGTCCCTTCCAACCTAACCCATTCTGTGATTCTATGGCTCTGTGTGTCTGTCTGAGCTGTACACAGTCTTTCCAAAAGAGCTTCAGTCTCTTCCACCGAGAGAGAATCTATCCCAGCCTGTAGGGCAGGAATGTTCGACTCTGGTAAGTCTGAACAGGTTGTTAGATGTGTGTACTTCTGAACCCAGAAGAAAGAAGCCTAGGGAGGGAAATGCCCTGAGAGTGGGACACAGAACTTCTGGAATGAGAAAGGATGAGAGAGGAGCCACTAAGAACTTGGTTCAGGCCAATGAAACTGTTGAAGGATGATCTGCTCCATCACTTTCCCCAGCACCAAGGGCAGACAGGTTTGTACTTTAAAATTCCTTGGGGTATCCCTCAAGGACCTAGAGAATAAATCTGATGAGGTGTGACTGAGGGAGCTGGGGATGGTTAGTGTGAGAAAGAGGAGTCTGAGGGAAGACCTCATGGCTGTCTACAGCTACCTGAAGGGATACTGTGAAGAGACTGCTGCTACTCTCTTCTCACAGTTAATTGGAGACAGAACAAGGGGAAATGACCTCAAGCTGAGGCTGGGGAGATTTAGATTTGACGTTAGGACAAAGCTTTTCTTGGAGAGAGTGGTCAGGGACTGGAATGAGCTGCCCAGGGAGGTGGTGGAGTCCCCCACCCTGGCTGTGTTTAAGGATGGTTGGGATGTGGTGCTTGGGGCTATGGTTTGAGGTGAATCTTGTAGAGTAGGGTTCTGGATTGGTCTTGGTGCTCCTGAGGGGCTTTGCCAGCCTACATGTTGCTGTGATTCTATGATCCTTAAGCCCTCTAGCTGCTGCTGCTCCTGCTGGCCTCCAGATGTGATTCTGTTGGGCCACAGCTGAGCGCTCCAGATGAGTGTTTTTTAAATCACTCTGAGCATCTCACTTGGGGCTATCACTCTTCTTTAGGCAGTAGAATTGAAACCTACTGTTTCCTTTGCCCAGGTTCTTGAAGCAAGCTTTGCACACAGAGGACTGTTTGTTGGTACGGGGCATCAGTACAGAATGAACTGAGTTGCTTTTAGCCTGACCTTTGAAACCTCTGTTTGGATTTTGTGGGTTTATTTCTTCTTTTTTTTCCTTTTTCTCTTTAAATTTCTATGCCACGAGCATTTAAACCCAACAACTGGCCAGGACTCTAGAGAGAAAAAAATCTAGCTGTAGAAAAAACCAAGGATTTTCTCAGAATAGTTCTTTAAAACATGAGAAAGGACTGAGAGTTACTAGGCAGAGTACGAGGCAGACTGCATAGGAATTAATTTCATACTATGATGTTGAGAAAGGAAGGAAATAATAAAATTCTCTTAATTCTTTTTTGTAGTGCTCTAAATTATTTTAAATGGTAAATGAATTAATTCCAGTAATTACTATAATATAACTCACAATGGGAATTGTAACTGCTCTTGAAAGTTTAAATGGAAACTCATCTCTGTTGATGTGGTGTGACAAGTCTGATGCTGTTGGCAGGAGACAGGTGAAGTTGCATTTAAGAAGGAATAAAGCAACTTTGTTGAATAAATAGCACAGATCACAGGAGGTTAGGGGTTGGAAGGGACCTCTGGAAAGCTTCCAGTCCAAGCCCCCCTGCCACAGCAGGAGCAGAGAATCCACTGCAGGTCATGCAGGAACACATCCAGACAGGGCTGGAAAGGCTCCAGAGAAGGAGACTCCACAACCTCTCTGGGCAGCCTGTGCCAGGGCTCTCTCACCCTTACACTCAAGAAGTTCTTCCTCATGCTGAGCTGGAACTTCCTGTGCTGCAGTTTCCATCCCTTGCCCCTTGTCCCATGCCAGGGCACAAGTGAGCAGAGGCTGTCCCTGTCTCTACCTTCCAGACCCCCAGCCCTCAGCTGTTGATAGACATTGCTCAGATCCCTTCTCAACCTTCTCTCCAGACTAGATGAATGACTCCAGACAAGGTGACTGAATCCCAGTGAAAGTAATGCTCTTCTAAGTGAAATGTTTCCTTTTCATTATGGAGTGATTTCCCTTCCCTCTTAACTGTGACATGAATAGAACCCAAACCTCTAAAACAAGAAAAGTGTTCAGGCAGTAACACTTGTGCTGGTTTGAGGGTGATTGGAATATTTTAATAGAGAAAATTATATTCTAGGCTGTGAAAAGGAAACAGTGGTGATGTCTGCTTCACTCATAGGCTTGCTGAGATGTTTAAGAATAAGTACTCAAAACATAGATAAGTCAGTCTCTGGGGCACAGCATCTTGGTCTAGCAGCTTCTGGCTTTTCTCCTCTCTGCTGACTAACCGCACTAACCACTTTCCTTCTAACTCCCCTGGCCAAGCCTCCAAGCTCACCTTACGCATAAGGCAAACCTTGGGGTAAGGTGTAGGGGTGGGGAGAAGGTGGAAGGGTGATTGGGAGCCCCTCCTGGGGTCTCTGATTTCTGGGAGGGGAGTTGTGTTTCTGTATTCCCTTTAACTTGTATCTGTAACTATTCCTGTCTATAGTGTCTATCTCTGCTTGTACATTGTGCTGAGCTGTAAACAGAGCTTCAGTCCTTCACTTCCAGCCGGCTGAGCCTAGTCTGGGTCATTTTACAAAATGTGGGGGACGGGAAAGTCCTAAACCATCACAACACTGTTGCAAGTAGTAGTTCTGTCAACCTATAGTAAAAGAAAGGTGCCCAAATCCAACAGCATACCCACTGACTTCTGGGCTTTTAAATGTGTGTTTAAGAGGAGGGAAAAAAAAACCCCAAACCTCTCATAGCAGCACCAGCAACTGCTGCTTCTTTTTGGCAGGATCTAGGATTGTAGGAGACTCCATGGAAATGTCAGAGCTTTTTTATAAAACATGAGAATCCTTCATCTGAATGTAAATAGATATTTTTTTCCTCTATACCCTTCATTAAGATATTGGAGCAGTTCTTAGCAATGTGGGTGCACTGAATTTCAGCATTATCTGTTCTAAGTTCTTTACCTTCTGAGTAGCATAGGTATCTTCAGAAGAAGACTATCATAAGTCAGGAGAAATGAAGCTTCCCTGCAGAGGTACCAGCAGAGTTCTTTCTGCTGTCTTCAGAAAAGAGAAACTGAGCTGGTGAGTTAAAATTTGTTCTCTGAGCTTCAGATAGCTAAAAGGTAAGGTGGACCCTTGTGAAGGATTTATAATATCACAGAATCACAGAATGTTAGAGGTTGAAAGGAACCTCCAGAGAACATCGAGTCCAGCATGCCTGCCCAAGCAGGATCACCCAGGAAGGCATCCAGGTGGGTTTGAAAAGGCTCCAGAGGAGGAGACTCCACAACCTCGGAGGAGGAGACTCCACAACCTCTCTGGGCAGCCTGTACCAGGGCTCTGGCACCCTCACTGGAAAGAAGTTTCTCCTCATGTGGAGCTGAAACCTTTTCTGTTGCAGTTTGTGTCCATTGCTCCTTGACTTATTGCTGTGCACCACCCAAAAGAGCTTGGCCCCCTCCACTTACACCCCAGCCCTCAGCTATTGATAGACATTGCTCAGATCCTCTCTCAGCCTTCTCTTCTCCAGACTAAACAGACCCAGGGCTCTCAGTCTCTCTCCATAGGGGAGATGCTCAAGTCCCCCACTCATCCTCCTGGGATAAGATCTTTGCCACCTATGGAAACTCCACAGAAATGGTAATAATCAGGAGGAAACCCTGAGAACTTTTACATGCCTAAAAATGGATGAGTGCAAAACAGATTTGAGATAGCTGTGATAACGTAGTTTTTATTATAGCTCCTTTCACACTGCTTGAGCAGAGAGGTCATCCCTGATTGTCTTTTCCAGTGCTGCTAGTGCTTGCAGTTTTGTTAGTTTGATCATACTGTTCTTGACCAAAAATGTTCATTTATGTGTGTCAGATTTCTGAGGGCTAGTACTGATTTCTGCTGCAGAATAACATTATTTGAACCAGGATCCCCTTGAGGTTGTAGTCAGGTGGGTATTGGTCTCTTCTCCCCAGTGTCAAGTGATAGAACAAGAGGAAATGGCCTCAAATTGTGCCAGGGGAGGTCTAGACTGGATATGAGGAAATATTTCTTTGCTGAAGGAGCATTGGAACAGGCTGCCCAGGGAGGTGTTGGAGTCCATGTCCCTGGAGATGTTCAGAAAATGTGTAGACATAGCACTTTGGGACATGGTTTAATGACCATGGTGGTGTCAGGTCAGTAGTTGAACTTTGTGATCTTAAAGGTCTTTTCCAACTGAAACAATTCTGTGGTTCTGTCATCACTTTGAACAGCAGCTGAAACCCTTTTCACCAGCTACTGTAGCTTTGTCTTAAAGAAGAATGTGTAGGAAAAACACAAGCCCAACTTTAGACCTTGCCCTCACAGTGAACTTCATGACATTTGGCCTCCTGTCATTTGAGAAGTGAAGAAGACTCAGTTTCAGGGCAGATTTAGAAGCAAGCTGAAATGAGCCTGACAGGAGTTGTGGATGGTTACAACAGACTCTTTCTTCACATGTTTTCTGCTAGTGTTGGCTCTGCCCAGCATTCTGTTTGCTGCACCCTGGAGTTGCTGCATTAATTCACCAGTCCTGGAAGACCTAATGTCCTGGCAAAGCCTGGTCAGAAGTTTGTTTGAGGAGCACACTTTTGTTTTGCTTGAAACTGACAGAGCAACTCCAGGATAGCCTAGTTCCTTGGTCAAGACAGGCTAGCAAGGCTTGAAAGGCTTTCCTCTTGCATCTTTGGAGGCTAAAAGGGTGACCTGAGGCACATGCTTGGAGTAAAGGTTGAGAGCCCTGGGGCTGCTTAGTCTGCAGAGGAGAAGGCTGAGAGGGGATCTGAGCAATGTCTATCAACAGCTGAGGGCTGGGGGGCAGGAATGAAGGGACAGGGACAGGCTCTGCTCACTTGTGCCCTCGCATAGGACAAGGGGCAAGGGATGGAAACTGCAGCACAGGAAGCTCCAGCTCAGCATGAGGAAGAACTTCTTGAGTGTCAGGGTGAGAGAGCCCTGGCACAGGCTGCCCAGAGAGATTGTGGAGTCTCCTTCTGTGGAACCTTTCCAGCCCTGTCTGGATGTGTTCCTGTGCGACCTGCACTGGATTCTCTGCTCCTGCTGTGGCAGGGGGGTTGGACTGGAAGCTCTCCAGAGGTCCCTTCCAACCCCTGACATCCTGTGATCTTCCTTTCACTCCAGATATCTTAGAACTCTTACAGTTTGCCTGTCTCCCTGCTTTCCTTCTCTCGGAGTAGCTCGGACGTTTGAGACATGATAGCTAAGTGTTATTAGGGCACTTGGCTGCAGTTTCAGAGCTAATCTTTTAGTTTATAGCACTTAGAATCTCTGGATGAGTGGAATGACATCTTCCATGCAGAATAGTCTAAAAGAAGAGACCAGGAGATGTGAACAATCCCTGAGATGCACTGTTCCATATCCAGAAAGAGCAGGTTTTTACAGCAATCTTGAAAGCACTGCCATCATGTTCTTGCTGATTAGGACCTTTAAAAATGCGTGATTTAAATTATTTTTCATATCAGTATCATTGCTAAAACTAGGAGCACCAAATATGTTACTTGTAGAAATAGGAAGCTAGACAGAACGGAAGAGAAAACACTTTCTCCACTGACTCGTTTGAGGAGAGGCTGAGGGAGCTGGGGTTGTGCAGCCTGGAGAAGAAGAGGCTCAGGGGGGACCTTATCACTGTACAGCTACCTGAAGGGAAGTTATAGCCAGCTGGGGTTGGTGTCCTCTTTCAGGCACCTAGAGACAGAACAAGCTGCCAGGGCAGGTTCAGCCTGGATGTTAGGAAGAAATTCTTCCCAGCAAGAGTGATTGGCATTGGAATGGGCTGCCTGGGGAGGTGGTGAAGTCCCCATCCCTGGAGGTGGTTATGAGAAGGCTGGATGAGGCACTTGGCACCATGGATTAGTTAATTAGAAGGGTTAAGTGGACTCCATGGTCTCAGAGGTCTTTTCTAACCTGCTTCTGTCCGTGACTTCAATTTGTTGTCATGTGTTGTCTTATAGCTATGATGAAATATGCATATATATATATATAAAGAAATTAGAATCACAGAATCAGAGTGTTTTAGGTTGGAAGGGACCTCAATGCTCAGCCAGTTCCATCCCCCCCTATGCCACAGGCAGGGACACCTCCCACTAGAACAGGTCGCTCAAGACCTCATCCAACCTGGTCCTGAACACCTCCAGGCAGGTTGTGCTCCACAACCTCCCTGGGCAACCTGAACCAGTGTCTCACCACCCTCACTGCAAACAACTTCTTCCTCACATCCGGTTTCAGTCTCCCCTCTGCCGGTTCAAACCCATTCTTCCTCGTCCTGTCATGACAAGACCTTGTCAATAGTCCCTCCCCAGCCCTCCTGTAGACCCCTTCAGATCCTGGAAGCCCATCTCAAGGTCCCCTGGAAGCTTCCCATCAGATACTGGAGACCCCCTTCAGGTATTGACCTCTCAAGCTTATTCAGCTCCTTAGGTGTCCGTAGCAAGAGTATTCTTCATTGCGGATGTTTTATGCCAGAAAGAAAACAGATGAGGGAAGTACACACACAGGAAGAGAGAAAAGATATACAATCAATATTCTTATTTCCTAATAAATATGCATTACTGGTGCAGTCAGAGTCACAAAAAAAGTAACCACTGACTGATAATGTCCTGGATATTAGAAACAGTAAAGTCTGCATGGAGATGTATAAAATGAGCTCTCACATATTTCTTCTGTGCTGTAAAAACCCATAGATACAGACATAAAAAAGATACATTTTCATATATCATCAAAGAGCTTGAGGAGTTTCTTTCAAGAGATTATGACAATGTCTTGAAAAAGATTATGGCATATTAAAGTGGGACTTAAATAGGGCAAGAGATTTCTGTTCATACAAAAGCTGCCAAGAAGTCTGTAACTACAGAGCTGAATATACCTATTGCTGCTGCCTAGATTCTGCTGGCTTAGTTAGAAACCTTCCACCTGTACTAGCTGCCTTCTGTAAGCTACTGAAATTCAAAGGGATGTGTGTGCTTACATTTATTGCTTTTACTAAGCATATTGTAACTGAAAAGATGTCCTAACACAATGAATTATGCCACATTTGCAGTGCCCTGCCTGAAGCAACTCCACTTTTGCGTTAAAGAACCCAATGCTTTCCAGTGTTGAGATGAAAATGTTAAGATGGCTGAACAACTTTCTTTAAAGCAAGGGAATTGTCACTCTACATGCACAGAATCACAGAATTAAACAGTTTGGAAAAGACCTCTGAGACCATGGAGTCCATCCTATCACCAAACCCTTCTAATTAACTAACCCATGGCACCAAGTGCCTCATCCAGCCTACTCTTAAACACCTTCAGGGATGGAGACTCCACCACCTCACTGGGCAGCCCATTCCAATGCAAATCACTCTTGCTGGGAAGAACTAACATCCAGACTGAACCTGCCCTGGCACAGCTTGGGACTGTGTTCTCTTGTTCTGTCCCTGGGTGCCTGGCAGAAGAGCCCAACCCCAGATGGCTACAACCTCCCTCTCAGCTGTAGAGAGCAATGAGGTCTGCCCTGAGCCTCTTCTTCTGCAGGCTGCACACCTCCAGCTCCCTCAGCCTCTCCTCACAGGGCTGTGCTCCAGGTCCCTCCCCAGCCTTGCTGCCCTTCTCTGGACACCTTCCAGCACCTCAACATCTCTTGAATTGAGGAGCCCAGAACAGGACACAGGACTCAAGATGTGGCCTGACCAGTGCTGAACACAGGGGCAGAAGGACAGCCCTGGTCCTGCTATTCCTGATCCAGGCCAGGATGGCATTGGCCTTGTTGGCCACCTGGGCACACTGCTGGCTCATGTTCAGCTGCCAACCAGTACCCCCAGGTCCCTCTCTGCCTGGCTGCTCTGCAGCCACTCTGTCCCTAGCCTGTAGCACTGCTTGGGGTTGTTGTGGCCAAAGTGCAGAACCCTGCACTTGGACTTATTCAAACTCCTGGTGTTGGACTGTGTCTACTTGTGCAGGCTGTCCAGGTCCCTCTGCAGAGCCCTCCTACCCTCTAACAGATCCACACTTGCTCCCAGCTTGGTGTTGTCTGCAGACTCACTGATGCTGGACTCAATCCCCTCACCCAGATCATCAGTGAAGATATTAAAGAGGACTGGGCCCACTGCATGCAGGCAAACTTCATAAAGTGGTCCATGAAAAGAGTCACTTAACAAAAATACTGTGCTTGCTTTCCTGATCTCCCTTGCCGTGTGTAAGTTCTTAAGTTCTCCTTTTTTTTTTTTTCTTTCTTTTTTTTTTTTTTCCCCCCCTTCTAATTTACTTAAATGCCATCTGCTTGTGTATTTAAAGTGTAACATTTCCAGATTCAGGATCAGTTCTGTGAAGATTCTCTTTGCCTCGACTCTCTCTGATTCTTACCAGGAACTCTTCTAACAAAGCTGTCCTCATGAAGATATATATTTGTCATAGTGATAGCACACTTAAGAAACTGTATTAAGCTAAAGCAACTCCCACTGTTCAACTCAAAAATATGTTCCTTGTCGTATGCTGCTCCTCATAGAAATTAAACTCAGGCAGTATTTGAGTCTAAAGAACCACAGAAACAAAGAATGGCTCGAGGTGGAAGGGACCTTAAAGATCATTTCATAGCAGCTCTAGTGGCAGAAGCAGGGGAGGAATTCAAACATAGCATTCAGCCTCGTGGCCACCTGACAGCCAAGCACATAATTACAGAATCACAGAATTGTCAGGGTTGGAAGGCACATCAAGACTCAGCCAGTTCCAACTCCCTTGCCATGGGCTGGGACACCTCCCACTCGACCAGCTTGCTGAAAGCCTCATCCAGCCTCATCTTAAACACTTCCAGGGATGAGGCATCCACTCATTTTCTGGGCAGCCCATTCCAGTGTCTCACCACAAGTCACATTGGACACTTGGAGCTTTGGCATGGCTAAGCATAGGTCTCTGGTAGTGGGTAGTTGCATCCCAGAATGTGTGGGAGCCTGGAGGCAAGGGAGAAGATACACAAAGATGCACAGAGCTTGGGAATGTGTTCTGCAGGCTCTTGTGGTAAGTTTGTGGATCTGTTTCTTTCTCTCTCATAAACCCTTTCAGAATAACTCCCGAATTTCATAGAAGCAGTCAGGGCTGGAAGGGACCACAAATACCATCCAGTTCCAACCTCCCTGCCATGGGCAGGGACACCTCACACTAGATCAGGCTGTCCACAGCCTCATCCAACCTGGCCTTAAACACCTCCAGGGATCAGGCTTCCACCACCTTTGTGGGCGACCCCTTCCGGGCTCTCACCACCCTCATGCTGAACGACCTTTTCCTAACATCCAGGCTGAATCTATCCATCTCTATCTTTGTTCCATTCCCCCCAGTCCTGTTAGTACCTGACACCCCAAAAAGTCCGTCTCCATCTTTTCCGTAGGCCCCCTTAAGATACTGCAGATTAAGATTCCATTCCCCCCTGTGTCCTATCACTACCTGACAGCCTAAAGAGTCCCTCACCAGTTTTCCTGTAGGCCCCCTTAAAATACTGAAAGGCTACAAGTTCGTTCCTGTGTAAACCAATCCTCAAAATCTACCACCAGTAGTGACTTGTCAGTGGAGCTGATCGTGGCAAGAAAGTTGCTGTATGTATTTTTTTCAGCAGGGTAGTTGATCTGTCACTAGCACCATGACATTGGCTACAGATAGATTTCCTTTGAAGGTCATGATGTATAAGCAAAGGTATTTTGATGGAAATTTAATGACACGTAGCTATGTTTATGATGCCACTTAGGATGCTGAAGGTTGTGGTTGAGTTCCTCGTGTGAAATTATCTGAGGTATTTCCGTAGCTGTTGTAGAACATAAGCATTTTATAACCACTTCTGGCTGTCTGCACAGAATGTGTTTTGCAAATGTACAAGCACCAGGGTTCTACTGTCCTGCTTAGAGATGCAGCTGACAGCCAATGAGTGCTGAGAGGTGAAGGTAGGCAGATGTTTTGCTGATCAGATCTGGATAAAATGTTTGCTTGTCAGCTAAAGCTGGAGTGGGTGTTACAACAGAAGGTAGTTTGAACTTTAATCCTTTTGTAATTAAGTATTAATGATGCATTTTTCATTTGAAGGTCATACAGGTGGCTCCAATATTTCCTACTTTAAAACTGGTCTGAGACTTGTTCTTTCTAGGGTGCTAATTATAGAATCTAGAATCACAGAATTGTTGAGGCTGGAATAGAGCTCTGAGATCACCCAGTCCAGCCTAGGACCTAACACCACCACAACGACCAGATCATGGCACTAAGTGCCACAGCCGAACTTGCCTTAAACACCTCCAGGCACAGCAACTCCACCACCTCCTTGGGCAGTCCATTCCAGTCTCTAATTCCCCTTTCCAGCAGGAAGTGCTTCCTAACATCTAACGTGACCCTCCCCTGGCACGGCTTCAGGCCATGAAGGTTGGATAAGGCCTTGAGCAACCTGTTCTAGTGGGAGGTGTCCCTGCCTATGGCAAAGGACTGGAACTGGCTGAGCTCTGAGGTCCCTTCCATTCCCTAAACCATTCTATGGTTCTGATTCTCATCCTGGCACAAGTTGCCTGGCAGCAGAGCCTGACCCCCATCTGACTACATCTTCCCTTCAGGTAGCTGTAGACTGTGCTAAGTGTGCCCCCTGAGTGTCCTCTCCTCCAGGCTACCCCAGCCCAGCTCCCTCATCCCCTCCTCAGCAGCCTTCCCCTCTAGCCCCTTCTCCACTCTCGTCACTCTCTTCCAGCCCCCCTCCAGCCCTTCAAGATCTTTCTTGCAGTGAGTGCCCAGAGCTGTGCACAGGTTTGACTTCTCAGGTGTTGAAATATAAAAAAGCTTCACAAGCCTGGCAACTGTACCTTAGGTAGGTAGAAAAATGCAGTCTGTGTCCTAGGCATCTTTTTTCCATGTTCCTGAAACGTCATCAGTTTTAGTTCTGTCTGAAGGTAATCGCAGACAACTGCATTTTATGAAGCAGCAGTTCCAGAGTGACAAACAGATGAATTAGGAATGCAGTTTTATGCTCTCCAGGTATTTCTGTAGAACCTGTACTACAGGTTTTAAGCCATTAAAAGGGTCTGAGTTGTACAAGCTGTGATTGATAACCCCGTGGTTTAACGCAGCTCTTAATAAAACCTTCCAAAGATAAGAATGCTGTCAGGTGACACCAAAGGAGATCTAGGAATTGCTAGGAGTCATTCTGAGCAACAACGAACAGACAGCTTTCTGTAATGCTTATATTGCATTTGAGGACAGCTGGATGAAAGTCCAGCCCCAAAAGAATTTGCTGTGTTTCATCTTTGCCTGTCTCTTTCTTTAAAAAAAAAAGAAAAAAAAAAAAAAAGAGAAAGAGAGGAAAAAAGAAGAAGAGAAATGAAAGTCTTTCTCTTTGCAATCTGATGTCTGGGGATATAGTGTATAAAATGGTCAAAACCCTACTGCTCAGCTGAAGGATAATTTCATGTTGGAATACCAAAGTGAAGAAATGAGTACAACTGCCCTGGTGAGACCACACCTGCAATACTGTGTCCAGTTTTAGGCTCCCCAGTTCAGGAGAGACAGAGACCTGCTGAAGAGAGTCCAACAGAGAGCCACAAAAATGGTTGGGGTACTTCAACATCTCCCCTATGGAGAGAGACTGAGAGCCCTGGGGCTGTTTAGTCTGGAGAAGAGAAGGCTGAGAGGGGATCTGAGCAATGTCTATCAATAGCTGAGGGCTGGGGGGCAAGTGGAGGGGGCCAAGCTCTTTTGGGTGGTGCTCAACAATAAGGAGCAATGGATACAAACTGGAACAGAGAAGGTTTCAGCTCCACATGAGGAGAAACTTCTTTCCAGTGAGGGTGACAGAGCTCTGGCACAGGCTGCCCAGAGAGATTGTGGAGTCTCCTTCTCTGGAGCCTTTCCAACCCCATCTGGATGCATTCCTGTGTGGACTGCCCTGGGTGATGCTGCTTTGGCAGGGGAGTTGGACTGGGTGATTTCTGGAGGTCCCTTACAGGTTCTGTGATTCGTATGCGAAGACTCTAACTCTGTTGTATCTGTGTTATCTAAATCAGAGACCTGGGCATCAGAATGCCCCTGCTTACTGCACATTAGCCAAATAAAGGTGACAGAGTGAACACACCCAGAGAGAAAGAACTGTCTTGTACTCTGCCACCGGCAACTTGTTCCCATTATTCAAGTAGCCTGTAAGTAAAAATCGACAGACACAGAAGCTGTAAAATTGTTTCACTTCAATAATCTTATTTAGGGAGAGGGCTCCTACAGAGAGGTAATAGGACTAGAGATAATATACATGTCTGTCTTCATATCAAAACTTTTGACTTGACAAGCAAGCTATTGGATATTTTGGAAGGTAATTCCATGCAGAACCAGGTTTCTGACAGCATATTCTTTGATCTGTAAAAGTGACGAGCTTCACTAAAACTCATTTCTAACAGTCTGAGCTAGGAATTTGCCTTCAATGCACATCCCAAAGCAAGGCATTGTGACCTAAGGGTTATGAACAAGTCCAGGTGGTGCAATGGTCCTTTTCATTTGTGTGAACATGGAAAACTCCTGATAATGTTCATGGTGTTAAAGTACAGGACTGCTCATGCGGGTGTATTTAAAAGCTTTTTCGAGTGCCTTTAGCCATCTATTATCACTTACACAGGATAATGCTTTTCTTGTCTTCAGGTTGCTGAGGCTGTCTGTCTGATGCAGACCTTTATAAACTAGATGTAGATAAACACCCACATGTGAGGGGATTTCACATGGAAATGTTGGAGCCAGTGCAGAGGAGGCCACAAAGATGCTCAGAGGGCTGCAGCAGCTCTGCTCTGAGGACAGGCTGAGAGAGTTGGGGCTCTGCAGCCTGGAGAAGAGAAGGCTTTGAGAAGACCTTGGAGTGGCCTTCCAGGATGGTTGGGGAGGGACTATTGACAAGGTCTTGTCATGACAGGACAAGGAGGAATGGGTTTAAAGTGGCAGAGGGGAGATTGAAACTGGATGTTAGGAAGAAGTTATTTGCAGTGAGGGTGGTGAGACACTGGCCCAGGTTACCCAGGGGGGTTGTGGAGCACAGAAGCACAGACTGTGATCAAAGATCTGCAACCTCCCTGGAGGTGTTCAGGACCAGGTTGGATGAGGCCTTGAGTGACCTGTTCTAGTGGGAGATGTCCCTGCCTATGGCACAGAAAGGTCGGAACTGGCTGAACTTTGAAGTCCCTCCCAACCTAAACCATTCTGTGATGCTATGAATTTCAGCTTATCACTTTCTTTAAGCTAATTATTGGGCTTCAAACTTTCGTCTTTATATTTTCTCCTCTTTGATTCCCTGAAGAGGATTGACTGCATCAACTGGTTGTCAGATGTTGTTGTTATAGGGATACTTGCCCCCGTCATGCTTTTCTGTTCTTTCTGTGTGTCCCATTTCAGGGTGGTACCGCCTTCGGGTCTAGCTGTTTTCTCATTTGTTCACAATCTTTTTCCACTCCTTACTATGCTGTTCAGCCACAGATAACAGGTAGCTGAGGCTGAATCTTGTATCTGGTTGTTTAAAACTATCTTCTGAGAATTACTTCAGATGTAAAATATGTATGTATTCAAAATGTAAGACACTTTGGATGAGTTTTAGCAGCATCCTGAGATCTGTATTCTTTAAGAAGATTCTTTAACAGTTAAAATAGAGAGGTAGATAAAAAGGATTTATTTTTTCTTTTCTCTGTTTCTTTCACCTGAAGTCCCAACTCATGACATTTGAGATTATGGACTTAATTGGATTTTATCTTGAGTGTTTGGTTTCCCAGGTAGATTGAACATTTGACTCTGTGGCTAATACTAGCTTCTGTACACTACTGTTTTAAGTTCTGCATCCTTGCCAACAGGATTAGGAGGGCAGTGCAGTGGTGAAAGTCAGAGGATGTTAGGGGTTGGAAGAGTCCTTCGGAGATCTTCAAGTCCAAACCCTCTGCCACAGCAGGAGCAGGGAATCCAGTGCAGGTCACACAGGAACACATTCAGACAGGGCTGGAAAGGCTCCAGAGAAGGAGACTCCACAACTTCTCTGGGCAGCCTGTGCCAGGGCTATGGGGCCCTTCTAGTCACGAAGTTCCCCCTTGTGTTGAGCTGGAACCTCCTGTGCTGCAGTTTCCATCCATTGCTCCTTGTCCTATCCCAGTGAGCAAGTGAGCTTAGCCTACCTCCGTACTCCTGACCCCCAGCCCTCAGATATTTATGGACATTGATTAGATCCCCTCTCAGTCTTTTCCAGCTTTCTGTGCTGCAGCTTCCATCCCTTGCCCCTTATCCCAGGGCACAAGTGAGCAGAGTCTGTCCCTGTCCCTTCCTTCCTGACTCCCAGCCCTCATTTATTTATATTCATTTATTAGAACTCAGCAACAAATAAATAACCTTTTGTTTACCTTCTTTGCTCTCAATTTTATGTCCACTGGAGTTGTTTAACACCGAACCCACCTCTCTGCACCTTTAAACCTGACTGCGCAGCTCTTTTCTACTGCTGCAACCTTTCCTTGACATTTTCCCTTCATGTTTTTATGCATGGTGATGAGCAGTGACTTTGGGAATCCCAAAGTGCTGTTAGAGTGGAAACTCAGCACGTGGTTGGAGAGCTGCCAGAGGCTGGGGATGAGTTGCAGATTTGAGAATCAATGTGAACGACTTGGCTTTTATTTGTGGACCGCCAGCTGGTTTCCGTTAGACCTTAGCATGCATGCTTGATTTATGTTTTAAGTGGGTTTCCACCAAAACATCCACTTTGAAAAGATGATTTCTGACATGAAGATAATGTTCTGCCTGTTTGATTTAAAGCTAGTTGATGTCCCACTGAAGCTTTCCTGTGGCATAAATGTGATGCAGAGCATTTTCAGTAAAGAGATTTTATTCTATTGGATCAGACTTTATTCACTTCCTTTGTTTCTTATAAATCTTGGTGTAATGAACAGCAGCTGATTTTTTCTTTTCATACTCTGTACTTGTGTAGACACAAAGCTTTTTGAAACAGCTTTCTGAATGACAAGGGGTTTGTTGTTTTGGTTTTGCTTTGTGGTTTTTTTTTTTTTTTTTGAGCAGGTTTCTGATCTGCACACCTGGCTTTGCTCTGACATTTCCTATTATTGTGCACTCAAACTGAGCCAAACCAGAACATACTGAGATCTGAGTATTTTAGATTTTTTTTTTTTTTTACACTCCTCATTATTGATTAATGTACTGTGGCTACTAATAGCACATTTGTGGGTTGTGGGTTACCTCAGCTGGGCTGTAATCCCACCAGCTGTCAGAAATCAGGCAGGGCTAGAGTTTGCATGGAGACTCTCTTGTTGCCAAAGTGCTTTTTTAATTCAGGTGGCGATGCTCTGCCTCCAACCAGCTCAGTTCTTTTGCAATAGAGTCATAGAATCATAGAGTCACAGAACCATAGAGTGTCAGGGGCTGGAAGGGTCCTCCAAAGCTCATCTGGTCCAACCCCACTGCCAGAGCAGGATCACCCAGAGCAGATCACTAAGGAACACATCGAGGCAGTTCTTGAATATCTGCAGAGGGAGAAACTCCACAACCCCTGTGGGCAGCCTGTGCCAATGCTCTGTCATCCTCACAGTGAAAAAATTCTTCCTCAAGTTCACACGGAACCTCCTATGCCTCAGCTTCCACCCATTGTCCCTTGTTATGGCACTGGGCATCACCCAGCAGAGCCTGGCTCCAGCCTCCTGGCACTCACCTTTCCATCTTTATAACCATTGCTGAGGTTACCCCTCAGGCTTCTCCTCTCCCAGCAGCATAGACCCAGCTCCCTCAGGCTCTCCTCCTAACAGGTATGTTCCACTCCCTTAATCATTTTTGTGGCTCTGTGCTGGACTCTCCCAAGCAGCTCCCTGAAGTGCTTCTTGAACTGAAGGGCCCAGAGTTGGACACAATACTCCAGATGAGGCCTCAGCAGGGCAGACTAGAGGGGAAGGAGAACCTCCCTTGACCTACTCACCACAGCTCTTCTAATCCAGCCCAGGATGGCATTGCCCCTAGCAGAGAAGGACCTGGCAGTGCTGGGTGGCAATCATCTGGGGATGAGCCAGCAGTGTGCCCAGCTGGCACGGAAGGCCAATGGCATCTTGGGCTGTATCAGAAACAGTGTGGCCAGCAGCACCAGGGCTGTCATTCTGCCCTGGACTGGCACTGGGGAGGCCTCACCTCAAGCACTGTGTGCAGCTCTGGGCCCTCACTGTGAGAAGAATATTGAGGGGCTGGAGCGGGGCCAGAGGAGAGTGATGAGAGTGGGGAAGGGGCTGGAGGGGAAGGCTGCTGAGGAGAGGCTGAGGGAGCTGGGCTGGGGTAGCCTGGAGGAGAGGAGACTCAGGGGGACCTTAGCACACTCTACAGCTACCTGAAGGGAAGGTGTAGTAAGGTGGGGGTCAGGCTCTGCTGCCAGGAAACCTGTGACAGGACAAGAGGGAGTGGCCTGGATGTGTGCCGGGACAGGATCAGGTTAGATGTTAGGAAGCACTTCCTTCTGGAAAGGGGAATTAGAGACTGGAATGGGCTGCCCAGAGAGGTGGTGGAGTCGCTGTGCCTGGAGGTGTTTAAGGCAAGCTTGGCTGTGACACTTAGTGCCATGGTCTGGTCACTGTGGTGGTGTTAGGTCCTAGGCTGAACTGGATGATCTCAGAGCTCTATACCAGCCTCAGTAATGTTGTGGAATAAAGCCAAAGAAATCCTTTGCCACATGATGCTTTAAAACAGTTGTAAAATGTAGGAGGTATGACTATGGATACTCACATTTGGTGAAATTCCAACGTAGTGTAAATAGTGTTTGTGCATAAATGAATCTTCAACATCTCCGCTAATCCAAAACAGCTTCAGAATAACAAATGAAACCATTAAGTTAGCCTTAAAATGCTATAAAAGTTGTCATCACTCAGTTACCCAACCTAAGTTCTATAGAGAGAATAAAATGGGTGCTCTTAATTTTTCTTCAATGGAACTGTACTGTATTGTATTGAATTTATTCTGTATATTGCCTGTTGAATATATCTAGAGCACAGGATGTGAAATGCAAGTCTTTCATTCTACTAAAAATGTCAGCCTAAATTTCATCCCAGATACATTATCTTATGTCAGTGGCTAGGGCTGCAAATACTTTTGTGACCAGAAATATTTGACATTCTGAAGTATGATGGTTATGAGGTTGTAGGTTTTACAAGTTCTTTACAGCTTGCAGATCTGACTTCTAAAAAGATTAACAGTGTTGCTAAAGTGTTTTTTTTTTTTTTCTGGAACAGGCAACATTAGAGTGGGGAGTGATATCTAAATATGTTAAAAGCATTACTGCTGGATTACAACTGGAAAAAATGTTCCTAGATTTTTATGGTTAAAAATTACAACTTTTTTTTTTTTCTTTCCCCAAATAACAGTTGGCACTTTGGGGAGAAAAGCAAATTTCAAATGCATCCAATGGGTTTCTTTAGGCCTATCAAATAGCACGTAGAAAAGAGCTGGTTTGTTTTTTTTTGGTTTGCCTTTTTTTTT
>VWZE01003163.1:61393-73198 GCA_013396675.1 Eubucco bourcierii | reverse complement strand
GACCAGGGCCTGTGAACATGAAGCTTCTCCTATTTGTAGATCTGCCATTGATCTGCCATTGCACCTTTGCAACCTATATTAACTAATCTAGCCTATTATGCTCCTGTTTATTTTTTCATAATTGTGGAGAGAGGAGATATTCATTGAGGTCAAGAACTTCAAAACATGATTGTTGCAACTTCTATGATAATGATGATGCAGCTTCGGAATCACAACGTGAGAAATACAGTGTGGTAAGTATAGATAATAGAGTTTTGATAACCTTTCCATTTAGAAGTTTCTTCTACATCCAATCTAAACATCCCCTGGTGCAAAGTGAGGCCATTTCTTCTTGTACTATCACTTGTAACTGAGGAGAAGAGACTGACTCCTACCTTACTACAACCTCTTTTCAGGCAGTTGTAGAGAACAAGGTCTCTTCCCCTCAGCCGCATCCATTCTAAACAAACACAGTTTCCTGCCCTGCTCCTCACAAGACCTGTTCTCCAGGACCTTCACCAGTTTCATTATCCTTCTCTGGACCAGCCCATGGAACTCAGTGTTTTTTGTCAAGTTGCTTTTTAGAATAGTACTGTGTAGTGTCATTTACTGACTAAATAACATAAAAATATCATTCCAATAACAAACCCTTTAGAATTTGTGTAAAAAACAGCATCATACAAAGGCTAACAGCATGTAAGCTATGATTTACAGTATGTAAGTGTGTATATCGTGACTTCTTCCTATACATGATTTCTGTTAATCTACATTGTAGTTGAAACAGTACTCAATAATTATGTATGCTTCGTAGTGCCTGTGTGAATAGAAAAAAGCTCAGGAGTCCCAAGGCTTTTCATCACGTTTCCAAAATGGCTTTTTGATTTTTCTTCATGATAATTAATGTATTTAGAAATTGTTTAGTCTTAATTTAAAATAGCCAGTAAAATTTTTGCACAAGTTGTTTGTTTGGAGAGCTCTTGCTATTACCTGTAGGCTATGTGTCATTCACAGTCTTATCTCTTCAGTGTGCTCAGAAGTGGGGCTCTGAGCATTGACCAGTTTGAATGCCTGGGCAAAACCAGGCTGTGACAGCCCCTTGCAGGGCATACCCTTTACACTATTTATGTCTGTCCTACCTGTGACCCATTGTCTTTACACGGTAATACACTGCCTGAAATGACTGGAGTCCACCAGTATTTATCCTGCAGGCCATGCCTCATGGCCTATGTCTTGTGTGGTGCATGTACCTACTTCTTACTATCATTTCTGTGTTTGTTAACATGAGTCTGCTGCTGCGATACAGAATGCAGAAGAGAACCAAAAGGAACTTTTGCTCTTTGACTTAAGAACTTCTAAAGATGCAGGTAGATGTAAATTTGAGTTGTTTCAACCTTTTTTTGAATTGTTTTTGAAATAGTACTGTACATCATTTATTTTAACACCTCCTCTGAAATATACAGTTTCAGAGAAAAATATTTTAATAACAGCTTCCAGGTAAGTGCTCTTCCTATCTACTTGCAGTTTACATAGGAATGAGTATGATGACAGGAAAGGGAAGCATTCCATTTAGAGGCGTATGTTTCAGGTCAGCCTGATCACGTAGAGATCTCAGATATGAATGCACACTGCTGGCAACATTATTCAGTTACAAGTACATGAGCCCTTCAAAGATCACGATTCAGCGTTTTCATTCTGGTGCATCTGGACTTTCAGGAGCCCAAAATAATTTCACAGGAAAAAAGAGAAATCTTTAAGGCAGGCACTGTGGATGACTGGCTGTTTCAGAAATGCTGGAGCCCAGAGATGTAATTTGTCTTGGGCTGTCAAGTCTCAGTTCAAGTTAATCTCAAGATACTACTAAGTGCAACTGGCTTTCTAGAGATCAGGATGCTGGTGCTGTGTAGCAGTTTGAGCTGACTGTGTCTACGCCTTTACTGTTCAAGTAGCAACACAGGAACATCTTTGACCAAAGTTGCACTCTCAGCTGCCTTTACCACCTAGGCAAGGCTTTTTACTCCAACCATTTTTGTTTCCTGAAAGAAAGGAAAGGGCTTTTTAAAATTTATATTCCTGAATGTAAGATGGAGCTTTCAAATTATATGTAAAATAGTATATTTATCCCTTTTAAATTACTTGCAAAATAGTGAATTATGCAGATTTATAGCTCCCAACTCAATTTTATGGCATATGAACTGTTAATCAAAATCAGTATGTTTTCTTGAAAAATACTTGATAAACAGGTAGATGATACAAACAGGCATATGCCTGTAGACAGGAATTGGTGCAATTTCATAAATGAGCAAAATTAAAGTGTCAGGCTATGTTTAGTGCTACAAGGGAAATGCACATGGTGATCTGCTAGTGCCACTGAAAAAAAGCATCAATTATCTAGCACCTCTTAATCTAAATCATAGTTATTACTTGTGAAGAGGCACAAGACTGAACAAGAACATTGAACTTTGACAAATTTCTAATTCAGAAAAAATCGTCAAGCATGCAGTACAGTCTACTGCTGTTAATTGATGCAAAGTGGCTTGGTGAGCATTTCCACCATCTCTCTCATTGCCCTAAACAGCATAAAACCTCAACCAACTACAGCTGGTAGAAAACGACAATTTATTATCATATTTTTTCATATTATGGATTTGAAGCTATGTAAAACTATTATGCATATGTATTTACCATTATATGTAACTTGTAACAATTTAAGCTCATTATAATGCTTTATAGTACGTCAAACATACAGGTTTTAGCCACATTCTTAAGATTGTGTGACTTCTGCAGGTAGCCTCACATTTAATTGTCATGTAGTGTAGCTCCTTGTAATAAAGAGTACTTCAGAAATTCTAGTGCTTATCATCCACGGAACAGTTCTTTGCCCTGTTCTGGTAGTAATTCCCTGGAAAAGGCACTCATACTTTAACATGTTTTAGTACTCAGGTTATTTCCTTTAAAGTTAAACTTGCATTTTAGTGTTTTCTGTGAGGAGTTTCATTTAAAGTACTCTAATTTTGCAGAATTATTTGACAGTAAGAGCTGTAAGAGCTGCATGACAGTATAAGGTACTGCTGTAATAACATATTCGTGTTTTGGCTGTGTGTTTGACACATTTAAAATGTTATGGTTATTTTATACTGCTTGTTGACATAATTATCATATCAAAACATTGGACAGATCTGTATATCCAGAGGCTATCTCAGACCCAAGACACCTTGAATAAAATGCTTGCAAAACAGAAAGCAGAAAGAGATACCCTTGCTAAAAAATACCGGTAAGTAGAACACAAAAATAGCATGCTTTATAGCAGTGGTGATAGAGATTGTTAGAAAATTAGCATGCATTAGTGTGAAAATAAAAACATGTGGGTTTCATAGAGATTTTATGGAAACATGATCCATACTGGCTTCAGTTACCTCCAGTAAGAGTTTACATCATGGAAGAACTTTGGAGTTTAGCTAACTCATGCACACAGTGAGGGTTGAAGTAGTGAGTATACAGAAAGTGTGGCAAAATGCCTAGGCAGAAGTTAGGAAACGGAGATACTGAGCAATTACATTACTTTTGCAGGATCATGAGGTAAGGCTGTAGCAACTCAGATATTAATTTTAGTGTCCCTGGATGCAGTTTTGTTTCTGTAGCAGCTGTCCTGGGTTAGCACAGCCAGCTCTCACACCCCTTCTTCCCCAACACTGAAGTGCCGGAAAGTATCACAAAAATACCCCTCTGGGTTGGGATAAAGAGTTAAGAGAAAGAGTTTTACTGAAAATAAGACAATACAACACCCAATTACCTTAGCCTATTTGCAGAAAAACACAGCAAAAAGTACAAGTGGCAACAGAAGCCACTAACCTAATGCCCCACCCCCCACCCCTGTCACTTTCTTCTGAGATGGACGACCTGAATTCTGGTCATGTGGCACGTTCTCAGCTAACAGTGTATCAGCATATTCAGTGGGTGCTTCTAGGCCATCTGATGAAGATATCTAAGTATTTTTGGTCATGTAAAAGTAACAATCACAGAATCACAGAAACATTCAGGTTGGAAAAGACCCTTGGGATCACCAAGTCCAACTGATCACCCTATGCTGCAAGGTTCACCCCAAACCATACCCCCAAGCACCACATCTAAACAGCCTTTAAACACATCCTGGGTTGGTGTATCAACCACCTCCCTGGGCANCCTGGGTTGGTGACTCACCCACCTCCCTGGGCAGCCCATTCCAATGTCTGACAGCTTCTGTGAAAAACCTTTTCCTAAAGTCCAGTCTAAACCTACTCTGTTGCAGTTTGAGGCTGCTCCCTCTTGTTCTGTTACTTATTACCTGTAAGAAGAGACTGGCACCAATGTCCCCAAAACATCCTTTCAGGTACCTGTCTGCCTTCAGCCTCCTCTTCTTCAAACTAAACAGCCCAAGCTCCTCCAGTTGCTCTTTGTAAGATTTATTCTCCCTTCACCAGCTTGGTTGCCCTCTTCTGCACTTACCTCAGCACCTCAGCATCCCTCAATAGTAAAGTTGTCCATCAACAGTAAAGTTAATTTCTACACAAACTTAACTGTGTTTTAATATTGAGAGCGAACTGTGTTCTGGAATGAAGTGATCAATATTTCTGAGTATCGCAGATCATAGGATCACAGGGTTGGGATGGACCTCTGGCAATCTTTGAGTTCAATCCCTCTGCCAGAGCAGGACCGCATAATCTAGCTCAGGTCCCACATCCAGACAGGTCTTGAAAGTCTCCAGACAAGGAGACTCCTCTGGACAGCCTGTTCCAGTGCTCCTTGACCCTTAAAGTTCTTCCTCATGTTGAGATGGAACTTCCTGTGCTGTAGTTTACATCCATTGCCTCTTGTCCTATCACAGGGCACAAGGGAGGAGAGGCTGTCCCTTCCCTCATGATACCCAGCCCTCATATATATATATACATTTATTAGATTCCCTCTCAGTCTTCTTTTCTCCAGACTAAAAAGGCCCAGGTCTCTCAGCCTTTCCTCACAAGGCAGTGCTCCAGTCCCTTAATCATCCTTGTAGAATTCCATTGGACTATCTCAAGTAGATCTCTGTCCCTCTTGAATAGGGGAGCTCAGAACTGGATACAATGTTCTAGGTGGGGCCTCATTAGGGCAGAGTAGAGGGGAAGGAGAACCTCCCTTGATCTGCTGGCCACACTCCACTCAGTGCACCCCAAGATCCCATTGGCCTTCTTGGCCACAAGGGCACATTGCTCTCCCATGGATAGCTTGTTATTCACCAGGACTCCCAGGTCTCTCTCCACAAGGCTGCTCTCCAGCAGATCACCTCCCAACCCATACTGGTGCAGTTTCTTATTCCTCCCCAGGTGCGGGAATCTGCACTTACCCTTGTTGAACCTCATCAGGTTCCTCTTTGCACAGCTCTCCAGTCTGTCCAAGTCTCACTGAATAGGGTCACAAAGCCTTCAGGTGTATCAGCCAAGCCTCCTAGTTTGGTATCGTCAGCAAACTTGCTGAGCGCACACTCTGTGCCCTCATCAGTGTCATTGATGAAGATGCTGAACAGGACTGGACCCAGCACTGATCTCTGGGGTACTCCACTAGTTACAGGTCTCCAGCTGGACTTGGTGCCATTGATTACCACTTTTTGAACTCTGTCTTGTAGCCAGTTCCTAATCCACCTCACTGTCTGCTCTTCCATCCCACACTTCCTGAGCTTGCTCACTAGGATATCATGGGAGACGGTGTCAAAGGCCTTGGTAAGGTCGAGGTAGACTACATCCACTGGTCTCTCTGAATCTACCCATTCAGTTACATCATCATAGAATGTTCTCAGGTTAGTCAAGCATGATTTCCCCTTGGCAAATCCATGCTTACTACTCCTGATAATCTTCTTTCCCATGTGCCTAGCAATGACCTCCAGAATGAGCTGCTTTATAATTTTTCCAGGGACAGAGGTGAGATACTTTGCCAGATACCTTGCCAGCTGTCCCTCAACAGTAGCAATCTACATTCTAAATGACATTCTATTTCCTTTTTATTATTTATGTGCTGAACATATGGCATATGATCATGCATACAGCATAACACCAGTATATGGCAAACTATTAGCATAAAAGCTTTTATCACACAATACATTCTGCAGAAAATCAGGAGACATCATCAGATTTTCCATCTTTCTACTCAGTTAGTTGGCCCAGGGAGAGATATTACTAACAGTTTTCCATTTCTGTCTGTTCCCTTGAAGATATTAAGATGTATTTCTGCCCTAAGGACAATGAGCAAAAAAACCCATCACATTTGTTAATGGTTAGAAGTTACTGTACCTTTGTCATTTTAGTCATCCTATTTTTGCCTCTTCAGTTGCAGCTTCTTCTGTGCCTGTATAACAGTAAAGCAACAAAATATCCCTGAAGAAATACTGCTATAAAAGTGTGGACCCACGGTGGCCAGTGTAGAAGTCCATAGTTGTTAAGACTTAGTTGTATCAATGGTCAACTATATGTTTATGTGTTCTTCGTATCATGGGTTCTAAACACGTGATACAGCAAGCAATATCACAGTACAGGCACCAATACTGTCGTGCTGTGGTTTGGCTGTCCTTGTTCTGCCACAGCTAGCCTTGCCCTTTCTCCATCCTAAGCCCTTTGACAGTCTTTCTCTTCTGAGAATTGGATGGTGTTACTTGCAGAACAGGTCAGTTGTGGGTGGAATTAGAAGCTTCCTTTTCCCATGCCCTGTGGTATTGCCCGGTCTTTCCAGCATGGTGCCAGAGTTAGAGTGTGATCACTTGTTCCATGAAAGGGAATTAGGAGAAAAGAGTACTATGCAGGGCTGGTGGCTTTTGTGCCAAAAGGAGTGAGTCAAATAAGTAATTCACTTCTATCAGGAAGGAGGTGAAGCCCTCCAGGAAGGAGTCTCACGGGGAGGCCGTGTTCATTAGAAATCAGGATCTGATGAAGGAAGGGACATTCCTTAGACAACATCCTACTCTGTTCTTTCTTCTTTTCGTAATGGTTATATGGTATTACAATTGTGTCTTCACAAAATGCTTGGAGGTTTTCTTGTGTACCCCATAAAAATTTTCTGATACTTCCTTCAGTAGCTCATTCTGAGCTTATTTTAAAAGGCTTCAGAGTAGACCCACAAAAGCATTGAATTCAGTAAACTGTGAACTGTGATTTGTGGTGATGAAAGAGCAGTCAGTGCTAATACAGACCCACTTTTGATTCTATGAATTAAGGCTAGTATAAGTTTTGATGCTTTGCATCCATTTTCACAGTGGAATTCTGCAGTTTGTTGTGTATGTGGCTGGGATTTGAAATAGAAACTTTATACATAATAAAAATATTGTTCAAAATTTAGGTATTGGCAGAGGCCTTTGAAACATGTTTTCAGTGGGTTATGTCTATTACGCTATTACATTGTTTTGTGTTTACAGTAACTCTGGTGTCATGATCACTTTTTAAATTCATTTTCCACAGGGCTTCAGTGGAATCTTTCAAAAAAGGAGCCCTGAGAAAACAGTTAGTTAACCTTGCTTCTAGGCAAAAGAGTCTGTTGAGTGTTGCCCAAAAGCAGGAAGAATTAGTCCAGAAAATACAAAATTACAGAAAATCAAAGCAAGTGTTTAATGCATCATGTTCAGAGAAGCAAATTTCAATTTCCCATGGAAATGATAAAAGACAAAGTTTAACTGGAGATGCAATGATGTGTCCTGATGTAGCTACGTTTAATATAGGGCTTGGTGCCAGTGTGCCTAATGGTAACTGCCTAGAAGCCCATCTCTCTTCAGAAAATCAGGAATGCAGCCAGGATCCACATACCTGCTCTGATGAGACAGGAGCAAATCAGGCTGCAGTTAGACGCAAAGAGGCTTCGGATCATGCTTTGGCATCCAAAAACAGAATAAGAGAAGATCCCTTCAACATGTCAGAGATGACAAATGCTGTGGAAGTGGGGACACCTTCAGAACCTGCTGTTTCCACTGCTAAAACAAAGCACTTACAGCAAAAGAGTATTGATTGCATAGCTGGTTTAGCAGCTGCAGAAAAAGGAAATAGGTCTTTAAATCCTGCTTCAATGACCAACACTGTAGAAGCCCGAAGCACTCTTGTCAGTGTCTGTCAGCCAGGCAGTTACTGTCAACAGGTTCCTACAGATGAGGATCTACACAGATACATGAATAAGGGAGCAGAAGCAGTAATAAGCAGCAATAAACGGCAGCAACTGCAAGTGATTTCATTAGCACCTACAAAGAACTTCCCTCTCTTTTGGAGTAATGACAACTCATTTAGTGCCAACTCAATGCTTACAAGTCCTGCCTCAAATATAGACTATGCAGTAAACCTCAGTGAAAAATCTTCCCAGAGCTACAGGAATCAGGGATGTCAACAAATCCAAGTGAGGTGTGGAAGAAGAAATAGGAAAAAACTTCAGTTGATAGACCTGCTTGAATTGGGAAGAATTAAGCCAGGAGAAAATGTTTTAGAATTCAAACTGCAGGTAATTTTTTGAGATAAAATGATGTTAATATTAGCATATAATGAAAAAAAACTGTACTGAAATGGGGGAACAGCAGTTTTCATGGTTTAATCTGCATCTTCAGCACTTAGCATTGAAAATTATTAGTCACTTGTTACAGATAATTTGCATGAGTTTTAAAGGAAAATGTTATGGATGATGTCTTCTATCAGTCCATAATTTTAACACTCAGAATATTGCATATGTAAAAATTATGATTAACTTTGTATTATCAGTTTGTCAGTGTTTCCCACTGCTGGAATGAGAGTGGAATCACTGGTGGATCTACATTGTGAAATACCTGATTTTCATGTTCAAAAGAGCAGGAACACTGATGTTTTCATGACTTAATATGATTCTCAGCAGGAACTACCAAGTTTCTCAAATAAATAAATGTGACATCAAGGATTAATTAATTAATTAAATTTAATTAATTAATTAATTAATTAAAATTACTTGCTTATTTGCCAACTGTTTCTATAGTCCAGTAACAGCCATATTTGCAAAATACAGATACTTCAAATTTGCCTTCAAATACAGAGCAAATTTGCAAGGCATTTGCCAGGGGACTGACTTGATATTGAGCAAATGATAAAATTATAAACTGAATCCCAGCTGCCAAGTAGTTAATTTCCAGGGCAATATATTGATTAAAATATACACGATTTTTTTTCAGGCAGCTCATCAGGTGTAGTTAATGTAGCAAAGACTCCTTTTAATACCCCTATTATCTGTTTGGGAGTACTGAGAGAGGCTGTTTTGTGTGGTCTTGTGTTCTTTAATATAAAGTATTGTAAGTCCCAAGCCTATGCATTTAGCCATGTTATAGATATATACAGATGCTTTTTTTCTTCAAAGGGCATGTAATATGCCTCTGAATCTCAAGAATAATAAATGAAAGAGTGAAGAATTCAGTATACTTCATGTTGTTTCTCAAGACTATTATCTGTGATACTGTCTCAGTGCATGTAAAACTTAAGGAATTATAACCCAGTGTTGAAATCTGGATGTTTGGAGTGTAGAGAAGTCAGTGATTTTGAGTAGATCAAAATGACACTCATAATGTCTTGGAAGATAGTACTGTAGAGATTAAAGATTAGAAACCAGTGTCTATTGCATTGTGAAGAGGAGATGATCAGTAAAGTTTCCTTCTTTATCATTATGGAGATGTACTGGATAACCAACATACAGTTAGTACATAGTCCTTACATAAGGTTACCTTTGGGAAGGCAGAATACAGGTTTTTAACACTGTAAACCTAACCTATGAAACTGTGAACTGGTTTGAGTGTTCATAAAAAATATTTGGGTTAAACATCTTTAAAATCTGGATTCTTAGAGACACTGAAAGCCAGTGGATGCCTTAAGAGGTGGTTGAATATTTGCTGGTGGTTTATTCTCTAATTCTGATTGTTTAATCTCATGCATGCTTTGGAACCTTACTAAGTTGTAACATAGTTTAGCGACACCTAATCTTTGCATTATTTAGCTGTGGTAGCCTGAGACCAGTACAACAGAATTGTAATTTGAGCAACTATAAGCAACAACAGTAACACTCAATTTTTTTATACTTAGTTTTGCGTAAGGCTATCAGGTTCTTCTGGCAGCATGTAAGTGGTGTCCCTTAAAATAAGTAAAAACTTCAGGCAAATGTGTTTAATGTTTGAATTGCAGCTAGAATTTCACTCCGGCATGCATTTGTTCCACATGTTAGGCAAGTTGTGTTTCAGTAACAGTTTCTTGTTGCACAGACCTGCCTTCCCCAAGTTCTTGAGTTTGCTGTTGTGAATTAATTTATTCACAGCCTTGTTATATCTAAGGGAAGCTAAGATGCAAGTACAGTTCTGATAAGCACACATAGGGAGGTTTGTCCTATGACAGAGGTGTCTGTGTAGCCTAAATATCTTATTATGGTGGATTAAATCCTCTTACTTTAATTACTGAAGTTTACAATAGTGGCATTAAATTCTTTAGCTTTTATCAGAGAACAACAGAATTAGCTGCAACTTTTCAACCGTATTGTTCCCCAGGATTTTTTCCCTGTTTTTAGGCTGTTAATGAAGATTTGTTAATTTATTAATTGGAAAATTTTTCTTATTTTTTCTTTTTGTTAGGAATTTAGTCATAAAGCCACACTCTTAAGCAATGGCAAGATCAGAACTAGTGGGAGACAAATACTCCAAAATCCAGTTCAGTGGGTTAAAGACCTACTAGGAAGTGATATTTATGTGTCATGGCAGTATGCATGGAATAAGGTAGGCCTCATTTTACTCCTAAATATAGTGATAATAAATGGTAGTAAAAAGTTTCACTAACCTGGATTTCCTTACCATTCTTAAAAGAAGCTACAAGTCTAAGTTTTTACATCATCTTACTCTTCATGAATAAGCAGTGAAGAAAGAGCTACATAGCTGTAGCTTTAGAATAATCAACTAGTTATGAGTGTTGAGAGAAAGTCCACTTTAATATGGCAGTGCTTTCAAAGAGAAGTTTGGTAGATGATTAAGAGGCTTAACAGAAAAAGCTGAAAAGTGTTAGGATGAAAAAGAGGAAGGTTATTGAAATAACAGGGTGCCAGAATTGCACCCTGTTGCAAATATTGCAAAAATACTGGCAGAGTTTAAAGAGCTTTTGTAGATGGGTTGTATTACCTTTTTTGTTTTTTGGGTTTTTTTTGTTTAGAACTTAAATTAGCAGAACTTCTGCTTGATCTTGACAGATTAAGACTGCTTAAGTGCATAAACTCAGTTTCATAAGAAAAGTTATTTTTTTGCACCTATCAGAAAAAACACCAACTAAAAGGGCCAGTTATCCATTTACACTTGTTTGTACAGGTTACATATCGTGGAACACAGTTGTCAAAATTTCTCGTTGAAGAGACAGCAGTTTCCAGTGACCTGGAATTAGGGTCTCAAGAAAGAGAGTCTCTGGGTATGTACCACTTAATGTCTAATATCCACCATGATTGAAAGGAGCAGGAAGTGATTTCTAGAGACTGCAAATGACAACATTGTTCTGTTGTTTTCTGATTTTTTATTTTTTTTTTCTGGGCTACATGCTTGTTACTGATCTTGGGCTTGAAAATTATATAGTGCCAGAACTTACTCATGGTCTCTTAAGCCAAACTGGAAAAACATGGACTTGATGGGTGGACCACTCGCTGGATAAGGAATTGGCTGGATGGTCGCTCGCAGAGAGTGGTGATCAACGGCACAATGTCCATCTGGAGACCAGTGACAAGTGGTGTCCCTCAGGGGTCAGTGCTGGCACCAGTGCTGTTTAACATCTTTGTCAGTGACATGGACACAGGAATCAGGTGCACCCTCAGCAAGTT
>VWZE01003163.1:9738-37526 GCA_013396675.1 Eubucco bourcierii | reverse complement strand
AGCCTGGGAAGGAAATAGCTGATGGGTAGATCTGATAGATAAACTTGCAACTGGAGTGGAGGTGGTGAACAGGAAGGAGCTGTTTACTCTCTTGCAGACCAAGAGCTACAACAGTTGAGACTGAAAGTTTTAAGACTGAGAACAAGTAAGTCAGAGTGGGGTTTTACAGAATACCCAAGTCAGCTGTAAAGTGTTTTGTCGCGTCTGTTCTTTCACCTGCCCCAGTCTGCTACATGTCAGCTTACATTGGTTCAAAAGCAACTGGATGGGGGAAAAAAAAAAGAAATTTTATGAGAAAATCTGAACCTGTGGCTTTGGAAACTTTTGAGCTGTAAGGGAACAGAAACCGAAAGCATTTTGAAAAGTTTTTGGAGAGTACTTGTTCCCCTTCTACTCTTTCCCGGCTTTACAAGCATCTGCTTTTGAGTAGTCTGAGACAATATGCTGGAGTAGATGGGCCTGCTGGATGTGGTGTGCCTGTTCTCCCATGCATGGAGCTTCTGTGAGATGGTCATAGAAAGGGAAGTGGAATGCTACTGTATTTGTACAGATGTGGGTTTTTTGTCTTAGATATCTGATAGTGATGGGGTTTTGGTCCTGTTCTTCAGTATTTTTATCTGCACTGCCCAGCTGTAAAGGCATTTAAAGATCTATGACAAACTTGGCTAATGTTTCTGAGAAATTCTTAAGGACTGCAACTTTCTGAAAAGCAATGACAGTGATAAGGGATACACTCGTATTTGAATTGCCTGACTTGACACAACCGTTGTGCTAGGATTACACTGGGAATGCGGGGAAGGGTACTGGACACTGAAATGTGCTTGGGTACCAGGTTCTGTAGGTTTTGTGGATGATAGCCTGTACTGTGTATGCTGTTTTCTGACCTAAGGTATGCAAATTATTCTCATTAGTCAACAAGCTGTGATAATCTTAAAAATGCTATAGTGGCTGCAGCTGCATCTGCTTAAGTAGTAGTTGTCAGGTGAGCTGGGAAGAATTAACAGAAAGTAAAAAAAAATAAAAAAAAATAAAAGGGACCAAGGGCCAAAGCCACGTGCTATCATTAGGTATATAGGAAGTGCTATCATTAGGNAAAATAAAAGGGACCAAGGGCCAAAGCCACGTGCTATCATTAGGTATATAGGAAGTGCTATCATTAGGTATATAGGAAGTGCTATCATTAGGTATATAGGAAGTGGTGAGTGCTAACACATTCAGAGAAGCCAGAAAAATGTAATGTTGGTTGAGAACAAACATTGAAGTCCGGAGATTGTTAATCACATAGATCTTTTCAGCCTGGCAGCTGTTTACCCTGGCCAGATATGACTGAGGGCCTCAGTACGTGTCCAGAATGTGCAGAATGATCTCAAGAAGCTTTATATGCACTAACAGGACAGAAACAGAGCATTTTCAGGCAGGTTTCAGGAAAGGATGGTGCAGGAGTATTGGAAACTCGTCAGCTGTTAGTCAAAGCTAGGAGTGGAGCACCAGAGAGGTACTGAAGTACTCATTTGCCCACCGCAGTGGTTACTGTGTACCTACATGACAAGTTGACTTCATATAGGAAGTGGATGAGAAGAGTGGACTGTCCGGATGCGTAGTGATGAAACAAATTTGGTCGCACTAGCAGATAATGCCTAAGAGGACTCTAGAAGGAGCTTAGGTCATTTGTCTGACTGATAAATCTACAGAAAGATGTCAGGAATCATACACTGGCTCCAACTTTTGAGGTCTTCCAGGAAATACAAATGAACTAAGAGATGCAGCAAATGAGTCTTAAAAAAACTGACTTCTGCAACACCACGTCCAGCAAGGGAGGTATGTTTTGAGTGACTCTGTCAGACCTCTCAGTGAAAAAACTTAAGAAAAGAAGGTTTCACCATGATTTTCAACATGAACAAACACACCACAGAGGTCCCTCTGCTTTAAGTACGAGTTGAACAACTGTGAAGAAAGAGAAGCTCTCTAACTGAATTGTGCTCAGACAGATTCATCACTAAGTAGACCACAAGGGTACATGCCAGCTGGAGATTCAAGTATCCTTATGCTCTGTCCTGTTGTCTAACCAGAATGCGGCTGGCATGGTGCATTAGGATTCCCCAATGCTTGTTAAAGAGCTTTTTCCTTTGCATTGTATGTTGCAAGACATTATTGGTCCTGGTGCATTTTTGTGGTGCATCGTTGTTTGATAAGAGAGGCACTTTCTGTGTGCTTGCTTTTCAGACAAGTTAGTACCCATAATGTTAATGCAAAAAATGTACAGCTCTCTGCAGACCTTTTAAAATTCTTTATGTGCAGGGAGCTTTTGTCTCACAGGAAATTGCCATAATCTCTTAAATTTCTACATTCTTAACTTTCTAATCGATAACTTTTGATACCATCGTTCACTGTACCCTTCCGTAACAGTTAAAAAGGGGTAGAGTTGACCCAACTACTGTCATGGCATATGGTATCTTATGCATGCAGAGAATGCCAAATAGTAAGTGAGAAGTGAAAAAACTGTATGAATTCACCATGCTGGGCCTGTGAAACTAAGGCATGACTTCAGGGTCCTGTTGATGTGGAGCTTATGAAATTCAGCCTGCATCAGAGATTGGCATGCAAATTGTAAGCTCAGAGTAGAGAGGTGTGTGGTTAGTATGCTCAATAAATGGTGTGTGGTTAGTTAGGCTCAATAAGCATGAGCTAGAAGGCTGCTGCTGAGGCCAATGTGCACAACACTTGAGTCAAGATGTGGATGGAGGGGAGGAGAATGCTACATGTGCTGCTGCTGTGCTTTCCTCAAGGGAAAAATACTGTGGCCTTTGTTCATGGTACACACAAAGAGTATAATATACAATGTTCCTCAAATTTCTTTGTAACCATTGCACACACAACACTTGGGTATAATAGCGCAAAAATATGTTTCTTGCCATATAAGACATACTGTATACTTCATGAGCTATTTAGAGGTGAAATTGCCATGAAGATAATTGTGTCTAAAGAGGTTCAGAAAGCATCACCAGGACTTCGAGGGTCAGACCAGTAGCCCAAGTTTCTGGCTGTGGCTCAGCAATGATACTGTTTTATCTCAAAGATCTGTAGTCTCAGTACCTAAGTGTCACATGAGACCTGTATTTGGTGAGGCTTTTGACAGAGATTCATAACATCTGGGTATTTTCCCAGCTCTCCCCAAGTCCTCTTCACCCTCCTGTAGGATGAAATTAGGTCTCTTTGATGTGATCTGTTCTTTTTACAGTGTTTTTCCCCATCTTCTTGATGTTTAGAAGTGCTATGTGAGTAAACAAATTTATGTGCTTATTATACAGATAATGGCTTCCACAGCTTATTGTACAAAGCCTGCATACTCAACGATTTTTCTGCTAACATTTTTAACTTTCCTTTCATAATCTGTGCAAGCAGTAATGTTGTCCCTGCTACTTCTATGCATCTGACTTCATACGTGCTTGAAATCTGATAAAGGTGAAGGCTGCAGGCACTGGCAGGGTGGAGCAGACACCAGAACTTTGCTAGCTTCTGAGCTGACTATGCCCACATTGCTCTTCTGGCACAGAGCTCTGTGAAGGAAAGAGACAACAACAAAGTCTGGAAGGTAGATCTGCAAGTTTCCTTGAAATGAACTTTCTGATATTAACAAACTCTGACTATGGTGTTGAAGGTTTGACATGGGAACGGTTGGCTCAGAGATGGTGATTTACAGCAGGGGCTCACAGATGAATGTCTGCAAGCAGCGTGGTGGAGAGGTGATGGAAGTGGATGAATATTTGAGCTGTTAATGAGAACTTTTCTGCAGTTTTTCCTACCTCCCTGTCTGACAGGAAACTTCCACCCTCTTTTACAGTGCTTCTCCTTGCCAATGTACACAAGTTCTGGTCCTCTGGGCCCGATTTATGTGTTATATGGTAGTTAAGGGGTAAGCATTAACCCTCTTTCCACCGTAGTAGTAGTATTTAAAGCATTCATGAGAGTCATAATGGAGCTGTTAAACTCCAGATTGCCCCAAATTAGAAGTGAGTGAATTCTGCTTACAGAGACTTGTGTTTAAAAAAACAAAACAAAACAAAACAAACAGACAAACAAAAAACCCTATCTCTTTACCCTTGCCTTTGTGGTGCTTATATCCTCGGCAAACGTGGATGCCATTTCATCTCTTAAAGTCATAGAATTTAAATATACAACATAGCAGGAATCAGGCTTGAAAATTTCCCTGGTCAACTATCCCTGAGCTTTCTGAATGTCTGAATGCTTCCATGCCTTATCAGGGTGCAAATCCTCTGGCTAGCAGGACGGAATAGTTTGGGATGTACCAAGGGATTTGCTGAGAGATTTTACTCTTTAGGCCTCCATCAGAAACAGCTTCCATGGAAAGTTATTGTAAAGCTGTTCAGATTAATTAGAGGTGCAGATTTGCTTCTCTCTTGCATTGCTGTTTTAAATGATCATGCAGAATTCACCTGCCTCTTATACTGGCCAGAAAGCAGACACATGGAGCTTCCTTTGCCTTGAGACACCTCTGGGACACGGGTATGCAGGGATTAATGTTAGGTATTTTATTGCAATTATGAGGACCACTGATGCAGGGAAGGCAACTAGAAAAGAGCATCCAGCCTTTTCTGAAGAACATGTAGAGAGTTGTGACTGAGTGGCACAAGGGCATGCAAAACAATTTACTGTTAGCACAGCAGGTTCTGTTAGGAAACATGTAGCTATGTGCCCTGTGCAATGGGGAGTCCTCATGTTTAAGAAGGAGACACAGTCATCTGTTATAGCTGTAGCTGCCAAATGTTTGCAGAACCTGTGTTTCCCATGTATGCAGTGAGAAACTATTATTTTTTCTCTTCCAGAAGCACAAAACATGCTGTAGTAAACTGTAGAATGATGTTTTTTCCTTCAGGGCACTGTATTAAGTCTTTAGGCTTATTATTTGTTTAGTTTTAGGCCTAAAAATAACAGTGTATTTTTTCCACATCTTGTACTTAGAGGTCCATAAGGCAGAGTATGCAATGAACTGTAGTTACTTAGGCCTTTAGCTGACCACTGTTTAGAGGAAATCTAACCATTACATGGGCCAAACAGGGAGACAGACTGTGCAGAATGATGCTGCTATGTTATAGGGGCCAAGGCTGAAGCTCCAGTCTACAGTGCAGGGAGACTGAAAAAACAGGCAAATGGTATAGAATCAACTGATCTAGACCTCATGCCAGTAAAAAAATGCTCCTGCAGAAGGTCTGTGATCCTTATTAATAACCAGCTAACAGCCGTAAGAATGGATTGACTTTCCTAGAAGCAGTAAATAAGCAAGTAAATAGGCAAGTAAAGTTTAATTCAGACTGTGTTATTAAATAAATATACAAGTCACTTAGCAAAGCACATCATTGCTCTCCTCCTTCCCAGGAACATCATCCCCTCTACCTTCCCTAGAGATCCATCGAGTGACTTGATTTGTATAGAGTAGAGGGGAAAATAGAAGTTACTAATCGCGTCTGCAGAGCCGTTTGCAAGCAACTCAGCCAAGTTTGCACTGCAGTGTGGTCAGGTGTCTAGTAAGCAAACAGAGATATTTTATCAGGGAGAATTTTTCCCAAAGTGTTTTTGCCTGGAGGAGAGAGAATTGTTTACCCAGTTTCTGCTATCATGATAGTGGTGTTTGGTGCTGAAATACGCTGTGTCCTGGTTTCCAAGGAAAAGTGTCGGTGTTAGGAATATTCAAATTTAATATTTGGGAAATATTAAATATTAAAACTTTTAACATTAATTCCCACACCAAACAAATACACACTCCTAAAGAGTGAACTATTTACAATTTACCAAAGTCCAAACACCCAGTCGGGAATCATTTACACAAAAGGCATAAAGGAAATTTTAAAGTAGCTTAGAGAAGAAATAAAGAGATGCAAATCCTCCAAGGGTGAGGAGCGACAAGCGCCACTGCCAGCCACAACATGGATTCCCTTTGCCCTGGGCAGAGTTATTGTCGAGAAAACCAGAGACTCCAGTAGATTTAGTAGCCACATTCACTCACTGATCAGCGCTGAAATGATAAACGAGGAATTTACAGTTACAGTTTATGCTCTCGATGCAACCACGAGGCAGAGAGGGTAGCAGACGCTGAACACGCTGCCAAAACGAAAAAACAAAGCCCGGGAGGGAGCCACGTGTACCCCGCCCCTGGAGAAGGAGAAGCATNAACCAGAGACTCCAGTAGATTTAGTAGCCACATTCACTCACTGATCAGCGCTGAAATGATAAACGAGGAATTTACAGTTACAGTTTATGCTCTCGATGCAACCACGAGGCAGAGAGGGTAGCAGACGCTGAACACGCTGCCAAAACGAAAAAACAAAGCCCGGGAGGGAGCCACGTGTACCCCGCCCCTGGAGAAGGAGAAGCATAAGCATAGCCCAGAAGCAAGTGAGGTCAAGCCCCTCCAGAGTAAAACCCCTTCAGTCGCTACTCGAGGCAAAGTAGACCACAGGCAGGAGAGAAATTTGAAACCCAGCCAAACAGCAGCATTGCAAGCAAATGCTCAGGGCCAGTTTTGCCCCAGCAGGACAGTAGGCACTGGTTTTGACTCAGATGCCTTTGAAGGATGAGGGCATAACAAGTTAGAGAAAACACTTGACTTGATTTTTGTTGTTAATATCGCATGCATGAAAGCACTTACCCTCATTGATCCTGCTCTGCATACTTCTGTTTCATCATTTCCCAGTTTCTGTGCTTCTGCTCCTATCCTTCTCAGCACCCATGTTCCCTTTTTATTTTGTTAACTCAAGTGAAAGGCAAGGAGCTTGGTTTGCACTGTGCATCTGCAGAAAACAGCATGCTTCCCTGCATCCACCCTCTCTGTTTCTTCTCCTTGCACAGGCTTGCAGTGATAGTTGACCTTTTCGCTTAACTCTTGCTGTATGGCAAGCACGAAAGCCATCTGATCCATGGCAGTGTTTGTAGAGAGCACTGCTTACTCACAAACTCAGTTTTTCAAGAGTCCCTGTTCTGGTAGCAACAGCTGGTGCGTCTTGCCACTCTGTCCTCTCTTTTAACCACTCCTAAGCTGATGTGACAACAGTTGAAGAAATGGTTCCACCCAGCTGGCCACCTGACATACAATAGAATCGTGGAGAATGCATTGGGTTGGAAGGGAAAATTAAAGGTCATCTTGCCCAACCTCCCTGCACTAAGCAGGAACATCCACAACTCAATCAAGTTTTTTAGAGTCATAGAATCATAGAATCATAGAATGGTAAGGTTGGAAGGGACCTCAAGGATCATCTAGTTCCAACCCCCTGCCATAGGCAGGGACAACTCCCACTAGTACAGGTTACTCAAGGCCTCATCCAACCTGGATGTCCCTTCAAGCCTGACCTTGAACGTCTTCAGGGATAGGGCTTCAACCACCACCCTGGACAACCATTTCCAGTGTTCCACCACACTCAGGTTAAAGAACTTCTTCCTAATGTCCAATTTAAATTTATCCTGCTCTAGTTTAAAACCATTGCCCCTTGTCCTACTGCTATGTGCTTTTGTAAACATCTGTCTTGTAGGCTGCCTTCAAGTACTGGAAGGCTACCATAAGGTCCTCCCAGAGCCTTCTCTTCTCCAGGGTGAACAACCCCAACTTTCTCACCCTGTCTTTCTAAGAGAGGTGCTCCAACCCTCTGATCATTTTTGTGGTCCTCCTCTAGACCCTCTCCATCAGATCCATGTCCTTGTGTTGAGGACCCTAGAACTGGACTCGGTACTTCAGATGATGTCTCACCAGAGCAGAATAAAGTGGCAGAATTAGCTCTCTTGATCTGTTGGCCACATTTCTTTTGATGCAGCCCAGGATGTGATTTGCCTCTGGGCTGCAAGTGCGCATTATTGGCTCATGTCCAGCTTTTTATCCACCAGTGCACCCAAGTCCTTTTCTACAGGGCTGCTTTCTATTGCGTCATCCCCCAGCCTGTATTGATAATGGGGATTGTCCCAACCTGGGTGCAGAATCTTGTACTTGGCCTTGTTGAACCTCATGAGGTTCACATATGGCCACCTCTCCAGCTTCTTCAGGTCTCTCTGGGTGACAACCTGTCCCTCTACCATATTGACTGCACCGTTCAGCTTGGTATCGTCTGCAAACTTGCTGAGGATGCACTTGATCCCGCTGGCTGACCTCTGAAGGACACCACGCATCACCCATCTCCATCTGGACATTGAACCATTGTACTCAGCCATAGTATGTACTGAGTATGTACTATGGTGCTTGACCATCCAGCCGATTTCTTATCCACCAAGTAGTCCACCCATGCACCCTCCAGCTTAGGAGGATGGTGTGAGAGACTGTGTCAGAGGCCTTGCCCAAGTCCTGGTAGATGGCCTCCATTGCTCTTGCATTGTCTGCTGAGATAGTAACTCCATTTTAGAAAACCACTAGGTTGCTCAAGCCCTTAGTAAAGCCTAGCTGGCTGTCTCAAATCGGCTCTCTGTCCTTCATGTGCCTTATCAGAGCTTCTAGGAGGATCCGTTCCATAATATTCCCAAGCAAAGAGGTGAGACTTACAGGTCAGTAGTCCCCAGAGTCTTCCATTCTACTCCTTTACAAAGTGGGAGCAATGTTTTCCTTCAAGTCACTGGCAACTTCACCAGACTGCCAGGACTTTTGGAATAATCATGAAGAGTGGCTTGGTAACTACATCAGCCAATTAGCTCAGGACTCTGGGATGCTTCTAATCAGGTCCCACAGGCTTGTGTGTGTTCAGGTTCCATAGGTGATTATGAACCTTGTCTTCACAGTGATGGGACCTCTACCCCGTGGTCCTTTAACTTGTGAAGTGCGAGGATAGAGGTTGCAGGTGAAGAACCTCATCCTTTTCATATGCTGTTGCTGGCTTGCCATTCTTGCTTATCACAGGAGTGTGTTTCCTTTAACTTTCCTTTTCTGATTGACATACCTGTAGAAACCATTCTTTTCATTCACAGAACCCCTTGCCCAGTTTAGCTCCAGATGTGCTCTAGCCTTCCAGACCTCATATTTACACACCTGGGCAACATCAGTATACTCTTTCCAAGGTACCTGTAGCTGCCGTGAAGTGTCTTTTGCTTTTTTAGTTTGAGCAGCAGCTCTTGACTCAACCATGCTGGTCTCTTCAGTTTCTTGCCCAATTTCTTACACCTGAATATCAAGAGCTCTTGTGCTCTATGGATAGTGACACCAAGATGACATGAAAAATAATTTGTGACATTAGTGGCCGGTTGTAGAGAGTCCCAGACCTCTTTGATAGGTAATGGTAAAGTAGAAAAGAAGTAGTGTACATTTAATAGAGCTATGTGTTAAGGAAAATAATGAATTCTCTTTTTTTCTGTAGCTCAGCATAGTTTGTGGTTGAGCTTGGACATTTGTTTACTTAACATGAACAGATCCTTCAGGAAGGACTGGCAGAGAGCAGAGTGGTGGACAGTGGTTGATAACATACCTTGCATTCCACAGGAAAGCTGTGATTCATTGGCTGCTGCAGGCAGACAGGTCACAAGCTTCTTGGGAAGCCCTGCCTACTGAACTTACTGCTTGCAGCTCTGTCTGGAATGCCTTTCTCTCTCCATGGGATCAACCAGTCCTCAGCAGAGATCACTCCAGCCCCCTGGACAAAGCCAAACATTCAAAGCAATATTTTCATGCTTCTGCCTGTGGAGAGACTTCTGGTGCATCTTGGATCCACCAGACTGAGCTTCCTGTGATGGGCCAGAGTAGTTCATGAGAGCTTCACACTGCAGGCAGCATCCTGGATGTTTGTGGGCTCTCTGGATCCCCCTGGCATCATCTCCTTTAATCAGTGAAGCACTTTTGTTTAATGGAGCACAAGCTATACCAGAAAAGACACAGTGAGGAAAGGGAGTCAAGTCCTTGTAGTGTCAAACAAAGTGGTTGCTGAACTATTAATAAATCAGTGCTGTTTGAATACAGACAAGCTGGGAGCACCCCTACAGTACATAGGAAAGTTTGGAAGAAGACCACAGATTTTGATGAAGCCAATGGCACATTTCCCTAATTTGGAGTGGTTAAAATAAACTCTTAATTGGGTACTTTTCAGTTACACCTGGTGTCTGTCGAAAGTAGCTTGTCTGAACCTTTACTGTTTTTTATAGTTGAGTTTGTCCTGTGGGAATTTCTGCTAGGTGAGAAGGAGAAATGGGTAGATGTTAAAATAGAAAAGCACACAGGTCTTCAACTTTTGAGTTAAAGAAAATTTACATTGAATAACGCAGGTGTTACTTTAAAGGAACAGCTTTTTGGAAACTGCTTCATTCCCAAAAGGTTATTTCTAACAGCCATGGAATGTAGAAACAGGCGTCTGGAGGGGCTGATGCTGCTTCTTCAGTGCCAGCAGGGGCAGTTTTCATGTTTTCTAATTTGCGCTGTTACAGGAATGCAAGAGGCTAACTGTGTAGGCTGCAAATGAGACTTTGCCACGTAGAGCAGGAGGAATGTTAAAGTTGGTAATTTATTCCTGTTTGGGAAAACCTTGTCTTCTGAGATAAATTGATAGTCCTTTGCAGTTCTTTACATCTTTCCACCAGCTATGGAGGGCCCTGAGAGGCTTAGTTTCGCAAACGTTGGGCAACGTTTGTCTTGCGTGGTCCTGGTACAGTGACCAGGATACAGAACAGATTTTCTGCTAGTTTTCTTCAAGGCCAAATCCATAAGAACTCTGGGTAATTTAATCACATTGAGTTCTGCTCTGTAGCATTAAGTAATTCTAGATGTTGTGGTACAGCCTCAAGCAGTCCAATGGAAATGACCCTACCCATGACAGGGGTTTTGAACTAGGTGACCTTTAGAAGTCCCTTTCAAGCCAGGCCAGTCCACAATCCTGTGAGAGTCATTAGCTACTGGAATGGGCTACCCAGGGAGGTGGTGGAGTCACTGTCCCTGGAGGTGTTCAAGGTGTGTTTGGATGTGGCACTTGGTGCCATGGTCTAGTCTTGAGGTCTTTGGTGATGGGTTGGACTTGATGATCTTTGAGGTCTCTTCCAACCCTGGTGATACTGTGATACTGTGATATTGTGATACTGTGATAATGCATGATGCTATGATTATATGGTTTCTCAGTAGGAGTGGTGCTTTAAACTTGCTTTAAACTCTGAAAGAATAAATGTGTACCTTGTAGAGGATGCTATTCCCAATAAGTTAATTTGCATGCTCACAGGAGGCTCTTTAGAGCAGAAATTGTGACCATCTCATATCATAATGTACAGACTTAGATGGTTAATAGCTGACCATTTTGCTCCTGCTCTAATAGACATCATTGACAGCTTCTGTTTTTTGTTTGAGGACTCATGGGCTCACAGGGAGGTGGACACAACTTCTCACCACTCTTCTTTGTATGTTATCTGCTTCCTGCCAAGGAAGAAATTGTGGGCTGGTGGGAGGCCTCCTATGCTGCCCCAAATACACAGTTCACCAATGGAAGTGTGATGGTTTATTTGTCTGTGTGGTACTGAGAAGATGCAGCAGTTTAAAAGGTTTGCTTTTGTGGTCGTTTGGCAAATAGTGAGAACTTCAGTAGGCACACTAATTAAAATCTAGCTTACACTGTGTGACATTACTTCTGCAGTATCTTAGTTGGTCAGTGTTATGGAACTGTAAGTTACATATTAAATAATACAGGAGGGTTACAGCTTTTCTATTCAATGACTTTGCTACCTGTGTGACACTGGGCAGTGGCCTTAGCCAATGTGTTTAAATCCGAATGTGAAAAAGAAAACAAAACCCAAACCTGGGTGAAACTGCACAAGAGCTTTTAGGCAGGCAGGTCATCATGCCCTCTCAGATTCTGGATTGGATGCCAGTGGTGCTACAGCTACTCTTTACAAAGTTTTATAGAAGAGGTTTGTTGTTGTTGTTTGGTTGGTTTTTTTTTTTTTTAATATGAAAAATGCAAATAAGGAGGCAAACATTACTGTAATCCATCTTCATTTTGGGGAGAAAAAAAAAAGCTAAGCTGCAAAACAAGGTGAAAAGTGTATTGTTACCATCTCTGATACTTTTAGTCCCATTCAAAACTGGATTTCTTTTTAGAACTCCTTCAGTTTGAATTTAAAAATCCTGAAAAATTAATCAGAATTGTAGAATTGTTTAGGTTTGAAGAGCCCTGAAGACCGTCTGCTTCCAAGCCACCTGCCATGGACAGGGACAACTTCCACTAGACCAGGTTGCTCAAGGTCCTGACCAACCTCGTCTTGAGTACTTTGACAGAGGCAGCATCTACAGTTTCTCTGGGCAACTCATTCCAGCATCTCATGCCTCTCAGTGTAAAAAAAAAATTCTTCCTTTGTATCTAATCTAAATCTACTGTCTTCCGTTTAAAGCCATCGCTGCACTGCCTGTCCCTCCCCATCTTTCTTATAAACCACTTCTAAGTACTGAAAAGCCACAGCAGGGTCTCCTGAAACCTTCTCTTCCCTAGGCTGAACAATCCCAACCTGTCTTTGTAGGAGAGGTTCTCTAGCCCCCTGACCATCTAAATGGTTTCTTTTGAGTTTGAGAGAAATGCACTAAATTGAGGCAGTGATGTGTTTTTCAGGATTGCCAGTGAAATGCAAAAGCAGCTCCTTGATCGCATGGCTTACAGAGCTCTCTGTATGAATGGAAAGGAGAGAGGAAGTAAGGTACTGCAGGTCCTGTTTTCTTCCACTAGAGAGGGGTCAGGTCAGATTGACATGCCACACACTTTGCTCATGACAGATCTGGACTACTCATGCCCCAGAGGCACTGTTGGGGAAGCCCACAGAGTAAGTGGCCTGGTAGTGCGTAGAAATGCAGTGAGTCAGCAGAGCTAGAATTAGAATAGTTTTAATACTTTTACCTCTCAAAATGAATTCTAAAAGCAGGCTTGGCTTTCCCTTTAACTAGCTTTTCCTTTGGTTTCATCTTCCTAGCATTTAGCACCTCGAGCAATTACAGTCTCCGAGTAGAAATTCAGCATCGCTGTGTTACAATATTCTGTATTGTACAAGACTGGGTAAGTAGCCACCAGTTCAGTTTGATTCTCCAACCCTTGGAGATGCACTTTACTTTCATGTCTGTGACAGCATTCCAGTATGACCCTTGTGATTTACCTAAGCAGTTGTCAGTCCATGGTGTACAGGTGCAAATGCTACTTTTCATGTTCATGATCTACCCACTGTAGGAGTTTGCATGCTTTTGGGTGCTCTGCAGCTTCACTGACTGTTCATATATGTTTACAAATTGGTATTTTTTACAGTCATTTCAAGCAGGAACAACATTTTTTTTCTGAGGAAGGTAAGCTTCTGCACATCTGACTCATCACTGCTGGAAGACAGCAGGTTTTTACAGATGTTCCCCTGTGATCAGGACATACTTCACTTCCCTTGACCTTTACTGAGTTTACCTAAAATGTATATGTGGACATTTACAGACAAATATGTGTTATTTCCTCTGTTCTTATATTGATGTTCTCCATTTGTAGCTAGTCAGTAGAAGCCAAGGTCTAATCCTAAATTATGTCCTTATGTGCATTTTCTAGCACAGTTTTGCTTTCAGCTTGGCCTTTCATCCCAGCATTTCCTTTAGCTGGTTCATGACTTTCAAGCTTAGTTCATAACTTTGGATACTTTCAGAACACAGAAGAAATCTTGTCCCCTGGTTTTATGTGGTTTCTAATGTGTTGTGATTTTTGTGTGAAACACGAAAGAGCTGCAGAGTTCCACAGCCTCCTGAAAAATGAGATGTGCACACTGGATTGAAGCATGGAGGAAGGAATGGAACTCTACTGCCTGCTTCAAGAGTGCTGTCCATTTTCTGCTCGTTCTACAAACCCAGCATCTCTGCCTTAGGCAGTCTGACAGCTAAACCTGGCTGAAGAGCACCCTGGAGGTAATGCCTGAGGGTTTCAATTTGAAACTTAACCTTTGCCCAGTCCTCTCAGAAGGATTTGTTCTACTAAGCCTAGCACAGCTTTCAGTGAACAGAATGACTTGACCTACAGCTGGATTTATTCAGGAGGGTGCAAACGTTTTCCACCACCTTGCTCCGTCTTCATTATCATTGCACGGCTTGTGCAGCTGCAGAAATCAAATGATCTTAAGTATTTGAAGGTGTAGGGCTTAGAACTGACTAGAATGTCTTCTTGCAAGGAGGAAAAGAAAAAAAAAAAAGTCAGTGAAATACCACAGTGGAAAACCCAACCCTTTTCTAGGTGAAATACAAATATACAAATATTAACACCATGGATTTAACTAGCAATCCCTTTCTGGTCCAGCCCTAGATAAAAGCAGATTCAGGGAAGAAGAGCGATAGTCACAAACCCCATTTTTAGCAGTAAAAACTTCACGTCAGAAGTCTTGGTAGCTGTTAGTTGCCTGATGGTGTGATTCCAGGGAACTTAGCCTTACGTCTTTACTCATGTGTTGGCAAAGGTAACTCTGGAAACTTCCAATAGCCAACTGATTGCCTAATTCCTTCTTGAGTCCTGGTGACATCATGATCTTTAGGTACCTTATGACAGGCCATAATTATGTGTTGTGTAAGAGCATGTGTTTTGTTACACAACAGGAATGTGTTTCCCTTGTATGTGTTGCATGTGTGTTTTCTTTGAACATCCCTTGCTTTACAGATGCAAAGAATAAATAGAAACACCCATTTACCTTCTCTGGATCATTCACTGATTTGTACCCCAGCCAGTAAGCGCTCTGACCAGGTTATATGCTTTGTATGATTGTATATAGACCAACTGTGTTGATTTAAAAAATGAAAACAGTCTCCATTAATTTCTGTTTGCAAAAAGATAAAGTGCCATTTTGCAGAAGACGAAGTGGCAATATAAATTCTTTGGGCAAAAGATGGAACATTGGTCCTGCATATAGTCTGGTAGCACCTAAGAAAAAAGTACTTGTGAACAAGATAACCAGAGTTAGCATCTGGTCATTGCTGCTTGAGGTAGGTGGTTCAGGTGGCTTTAGGGACCTGCTCCCATCTGCCATGTGTCATTTGTTCCATCCTCCTACAGGGAGGACCGTGTGTACAATACAACGCTGTATAAGAGTGGGCGTTTGTGTACTGCACCTGGTAAGAAATAGGAATTTTGCACTTGAAACAAATCCTGATGAGATTTGTGGTGGCCTTTCTGTCCCTGGTGTCTCACTGTTCCTCAAGAAATCTTAGTCTTTTGCAGAAGCTGACTTAATTCTGGTTAGAAGCAAATGATTTGTGTCCAAAGAGCAAATCTGTTGCCTTCACATTGATACACCAAGCCTGGCTGTGGAGTATGTGTCAGTGGTAAAAATAAGAGAGTATGGATTTAATGTGCTGAGGATGGAGCAGGAGGGTCAGAGGAGTGTTTATAGGTTTATAGTGGTGAGCTGCATTGGAGAAAGGTATTAGAGTGCTAAAATCATTGAGGTTACACATGACCTCTTTCTGCCTGGACCACCGCAGCGATGGTTATGTAATGTGTGTTGTGGAAAAAAACCCACAAACAATAGACAAAAAAGAACCACAGAACCAAACCCCAAGAAATAAACAGATGAGGCTGAGGATGTAATTGCTGGCTGCCGATACTCTCATCTGACCAGATACTGGCCAGGATCACAGGAAGATCCTCCATAAACAAGATATTTGGAGGAGGAGCTGAGATTTCTCATCAGTGCTCCTTAACTCCTTCCTCCACAGTGAATTTGAACTATGTCACTACAGTGTTCTGGATTTCCATGATCTCGCAATAATGTCTTGTGGTTGGCAGTGTTGAAAACCACAGGGATGTTCAGGGAACTGAATGCGGTTCCTTTACTCATCAGCTGTAAAGAGGGAGTCCTCAATGCTGTCGAGGTAATTTCTAGTATTTCTTGGTCTAACTCTGGACCACACCAAGGTTCCAGTGATCTGACTGACAGTTTAAGGCAGGGAAGTGTGGTGCTATGGCCTCTTTGTTGTTTGGCAGGGAGGCAGAATGTTTCTCACTGTGTGGAAGCTGGTCAAGGCTACCACAGATAGAGGAGTTATCTGGAGTAGTGGAGAATATTATTTTTCCCACTTTATCTTTCCAGGCTCTATTTTTTTTTCCTTTGTTTTGAAAGGGTTAGAGAGGATGAGATCTGTTCCCTGGATGAGGTGATCCCAGGAGTTGTGGGGATTGTCTCTGGTAACCAAGGAGACCACTGGGCACAAGCACAGGTTGAGTGTTGCAGAGAGATCACACCACACAGGCCCTCTCCTTCCAAAGAACAGGTTCTCTGTGTTCCCCTCTGCAAAGCTTCTGTCACATGGCTAAAAACTCGGCTTTGGTTAGGAGCAGTTTTTCAGAGTGACTTTTCTCCAGGAACATAGGTAAGGAGGACACCTGGATCAGATATTCAACTGGCATTAGTTTGGAAAAGTGAAGGAGAGCATTTGCTAGCTAAAGAGAAAAGTGAGATTTTTGGCTTTGTAAGGAGATAAATATATTTTTTCTCTTTGTTTGTTAGCGTACCTGGAGAATGTAAAAACCTGAAGAGAGCTGCTGAGCTCTGGCTTCTACAAAGTAGATTGTGTTGGCTTACCCTGCTTCCTTCACCACTGTTCTACAAGGAGGTGGCATTTCCTTCTCTTTTTCTGTGCCCCCTCAGAAAAGAATTATCAAGGAGAATGATGCCTAGAAAAAGGGAAGGTCAAGGAGAACAGAATAATGAGGTAGCTCTGCATTGATAACCTGCATTTTAACTGAAACTACAACTTGGAAGACCCGACATTGGTGGGGATGCTGAAGGTGCCCAAGATAGTCTTGCAGTAAGTGTTGCATGTACATCTTAATACTTGATTTTACATGTGTACAGGGGATCTGCAGATATCTTAGCTTTAATTCAGGGGTAGCAACAATGCTACTAATGCTCATCTGGTAAGGCAAAGGCATATAGAAACAGGATCACTGTATTTAGCTTTTGTTGTGGTAACACTTCAGTTGTTAAGTTGGTCTATGGGTATGCTGTTAAATAGCCTGCTGCATAAAAACAGGCTATGTGTGTTCTTCCAGTCATATCTGAGGTTGCATATCTGTGCTGTTGCTCACTACTACCCCTCCTGCCTTCAGAAGTTTACATCATATAATTGCAATGGATTGGTGTGTTGTCTGCCTGTTTCCTTAGGGCAGGTTAGCAGTATTTTCCAGAATGAATATGGTCACAGGGAGGACTTTGGGTTTGTGAGAACATTGTTGAGAGAGTACAGGAAGGAAATTAATTTCCCCTTGGACATCTTCATGGGCCAACTCCAGTGTTAGAAACAATAAGCCTACTGTAACTGAATTCCAAATCTTTCAGTTTAATGTTTTATTTACTTTTTAAAAATTTGAACCTCTACCATTAAGCACACACTCTTTGATTCCCTTGATTCTCCCACTGAATCTGCTGGGGTTACTCAGGAACATGAAAACTCCTTCCTACTCACTTAGAGAACAGTCATGTTCCTGTCAGTGCAGGAGTTGTTGTGCTTCAGTTGTTGACTCATGAGAAATTAAAAAAGGTTTGAAAAGTAAACAGTGGGGCTCTTGTTCCAGCACTCATTTATCTGGAAATCATCTGAACTCCAGGGTGATTTATTGCCTGTAGCCAGATAATTCAAGGGAACGAAGTCTTCACCTATTGTGGTAAATCCTGTCTCTGAATTTGAAATACCATTGTGTCTCTGTTTTCTTGCAGAATGAAGAGAAGCAAGTGTCTCTACAATCGTCCCTCACGAAGGAAGATCCTGATCCTTTGTGTTGCTGGTTGGCTGATTGCATTGCTGAAGCTCCTCCATGTTGAAAGACACTTTTTTCCCTCTAAGGATATTTATTTGGTTGAGCACTTCCTGAGCACTTCGTCTTACATTAGAAACAGCTATTTGTACCTTAGAAATGAGTTCCAGTACGAAATTAGTTGTTCCTCTATATATGAACAAGATCCCCAAGAAATTGGCAAGAGTTTAGAGATAAGAAGGAAAGAGATAATTGATTTAGCTGATGAAGATGTTGTAGCAATGACGAGTGTTTGTGACGTGTATCGCTCACTTAGGAAATACCACCTAAAACCTGTTTCTCCAGAGGAGGAAAGTTTTCCGGTCGCCTATTCTTTGGTTGTTCACAAAGATGCAATAATGGTAGAAAGGCTCATACATTCTCTGTACAGTCATCAAAATATTTATTGCATCCATTATGACCAAAAAGCAGCAAAAAGTTTCAAGTCTGCTATGAACAATCTAGCTAAATGTTTCCCCAATATTTTCATTGCGTCAAAACTGGAGACGGTGGACTATGCACATATTTCACGGCTGCAAGCAGATTTCAATTGTTTGTCTGATTTGATGGACTCTTCCGTTCCTTGGAAGTATGTTATCAATTTGTGTGGCCAAGATTTCCCTTTGAGGTCAAATTTTGAGCTGGTTGCTGAACTGAGGAAACTTCGTGGAGGAAACATGCTGGAAACTATAAAGCCAAGCAGCAGCAAAAGGGAACGATTTACTTATCACCATGAACTTATGAAAGTGCCTTATGAGTACATGCAGATGCCTGTAAAAACCAACATTTCTAAGAACCCTCCACCTCATAATATTGAGGTATTTGTAGGCAGTGCCTATTTTATTTTAAGCCGAGCATTTGTTCAATATACCCTTGAAAGTACTCTTGCAAAAGATTTTTTTGAGTGGTCAAGGGACACATACTCTCCAGACGAACATTTCTGGGCCACTCTTGTACGTGTTCCCGGGGTCCCTGGGGAAGTCCCAAGGTCAGCCCAGGACATAACAGACCTACAAAGCAAAACTCGTCTGGTGAAGTGGAATTATCTTGAAGATCATTTGTATCCTCCTTGCACTGGCACACACCTTCGCAGTGTCTGCATCTATGGGGCTGCAGAATTAAGGTGGCTTCTCAGTTACGGGCACTGGTTTGCCAACAAGTTTGACTCCAAAGTAGATCCTGTCCTGGTAAAATGCTTGGCAGAAAAACTTGCAGAACAACAGAAAGAGTGGGTGAATTTGTCCTCTGATGGATACTTTTTGCACATAAATTCTATGAACAACTCACTCTAGCAGCACTGTGTATGGTTACGTCACAGCACCTGACGTGTCTCTGCCCTGACTTGGCTGCAGGATGTTAGTGAGTGACATTCTGAATGACATTCGGGGTCCTGGAGAAACAGATTACTGGCCATTTATTTATTAAAATTTTTGTCTCTTTGGTTAACTCTTTTGTAACTTGCCATGGTAATGGGGTGGTATTTGCTTTTGAAGGCTCTGGCACTGTCTGTCTCAGTGGAGTATTTCAGAAATGTGCTCTATATCAGGTGTGTTTTTGTCTTTCCTAAGAAACTCCAACACATCTGTCTACCTTGTCCCCCTTTGCTTCACTTTCATTTTTCGTGAAGATATAAAACAAACATTTCTGTATCTGCTACCTCAAGGAGACTGAAGTGCCCAACTCATGGACAGAACCAAGGGATCAGCATAACACCAAATGAGCCATGTGGCTTGACTCGATGTCCCAAACTTCCTGACTTTGGGAGCTAACAAAGACCTTTGCAATGTAAATATGACTGGATGGTGTGAGGGAAAGAAGATTCTTTGATACCACACTGTCTGTACCATCATTCTCTTCTCCCAGCTCATCAGTACATTGCTTTTCCTTCTGTGAAGCCTGTGCTCACGTGCTGTACTATGAGTATGAAATCAGTGGTTGTTGATGAATAGGTTGCCCAGGGAGGTGGTTGAGGCCCCATTCCTGGAGGTTTTTAAGGCCAGGCTGAATGAGGCTCAACCAACCTGATCTAGGGTAGGGTGTCCCTGCCCATGGTATGAGGATTCCCTCATACCTTCCAACCCTGACTGATTCTATCATTCAATTCTATGATTGAAACAGAATTATGCACTGACACTCTTCAAAGGCAGTATATAAGCATGTCTTTAGGGCATGCTTAGAGTAAACATCCATGCCAAAATAACTCAATCTTAATTTCTGTCTCTGCCCAGAGAAGTATCCTCCCGTGAAATCCTGATGCTCTTGAGACAGTACAGCTACACACAGAAGTGCTGTCTGTAGTTAGTGTTCAGCAATGTGGTGCTACGTTGAAATGCAAAATGTAGAGTGAAACAACATTCATAAGAATAGCCATACTACAAAGTTGATGACCCTGTGTAGATGTGTCTTTATGTGCGAGTCTCATGGCCTTTTGCCATCACACTCCCAGGCTGATAGGTGCCTGAGCAAGCCCTGATTCAGCTATAGAGCAACTGTTCTTCCAACAGCCTCTGCTTCCCGAGGCCCTGTCAGAGATCCTGGTAGCCTCCTCACAGCTCGGCTCCCCACACTACAGCATGTGGGAAGTGTTGGTGCAGGGGCTTCTGCAGAAACTCTTGGAGATGCCTCTTTGCATTTTGTGGGTTTCTCTGGAATGCTGCTTTGCCTCAGATTTGGTGGTTCCAGTGGGCCCTGGGTTCTAGCTCGCTTCATGCCAATGTTCTCTTTCTACTTGTCTGGCTTCTATTAAGGGGCTTCTTTCCAAGAGTGACTTTGGGGATAACTGATCTTGCTGATCCACAAATTGCTGCCATAATGACCGTGTCTTGTAATCATGAGAAATCTTGTTCCTTATTCGAGTTGGAAGAACCAAGTAATTTTTTTTTTTTTGGTCTCGTTTGTTGTTGATAAGTTTAGTCATGATCTGTTCTTTATCAGTGGTCTGGAGGAGGGGGTTGTGTGCATTCTCAGTAAGTTTGCAGATTGTGCTAACCTGGGGAGACTGTTTGATCTGATTGAGGGTAGGTAGGCTCTGCAGAGGAACCTGGACAGGCTGGCTGGCTGGGCCAAGGCCAGTTGTATACGATTCAACAAGGCCAAGTGCTGGGTTCTGCAGTTGAGTCACAATCATCTCCTGCAACACTACAGGCTTCAGAAAGTGGCTGGAAAATTGCCCAGCAGAGAAAGACCTGAGGAGGCTGATCAACAGCTAACTGAACATGAGCCAGCAATGTTCTCAGGTGCCCAAGAAGACCAGCAGCATCCTGATCTGTCAGGAATACTGTGACAAACAGGACAAAGGAAGTCATTATCCCCTGTGCTCAGCACTGGGTGTGGCTGTAGCTTGAGTACTATGTTCATTTTGGGGGCCTCTACTACAGGAAAGACACTGAGGTCCAGAGAGGGCTGATGAAGCTGGTGAAGGGCCTGGACAACAGGCCTTGTGAGGAGTAGAGAGGAAAAGGGTTGTTTAGAGTGAAGAAGAGAAGGCTGAGGGGAGGAGACCTTCCTGCTCTTTACAACTGCCTGAAATGAGGTTGTAGTAAAGTGGGTATCAGTCTCTTCTCCCTAGTAACAAGTGATAGGACAAGAGGAAATTACCTCGGTTTGCACCAGGGGATGTTTAGGTTGGATGTTAGAAGAAACTTCTTCACTGAAAGGGCTATCAAACACTGGGATAGGCTGCCCAGGGAGATGGTTGAACCACCATCCCTGGAAGTGTTTGAAAGAGGTATAGTTGCGATGCTACGGGTAGAGGTAACGGTTGGACTCAATGATCTGAAAGGTCTTTTCCAACTGAAACAATCCTACTTTTCTGCGATTCTGAGTCATCTGTAGCATAAGGTTAGGTTTGAGTGTCAGGAGCCATGGGTCTTTGTCCTCACTTTGCTACGAGGCCTCAGACAAGCCATCTGAATTTTCTGTTTTAGCTGTTCCAACTGTAGAATGGGAACAACGGTGTTCTATTATCTTGCTAAGCAAATAAAAACCTTTGGGTATTGTACATTGGTTGCATACTATTTGCTTATCAAACTGTTCATGGAGTATGTGGGGACACAGATCAGTAATTTATTTGATGTACTGTTTCTGAAATAAATGATTTTTTTTAAAGTGTTTGTTGCTTGCTTCAGTGACTTGCCAGGTCTGCCTGAAGCTGTCCCGACTTGGTGTGATTTATGGATACTTTGTAGAAATTGAAACATTGACAGCATTTACAAATTCATACATCAGTACTTGTATATAGAGAGTTCCCATGTGGAAAATGGTTAATAAAAGAGAATGTTAGGATACCAGAGGGTCACCCCACAGCATTCTGTGCACAGAAATTGCTGTTTAATAATATAGTTTACTTTTTTTTTCAGTTGTCTGGGCTTTATGTGTATATATAGACACATCTCCATTTATGTTTGAGTGGTTTGCTCTACTATAAATTTATGAAAATAACCCACCCACTCATTAAACTTACCTGAAGTTAATAATTTCAGTCAGCATGCAACTTGATATTTCTTTAACTGAATTCATTTGAGTGAGACCTGTAATTTAACTTGTCTGAAATAAGGCAGCTTATGCTTCCTAGGTAGTGAAGGCACCTGTATCATAGTTAAGTCATTAGACTGGGGGGATGGGCTACAACTTCATTATTTACCTTTGACTTCATTGTCCTTGTTCTTTACACAGATGGGTCTTTCTTTGCTGAAAATTGGTCCTGAAGCATAATCCATAAACACCTTTCTGCTTATGAGAAGAGTGGTTGAACCTAATTTATGGTGAAACAAATAGGAATCTTTGTTTTGGCTGTAACTTAAATTCTAGGGAGTTGTCCTCTGTTGTGCTCTCAGAGGACTTTTTTTTCCCTTAGTAAAACTCAGGCATTGTTTTCCTCTTTGACTCTTCCCCTTCCTCACTTCTCCTGAAAACTGTTCCTCCTGTAAGTTACTTAAGTCCCCATACATTTTCATCTATGTAGATGACTCCGTCTGTCTTTGTTTCGCTGAAGAAGCCTCCTACTGACTTTCTTTCACACACCCCACCTGACACTGGCCATATGGAGCCCCTGACCTATCAGCAAACCTGATTTTCCCATTGAGAAGGGATATGTTGACTGTACACTTGTGCTGCTCCTGGCTGCCAGGACAGGTTTGCACGTGCAGGCCACCATTTTGTTACAGCTGAAAACAGCAAAAATGCTGAATGTACTCTAACATGGAAAAGTTCAGTGAGGAAGAAAAGGAAATAACAAGCTTTAACAAAAGAGACATGGGGAGAACATTTGTACAGCTTGGCTCACTGATGAATTTATTAGGCTGGATATGAAGTCAGGAGGGTAGTGTATAACAAACATAAACATCTACTTATTTTGTTTGGAATAAAATAATGTGAAAGACTAGAAATTAGACACCTAACAGGGAATTGTAATTAAAACAGACTTGGCATGTCGAGCATTTTGGTGACTGCCCTGTCATTACTTTGGCATTCGAATCAGTATGTTTGCATGTGGGCAAACCAGTGCTGGGGTGTCAAATGTAGAGTATACCTGGCACACAAGTGTGTGTTTACAGTGTGACCTTGAGTTTTAATTCACATATTATAGCTGTTTTTTACAGAACTTTCTCCATTCTTGGTGGTAACAATTTTCACTCACATAGAAATGGTAATTCAGAACAATGTGATCTGTTAGTAAGATGTGATAAATCTGTACTGTAAGTATCCCATCACCATTTGGTGTTTTAAGCTGATAGCTGAACACTCTGCCCTGGTTTTGTTTTGCTTTTGTTTTTTGGTTTGTTTTTTTCTGTTCAGAACCACCAGGCTCTTTTATTTTAGAGCCTGGATAAAGTATACAAACTTACAGTATCCATCAGTCTTAGAAAAGGGAAAAAGCAAAAGCCATAAAACTTTAAATGAGTAATTTTTCTTGAGTGACAGTATATTGAGTTTGCATGGCAAGATTTTGTTAGTCACAGGGGGCTACAATGGTGGCTTCTGTGAGAAACTGCCAGCAACAGCTCCCATGTTGGACAGAACCAATGCCAGCTGTCTCCAAGGCAAACTTACTACTGACCGAGGCCAGGCCCATCAGCAGCTCTGTTAGTGTCTCTGTGGTAACATAGCCAAAGGGAAAAAATAACGCTGCAACATCTTGCATTTGGGGCGAGGAGTGATAGAGCAGCTTTGATGGGCAGCTGATGTCCAGTCAAGGTCAAACCGCCACAGACAGGAAGGACCCAGATGCTGTATTGTAAAAGGATTCAGGGACAGTGTGTTTTCTTGTTACAGAGGTGCCCTATATGTGTCTTAGCAGAGATCTGCTTAAGTGGAAATGCTTGCAAATAGCTTGTTTGCTTCTGCCATCTCTTACTGAGGTAAGCTAACCTTGAGTTGGCATATTTTTAAAAATGAGGATAATTTAGAAGAAACTGCCTGGGGCACGTATCAGTTTCTCTTGTAAAGAATAGATACTCTGAAAAATCTTTAAAATTTACTGCAGCTTGGCTAGAGGATTACAGAAAGACTCAGGAGACTGTGCTAGTTGTATCAGAGCAGACAAGGAAGTCTGTGGGGGTTTTTTTGGCTCAAGGCAGGACAATAGTTTTTAACGATTCTTTCTGTATTATTTGTAGAAACCAATTTAAAGATGCACCTATTTGAAAAACTGATGACTGACTTCCACCTTGCATCTCAGGTGTTTGGTATAACACATATGAGTTTATTTAAAAGACTCTAGGCTACAATTAGAGAATTCATTGTGCTGTAATTCAAAGTAGTAGCTTTTCTATTGCTGAACCTCTTTGCTCTGAGTTTGTTCTTTAAGATGGAGAACATATCAAGCCTAAGTTTTACGTGAGGTGATGAGAGGATAAGAGAGTAGATAAAGATACTGCAGGTGATTTAACACCAGGGAAATGAGAATATCTGTATCTTACACTGTAGAGGATCAACTCAACATTTCTTCACAAATGTAATAGGATCTGGGAATCATACAGCTGAAAATAACTACATGCAAATATTTTAGCTCTAAATTGAGAAGGGCCATAGAAAGTAGGATGAAAATGCAGGTGCTATGCCCACTTTTATCTGAGGCATGGATGATTTGCAAGCCCTTTCAGTTAGCAAAAAGTAGAACTCCTCCTCCTCCAGAGGTTCAAAATGACTGAATTGAAGGCATCAACTTATTTTCTCTAAGAAATGCTTTGTTTTGTTTCCTACAGCTGTTTCTTACCTTGTAATGCATCAGTGCAAGCTCCTTTATGACCTTAAGATACTCCTATTAAGCAAACTTTATCACTTACCTCTAATTTAGTCTAAGCTGCCTTGTGATTTAGAACTTACTGTATGTCTTATAGTGGATCCAAGTCTCTTAATACAACTAGCATGTGGCATGGCTGATTTTCCATTTAACAATCTTCAGTGGGGCACGTGCATGTGTTCATCTACCCAGGGCCTTAGTAGAGCAGCAACAAGCTTACATCACTAGGATATTACCCATTATTTTACTCTCCTTGTATTTCAAGGAAAAAAAATTATCAAAAGTATCCTTTATTCCCATACCAAACTTAACGTTTTCCTCTTCTCTTGAGTTTTGCTTGGTACAGGCTATAGATGAAAAATGTGTCAAGAAGATACACTCGAAGGAGTAAAACTAAGCACATTACCAAAAAATCCCCCAAAACCCCCATCTGATTTGGAAAAGTAATTTCATAATTGAAAAAAAAAAAACAGATGAGGCTGGTAGTGAACAGGGATAAAATAAATGCAGCTGTTACTGGGGCCAGCTGGAGAGCCACTTCTCTGACTTCTGTATTGCTAATAATGTTCCTAAAGATGCACTAATATTTCCAAACTTTTGCTCACCTGGGATGTGGATGCTGCAGTAAATAATGCTTCATCCCTCTTCCTTTATTTTTAGGCACAGTCCCAAGCACAAATCCAGGCTGGGTGGTGAATGGCTGGAGAGCAGCCCTGAGGAAAAGGACCTTGGAGTCTGGGTTGATGAAAAGCTCAACATGAGCCTGCAGTGTGCACATGCAGCCCAGACAGCAACCGAGTCCTGGGCTGCATCAAGAGCAGTGTGGCCAGCAGGGCAAGGGAGGTGATTCTGCCCCTTTACTCTGCTCTCATCAGACCCCTCCTGGAGTACTGTGTGCAGTTCTGGAGCCCTCAGCACAGGAAGGACATGGAAGTGTTGGAGCAGGTCCAGAGGAGGGCCACAAAGATGATCAGAGGGCTGGAGCAGCTCTCCTGTGAGGACAGGCTGAGAGAGTTGGGGCTCTTCAGCCTGGAGAAGAGAAGGCTCTGAAGGGACCTGATAGTAGCTTTCCAGTATCTGAAGGGGGCCTACAGGAAGGCTGGGGAGGGACTATTGACAAGGTCTTGCAATGACAGGACAAGGGGCAATGGGTTTAAACTGGCAGAGGGGAGATTTAGACTGGATGTCAGGAAGAAGTTCTTTCCAGTGAGGATGGTGAGGCACTGAAACAGGTTGCCCAGGGAGGTTGTGGCTGCTCCCTCCCTGGAGGTGTTTAAGGCCAGGTTGGATGAAGCCTTGAGTAACCTGTAGTAGTGGGAAGTGTCTCTGCTTATGGTAGGGGTTTGGAACTAGATGATCCTTGAGGTCTCTTCCAACCTTACCATTCTATGATTCCTTTTGAGACATAGTTGTATCCTGCAAATGACGAGGAGGTTTAGATGGTTTATTTCTTTGGCAAACTTTGGATTACAGGTTTCCTGTAAGTTAGAGCAGACACAGATAAACATCTGGCTCTCAGTGCACAAGTGATTGGACAAAACAACCTCCCAAGGAGAGAGCTGCCTCCAGAAAGCAAGCTAGAGCAAGAGCCAGCCCACTCAGCCAGCAGAGCAAATGCTGTGTCTGTATCGTTTCATTAGAACATACCAGCATGATAATCTTCAAGATCAGCCAGCTAATTGTATTATCTGTGTTGTTTTCATTGGCTGGGTTGGAATTCTCCCTCACTTTCTTAAATTAAGATTTATTTTAAGTATCTGTACATGTGGTTTGGGGAAAGACACAATATATCTTCTTGTACTGCATGCCTTGTCCTCATTTGAAACCAAGCCAGTCAAAACAGGTTCTGAAGTCTTAGGGCCATAAAAGAGACAAAACCACAGAGTCCTTCTACAATTGAGTACGGGCAGCACTTTGTTTCTCTATGGTCATTAAGTTGATAGTTTTATGTTCAGTTTCAGAAACCTGAGGCATTTCATAACTAGAAATGTCCAGAAGTAGATATATTAATGAAAAGTTCGCTTGGAGCACTTACTTGGGCGTTTTTGTTTCAGTCAGTATAAGGTGAGCTGCTTTCATTTCAGTTGCTGGAGAAATGCACACACCACAGAGCTGATGCTGACACTGGTACTGTTGCCACATTCTCCAGCTCATGAAGGCTGTGCTCTCCCTAATCCCCTCAGTGAAGCACTGCTCACAGCAGTCATCATGCAAGGAGGCAGAAGAGATGGCCTCTGTCCCACCACTGTAGAAATAGTGATGATATCTAGCAGCATTTAAAAGCTGATGGAGTAGTTAAACAGGAGAGATGATGAACTTGAATACTAAAGCCTTGGGAAAAAGTGGAGACAAAGGCTGGGCTGCGTTGGATCCCAACAAGAAAAAGGTAGACTCAAGAATGCAAAAGTGTTCTCTTCAGATGACCAGATGCAGAAAGTGGAGGTTTGGTTTGCATTAAGGAAATGGATTATTCTCCATGAGCTAGTTTCATAGAATCATAGAATGGTAAGGTTGGAAGGGACCTCAAGGATCATCTAGTTCCACCCCCCTGCCATAGGCAGGGACACCTCCCACTAGTACAGGTTACTCAAGGCCTCATCCAATCTGGCCTTGAACACATCCAGGGAGGGAGCATCCACAACCTCCCTGGGCAACCTGTTCCAGTGCCTCACCACCCTTACTGTAAAGAACTTCCTCCTAACATCTAGTCTAAATCTCCCCTCTGCCAGTTTAAACCCATTGCCCCTTGTCCTGTCATTGCAGGACCTTGTAAATAATCCTTCCCCAGCCTTCCTGTAGGCCCC
>VWZE01003162.1:42715-71680 GCA_013396675.1 Eubucco bourcierii | reverse complement strand
GTGGGGGGGTGGGGAACTCCCAAACCTTCACAGGGTGTTAAAGAAAAGCACTGCACAACAGATTGGAAAGAAATGGAAGTACTATTCACAACTACATAAACCAGCAGAGAAACAAACAAAATGCACAAATCCTCTGTCAGCCCTGGCCCAGTTCTCCAGTCTGGACTTACCACAGAACATCATTAAGCCAAAGCTTTCCACAGCCTCCCTCCAAGTTAGGCCAAAAACCCATGCCTCAAATGCCCTCCCCACAGACCATCCCTCTCTACCCCCCTCTCCATATCAATCCCAAATGACATAGCCAAAAGTTAGCTCAGCCAAGGCCAAAGCCAGGCTGCAAGCCTCCTCTTCATACCAGAGATAAGGTCCATGCCATGAAGGGAGAAGAAAGGGGAGGAGCAGCTTGTGCTGTTCCCTTACAAAGGGAAGATCCAGGCTTACTGGGAATGAAAAAACAAAAAGATTGCACTTCACTGTCCAGCCCTATCCAGCCTCTGGAGGGTTGTACTCTATGAGTTTTAAGACATCCCAATTTCTTAAACCCACAACACTCCCACACTTCTGTATTTCATACACGTATTGCCTACACAGATGGAGATTCTTTTCCCCCCCTCAAACTATTTTTAGTTTACATATATATATAAATCACTGAAAAGATGGAAAGGGAATGAGGAATGTGGATAGGGCTAAGAAAATGGTTTTATTAGGATTCTGGACTTGTGAGTAGTATTTATTCCCATCACACATGACTGTCACTTCTGAAGTGGGAGCCACTCACCTCCATTAGTACCTTGATGCATGGAAGCTTCCTGAAGAGGTTTTTTTTGGGTTTTTTTTTTTTTTTTTTTTTTTTTTTTTATTAAATGGGAAGTTACTTGAGTGAAACATAGAGGGAGTTTCCCCTCAGGTGTTAAACAAACAAAAATTCCCAGTGTCAGTTAACCACTTCCAGAATCTGAAATCTGAATGTGCAGCCAGTTCCCAGCCTTCTCTCATTTGAGAAGCTACAGTGTGATACTTCATTACTACTTCCAACTGTTCTGCATGTAGGGCTCATTCTCAAGAGTAATACACATTGAACCCCAGAATTGTCAGGGCTGGAAGGGACCTCAAGGATCATCCAGTTTGAAGACCTCAAGGATCCAGATCAACCCCACTGCCATGGGCAGGGACACCTCACACTAGATCAGGTTGCCCACATCCAGCCTGTCCTTAAAAACATCCAGGGATGAGGTTTCCACCACCTCCCTGGGCAACCTATGCCAGTGTTTGTCATGGTTTGAGGGGTTCCAGGTTATCCCAGACTCCCTAAAAAAAACCTGCAGAGACCAAGATCCATCCCAGGGGATGAACTGGTCACTTGGATATTGTAATTTTGTTACTCAATCCCATAATCCTGCAAACAACTTAAAAGTAAGCAGCAAGGTCAGTTTGCTCTCTTTTCTCCTTACATTTCCAGCCCTCCAGATGGATTCTTATCTGGGTAACTAAGTAATAGCACCCTGTATGCCAGTAGCCTTCAAGGCCACAAGCCACAGTGAATTTGGTCTGCTTGGGGCCTAATGGGAAACAGTGGGGGATAGGAAAAAATGAGCACTGGGGTTTTGGTGGGAATTGGGTGGTTTTGGAGGGAATTCTCATGTATCCTATATTAGGTGTTAAGGATTCATGTATGCCCTATCTTTTCCAGCACATTTTTTAAACACAACCTTTCTGCATTTTCATCTCCAATTCAGTGAGAGCATTTATTATTTTACTGCCCTTTTTCCTTAGAAAAAGAGTTAAGATAATCTCAGTCTGTCACACTCTTACACAAAAACCTACAGCAGTCTCTTACCACCCACATGCTGAAGAGTTTCTTCCTAACATCTAATCTCAATCTGCCTTCCTCTAGTTTGGATCCATTCCCCCCAGTCCTGTCACTACCTGACACCCTAAAAAGTCCCTCCCCAGCTTTCTTGCAGCCCCCTTCAGATACTGGAAGGCCACAAGAAGGTCTCCTCAGAACCTTCTCTTCTCCAGACTGAACAACCCCAAATGTGCAGTCCAGTTTTATATTACATATAAAAAAGTACACTGTGGTACAGCCAACAAAGCAAAGATGCAAAACACAGATGCACTGCATATCAGTTTCTTTAAATAAGGCTAAATCCTCTCCTGAATGCATTGTCTGAGACATACATTTAAGACACAAAAATGTTACTAGTTTTCTTACATTAGAAAAAAAACAAATCCAATTTCTAAATACTCAACTAAACAGCCATTAAATATCAACTTTATGTACTTTCAGAAATGTTATTTTAAAAGTAGCTGGCACTTATGTCCTGCCTCTTACAGATGCTGTTCTGTTCAAAGTCTAAACTGCAGATTAAGGCATGAGGATCATGGAATGGTTTGGATTGGAAGGGACCTCCACAGGTCATCCAGTCCAACCCCCTCTGCACTCAGCAGGGACATCCTCAACCAGACCATGTTGCCCAGAGCCCTGTCCAGCCTCACCTTGAGTATCTCCAGCAACTGGGCCCCCAACTACATGAGCTTTTGAGCTGCACAGTGAGGCTCAGTTCCCTCACTGGTAATTAAACACAGTGATAAACCAGTGTCCTGATCTGGGAGAGGTGATATGTCACAGCAGAAATCTGATCACACTGTGCCCTCTCCAACACAGTAACTGCACTTGGCAACCACCTGTAACTAAGAAACCCTTTTGATCAAAGATCAAAGCCTTGACAACCCCTTCTTGGGTAGCTGACATACATCATCCTCAAAGCCAACAGCCATGTTGTAACCAAGAATAAACCAGCCTTAGTCCAGCACCAGTATGTTCTCCTATTCAACCTAACACACCTTGAAAGGAAGAAGTGTAGTGTGAGGATTTTTAACAGGGTAAAACTTGACTCAACTGTTCTGTGGCAGCGCAGATTTGAACAGGTAAAGTGCTCACATGAAAACAAAAACCAGGGGTTTATATAGTTAATGACCCATGCAGTTTCAAACAGCCCAGATGTTTTGCCCCTTATTCATCATCCCAGTATATACTGTAACTAGTTTAAAGTGTTCACCACATTTCCAGTTTTCACTATTTAAGTAATACTCAAACCTGGTCGGAACCAGAACCCTGTTGTCTTGGGTGCAGCACTGGAGTCAAGAAGGGAGAAGGTGGCAAGCTTACACAGAATCTGTGAGAAGCTAAGAGAAGATTTCCCAGCTTTCAAGAAAATTAAGATCTGTGGATTTGCTACTGTAACTTCTATTATTTCATTCAAAACACCAGACCCAGTGTACTTAACAGCAGATGTCCCCAAGCACCCTTCCCACTCCCAAAGAATAGTGCTGAACACATGAACACATCCAGATGGGTCTTGAACATCTTCAGAGATCCTCAAAAGCTCATCCAGTCCAACCCCCCTGCCAGAGCAGGATCACCTAGACCAAATCACACATGAACACATCCAGATGGGTCTTCAACATCTTCAGAGATCCTCAAAAGCTCATCCAGTCCAACCCCCCTGCCAGAGTAGGATCACCTAGACCAAATCACACATGAACACATCCAGATGGGTCTTCAACATCTTCAGAGAGCGAGACTACACAACCCACCCTGGGCAGCCTGTTCCAATACTGATACACAGAACACAGAATTGCTGCTGTTTTACTAGCAACTGCTTTTAAAGTTGATCTATTTGACAAGGACAAAAAGTTATATAAATAATACAAATAATTATATAAGTAGCAGCCTATAAGAAGGTTTTATAGGCCACAGTTGGATTTTGCCTACACTGAATTTTTGTGAAGTCTGAAAACATCTATTTGTCAAACAAATTAGCAAATCAGTGTGGCAAAGTCAAGTTAGATGCTCTGACAATCATCAAAGTTGTAATATCAGTTTGTAGGAAGCTGACTGAGTTTGAAAGCTGGCAATCAAGTGAGGTTTAACTGTGCCTGTGCACTGTCTTACAAGAACACTTTCTGTGCTAGCAGCAGGTGCCTGACACTCCCTAACTGCTTGCTGGTCACTGCAGGAGCCACAGCCTTGCCTGACACTCCCTATCTCCTTGCTGGTCACTGCAGGAGCCACAGTCTTGCCTGACATTGCCTACCTGCTTGCTGGTCACTGCAGGAGCCACAGCCTTGCCTGACACTCCCTATCTCCTTGCTGGTCACTGCAGGAGCCACAGTCTTGCCTGACATTGCCTACCTGCTTGCTGGTCACTGCAGGAGCCACAGCCTTGCCTGACACTCCCTATCTCCTTGCTGGTCACTGCAGGAGCCACAGTCTTGCCTGACATTGCCTACCTGCTTGCTGGTCACTGCAGGAGCCACAGCCTTGCCTGACACTCCCTATCTCCTTGCTGGTCACTGCAGGAGCCACAGTCTTGCCTGACATTGCCTACCTGCTTGCTGGTCACTGCAGGAGCCACAGCCTTGCCTGACACTCCCTAACTGCTTGCTGATCACTGCAGGAGCCACAGTTTAGCCTGACACTCCCTACCTCCTTGCTGGTCACTGCAAGAGCCACAGTCTTGCCTGACACTGCCTACCTGCTTGCTGATCACTGCAGGAGCCACAGCCTTGCCTGACACTGCCTACCTGCTTGCTGATCACTGCAGGAGCCACAGCCTTGCCTGACACTGCCTACCTGCTTGCTGATCACTGCAGGAGCCACAGCCTTGCCTGACACTGCCTACCTGCTTGCTGATCACTGCAGGAGCCACAGCCTTGCCTGACACTGCCTACCTGCTTGCTGATCACTGCAGGAGCCACAGCCTTGCCTGACACTGCCTACCTGCTTGCTGATCACTGCAGGAGCCACAGCCTTGCCTGACACTGCCTACCTGCTTGCTGATCACTGCAGGAGCCACAGCCTTGCCTGACACTGCCTACCTGCTTGCTGATCACTGCAGGAGCCACAGCCTTGCCTGACACTGCCTACCTGCTTGCTGATCACTGCAGGAGCCACAGCCTTGCCTGACACTGCCTACCTGCTTGCTGATCACTGCAGGAGCCACAGCCTTGCCTGACACTGCCTACCTGCTTGCTGATCACTGCAGGAGCCACAGCCTTGCCTGACACTGCCTACCTGCTTGCTGATCACTGCAGGAGCCACAGCCTTGCCTGACACTGCCTACCTGCTTGCTGATCACTGCAGGAGCCACAGCCTTGCCTGACACTGCCTACCTGCTTGCTGATCACTGCAGGAGCCACAGCCTTGCCTGACACTGCCTACCTGCTTGCTGATCACTGCAGGAGCCACAGCCTTGCCTGACACTGCCTACCTGCTTGCTGATCACTGCAGGAGCCACAGCCTTGCCTGACACTGCCTACCTGCTTGCTGATCACTGCAGGAGCCACAGCCTTGCCTGACACTGCCTACCTGCTTGCTGATCACTGCAGGAGCCACAGCCTTGCCTGACACTGCCTACCTGCTTGCTGATCACTGCAGGAGCCACAGCCTTGCCTGACACTGCCTACCTGCTTGCTGATCACTGCAGGAGCCACAGCCTTGCCTGACACTGCCTACCTGCTTGCTGATCACTGCAGGAGCCACAGCCTTGCCTGACACTGCCTACCTGCTTGCTGATCACTGCAGGAGCCACAGCCTTGCCTGACACTGCCTACCTGCTTGCTGATCACTGCAGGAGCCACAGCCTTGCCTGACACTGCCTACCTGCTTGCTGATCACTGCAGGAGCCACAGCCTTGCCTGACACTGCCTACCTGCTTGCTGATCACTGCAGGAGCCACAGCCTTGCCTGACACTGCCTACCTGCTTGCTGATCACTGCAGGAGCCACAGCCTTGCCTGACACTGCCTACCTGCTTGCTGATCACTGCAGGAGCCACAGCCTTGCCTGACACTGCCTACCTGCTTGCTGATCACTGCAGGAGCCACAGCCTTGCCTGACACTGCCTACCTGCTTGCTGATCACTGCAGGAGCCACAGCCTTGCCTGACACTGCCTACCTGCTTGCTGATCACTGCAGGAGGCACAGCCTTGCCTGTCACTCCCTACCTTCTTGCTGATCACTGCAGGAGCCACAGCCTTGCCTGACACTGCCTACCTGCTTGCTGATCACTGCAGGAGCCACAGCCTTGCCTGACATTCCGTAAATGAATGAAACCAGCTCACTGTAAGATAAAGCTGTTCATAAACCCAGTAATTTTTAGAAGACTTAGTTAATTATTTACTGCTTCACATTCTGAAACTCTTAAATAATATCAGTGGATTACTTGACAAATTTCAAGCTGACAGATCCCAGCTGATAATTCAGTGTATTTACCCCTTGCTTAGCACAGCATTCCAGAACATTTGCTCTGAGGAGTAGACCCATTTCTTGTCAGAATGCACTCTGGGAATGGAATATTCTTCTCTAACACTTGATAGTAGAAAAGGTTGATCTGGGGATGGCTGCTGATCAGGAGGAGGCATCTAGAAAGCAAGGAGAAACAATGAAAAACTAGAACATGAAAATTTGTGTTATTGTGCTTGAGTAAAAAAATTTAAAATCAAAGCACAGTCAGCTGACTGCCACAAAGATTCAAAGTTCAGACTTTATTTAAGTCCACCAAAAGGATTTATTTTTTTTCATTTACAGTAGGATTCCTTGCCTAAGTTTGTCATCTGAAGACTGTAGAAACCCCTTTACCTCAACTTCAGCTTTGGAAAGAGAAGTGGTTGTTGTAAGTCAGAGGAAATCTTGGGGAGAGATGAATCAGAATTTACTCATGCTGCTATCACACAGAATCTGAAAGCCCCTAATGTAACACAAAAGTGATGCAGAGGGCAACAGACAACAAAAGATATTTACAAGCTGGAATATCAGCTTCTACTAAAAAGATTTAAATTGGGGGGAAAAAAAAGAATGTTAAGTAACTTAGAATCATAGAAGCATTGTTTCTTGGTCACAAGAGCACATTGCTGTCCCATGGAGAACTTGTCACAAGAAGTCCCAGGACCTTCTCCACAGGGCTGCTCTCTACAGACAAAGCAGCTGGCACAGTGTTCTGCTCAACAACTGACTCCTTCCCATTAAGTTACTTGACGGGGATTAATGCTAAAGGAAAACTCCAAGTTTTATTGTAGAGTTATTTCTCTTTATCTTACTTTTTTTCCAATATGTTTTTAACCTGCCTTCTGTATAAAGAGTTTATTTGGTGTGAATTTAAGAACTACTTCTCATTTTCTCCTCATGCACAGGACACTCTGGAGCTGGAGATGATATCTGGCACTGAAGCTTCAATGGACTCAGCAACTGGGGTGCAGCAGGCAGGGAAAACACAGACAGCCCCATGGGTTCCAGATGCCAAGGTCTCTTTAGGGCAAGTTTCTACACAGAAATAAGGCAAACTTCTTCACACACAACTCCAGAGCTTATTTATAAAGGAGAATCACAGAATTATCAGGGTTGGAAGGGACCTCAAGGATCATCCAGTGCCAACCCCCTTGCCATGGGCAGGGACACCTCACACTAGATCAGGCTGCCCACAGCCACACGCAGCCTACCCTTAAAAAGATCCAGGGATGAGGCTTCCACCACTCCCACAGACAACCTGTGCCAATGTCTCATCACCCTTATGGTGAAGAACTTTTTTTTAACATCCAATCTGAATCTACCCACTTCTAGTTTTGCTCCATTCCCCCCAGTCCTGTAACTACCTGACATCCTAAAAAGCCCTTCCCCAGCTTTCCTGTAGCCCACTTCAGACACTGGAAAGCCACAAAAAGGTGGCCTGAATACCTCCAGGGAGGGAGCAGCTGTGTCAGTATTTCACCACCCTCATGCTGAAGAACTTATTCTTAACATCTAATCTCAATTTGTCCTCCTCTAGCTTGGATCCTTTCCTCCCAGTCTTATCACTACCTGACACCCCAAAAAGTCTCTCTTCCTCAGCAGCTTTCTTGTCAGCCCCTCCAGATACTAGAAGGCCACAAGAAGGCTTCCTCAGAGCTTTCTCTTCTCCAGGCTGAACAACCCCAACTCTCTCAGCCCGTCCTCATAGTAGAGCAGCTCCAGCTCTCTGACCTTGTGGCACTTCTCTGGACAAGGTCCATCACATCCTGTCACAGGGACTCCAGAACTGGACACAGTACTCCAGGTGGGGGTCTCACCAGAGCAGTGTAGAGGGGCAGAATCCTTTCCCTTGCTCTGCTGGCCACACTTCTTTTGATGCAGACCAGGCTCTGGTTGGCTCTCTGGGTTGCAAGTGCACACTGCTGGTTCATGTTGAGCTTCTCTCACCAGGACCCCCAAGCCCTTTTCTTCAGGACTGCTCTCCAGCCAGTCACTGCCCAGTCAGCGCAAGAGCAGGCACGTTCCTGCCTCACACGTTATAACATCAAAGGAAAAAAACTGGCTTCGAGTAACAAAACTCAGCCCTAAACACACACCCACAGGGCCTGCCAAGTCTAAATGCGGATCAGCGCACCTGGGACAGGTGTGTGTGGGGAGTGCTCCTGCCGGCAACATGCGCTTACAAACCGCACATCAGCACCGGACCGGGCTCTCTGCCCATGCGCCCAAACCCTCCGCAGCCCAGCCAGGCCTGCGCATTCCCCGCGAGCAGGAAGCGCCTGGCGAAGCGCCGCCGCATTGCCGTACACTCTGTGACCGACTCCGCAGCCGCCGGCAAGGTCAGGTCAGGTCAGGTCAGGTCAGGCCAGGCCAGGCTAGGCTCTCCGGGCCCGGGCACACAGGCACGCGCTCGCCCTCCTTCAGCCTCAGCAGCGGCGGCACCGCCGCCTCCTCCTCCTCCTCCTCCTGCCGCAGCCGCCGCCGCCAAGGGTTCCTAACAGCCGCCGCCGCCGCCACGGTCACTTTCTTACCTCTGCGCGGCCCCGCCCCGCGCCTGCGCCCACCGCCCGGGGCCCCGCCCCGCGCCGCCGGGGACAGAAGCCACCTGCGGCTCTGTGCTGCGCCTGGCGATGGTGCGTCGGAGCGCGGCAGGCCTGTTTGTGGCCGCCAGAGGGCGCTGTTCTGCCGGCAGATAAGCCCGGGGCTACTCCCAGGCGAGCGTCCGCGGTAGGGCGCAGAGCCACCTGGTGGCGGCGGCATGCAGCGGACCGGCCGCATTCTGAGCGGCAGCTAACTGAAGGGACTTTGTGGAGAGGCTGCTGCTGCTGGGTTCTTCTCACAGGGAATTTGAGACAGAACAAGGGGGAACGGCCTCAAGCTGAGACTGGGGAGGTTTAGATTGGACATCAGGGAAAAGTCTTTCATGGAGAGAGTGGTCAGGGACTGGAATGAGCTGCCCAGGGAGGTGGTGGAGTCACCCACCCTGGATGTGTTTAAGAGTGGTTTGGATGTGGTGCTTAGGGCTATGGTTTAAGGTGAATCTTGTAGAGTAGGGTTATAGGTTGAGCTTGGTGATTCTGAGGGGCTTTGCCGGCCTGGGTGTTTCTGTGATTCTGTGAGGAGTCAGGAATTTCCTCTCCTTCTCCTCCCAGGAGGCTGGGTTAAACCCTTCTCCACGTCTCAATTCCAAACGCTTGCATTAAGCAAGTTTCACACTGTAACAACCTGGCACTACTCAGCCTTTTAGAAGCTCTCTCAGTGAAGGAAGCCTTCATTTGACGTGAGGCTCAGCACTGCGGGATCCCCTTGCTGCCAGGCTGTGCTTACCTCCCAAGCCCTGGCCGCACAACTTCGCGGGCAGCGAGGCCACCCTCTGGCCACCGCATTTCACAGCCCGCGAAGGGGTCGCTGCTCGGCGGCTTCCGGCCGTGTCTTTGCACCGGAATTCCCTTTAGCCTGGCCCTCTTTATCATCCACGCAGAACTCGGATTTCTTTTCCCGAGTCTGGGAGCGCTAGGGCCAGAGTTTTGGTTAACCTCCTTTGAACACTGTAAAGCTCTGCCTCCCCTCTGGTGTCCACATTATAGCATCAGTGTTATCTTGTGCCACACTCAAGCACACAGAAAATGATATCTGCAGAAATTTATTCTACCTGTGAATCACTCACTGCCTACTGCTCAACAGTTTGTTGCAAGACACAGCAGCTTTGCACATGGTCCAAGTCAGACTGAGTCTTTAACCAAAGCATGTTTCTGGTGTTGTCTGCAGAATGTTTCTCTGTCAGGATTGCTGCCCCTTCTTAGCAAAGGCTAAGAACTGGTTCAAACCAGATTGCACTCTACACCCATTTGCTGGGCTGGTTCAACAAGACCAAGTGCAGGGTCCTGCACCTGGCTTGAGGCAATCCCAAGCACAAATCCAGGCTGGGCAGTGACTGGCTGGAGAGCAGCCCTAAGGAGAGGGACTTGGGGGTGCTGGTGGATGAGAAGCTCAACATGAGCCAGCAGTGTGCACTTGCAAGTCAGAGAGCAACCAGAGCCTGAGCTGCATCAGGAGAAGTGTGGCCAGCAGGGCGAGGGAGGTGATTCCCCCCCTCTACTTGGCTCTGGTGAGACTCCCACCTGCAGTAATGCATCCAATTCTGGAGCCCCTGGGACAAGAGGGATGTGGAGATGCTGGAGCATGTCCAGAGAAGGGCCGTGAGGATCCTCAGAGGGCTGGAGCACCTCTCCTATGAGGACAAACTGGAAGAGTTGGGGCTGTTCAGTCTGGAGAAGAGGAGGCTCCCAGGTGACCTTATTCGTAGCCTTCAAGTATCTGAAGGGGGCCTACAAAAAAGCTGGGGAGGGACTTTTTGGGCTCTCAGGTAGTGACAGGACTGGGGGGAATGGAGCAAAGCTGGAGGTGGGGAGATTCAGACTGGCCATGAGGAGGAAGTTGTTCAGCATGAGAGTGGTAAGAGCCTGGAACGGGTTGCCCAGGGAGGTGTTTAAGGCCAGGCTGGATGAGGCTCTGGGCAGCCTGATCTAGGGTAGGGTGTCCCTGGCCATTGCAGGGGGGGGTGGAACTGGAGGATCCTTGTGGTCCCTTCCAACTCTGACTGATTCTATGATGCTGGAACCGGCAGCTGCTAGGATCTGTGGAAACTTCCAGGTCCATATTTCTGGAATTTTCATCGGCAATGAATGCATTTTGGTTGAGAACACATTGGCTAAAATTCATCTTTGACCAGGGAACTGACTCACAGCAAGGGCAGACAAGCTCTGCAGCAGAGCTGAATTTCACTGGGAGCTCTTAGGTGCTAAGTTTCTGCAAACACTGAGGAGTACACACAAATGATGAGATGTAGCATATCACTGAGAGTATCCTTTAAATGCTGGCACCAAATGATTCACAGCACCAGACATGGCTCACAGAGCTTTGTGTCGTGATGAAAGCATCTGACTTCTCTCTGAAATAAATCACAGTTCTCTTAAGTGCTTGACAGGGAGCTCAGACTCACAATCTCCTGCTTAGATGTGCATATGCTATGGAATGAGCATTAGGGCTTTAAGTGCCACCAGAATCTCAGGCTTGCTTTCTTTCCACTGATCATCTGTGCCAGAACAGCTTTATGCTGCGAGGTGGAAGAGGAATTCTCAGTTGTGTGAAGCTCTTCTATATTTCTGTTTCAAGAGATTGCAAACGTACTTTGATGCAATGGAAAATGCTATGAGAGGGAAGTTTTGCTTTGCATAGGAGTTGCCTTACATGGGAGTTGCGGTCCCATCTAGTCCTGCATGCCATGGCCTGCAGTATGCTTAATTCTGAAATCCAAGAAACCCTACAGTGAGCAACCGTGGAATTAGTTATGTGCAGCTGAGAATTATTGAGAAGTTCGATTCTAAAAAGTATCCTTTCTGAGTTCTATTATTGTAAATCTTCTGTTAATTTGCATTAGTACAGGTTTAATGCTTTCAGAAGTTGCTCCAATGAGTGGTACTTTGAAAACTCCCATGGTGAATCAATTAGGCAACCACTGTTTTCTTGATAAAAGGGTACACCTGCACATTGTTTGCCATTACCAAGCGAGAGAGGGGGAATGTGGGCCTACCAAATGAGGTTCTGGGAAACTCTTAAGTTCTGCACTGAGCTTCTTTTGGGATCATGGGAAAATTTCTGGGATTTGGTTAAACACCCTCCTTGCTGTGGCTCAACAAATCACTGCACCTCACCAGAGTCATGGTTGTTGTCTTGCTGCAGCTGCTCAGCTCCCTCTTTATGTAAATCATGCTACTCTTGTGAGATTTCCTTTCTTGCATGCTAAGCTAAGTCTTACTACTTTGTGTTTGCCAAGAGGCCAAAGCCTTTATGGACCTGGTGCACTCAAATCAGGTGGTGCAGGTGTGACAGCAAATATGCAGGATTTATTTTTAAAATTAACATTGTTTATTAATTTTTGATAGCGAAGACTCTCACCAGAGACCATCATTTTTAATGACAGGTTCTTTGCATGGTCATGAAAAACAGTACACACATGAGAACAGAGGATCTGGAACACTTAAGAAATAACTAGCAATAATAAAACAAACATTAAACCATTAGAACTGGAATAGAACTGAAAAGAGGTTCTTGGGGTCAATTATACCCTTTGTCCACTAGAGGGACTCGAGAGCTCCTCTCTGCTTAAGGCAGAAGGCACTTGGATTCAATTAGAGTTTGTGATGGTTTGGGAGTTACCTGCCCCCCCTTTGTAAAATGACCCAGACTAGACTCAGCTGGCTGGAAGTTAAGGACTGAAGCTCTATTTACAGCTCAGCACAATGTACAAGCAGAGATATACACAACAGAATCATAGAATGGTAAGGATGGAAGTGACCTCAAGAATCGTCTAGTTCCAACCCACTGCCCTGGGCAGGGACACCTCCCACTAGTACAGCTCACTCAAGGCCCTGTCCAACCTGGCCTTGAACACCTCCAGGGAAGGAGCAGCCATAACCTCGCTGGTCAACCTGTGCCAGTGTCTCACCACCCTCACTGCAAAGAACTTCCTCCTAACATCCAGTCTAAATCTCCCCTCTGCCAGTTCAAACCCATTGCCCCTTGTCCTGGGCCAAGTGAGCCTATTGCATGAAGGCACTTAATGCTAATCTTCTCTGGTAAACTGAGAGGAGGCAGTTTCACAGTATCACCAAGGTTGGAAGAGACCTCAAAGCTCATCAAGTCCAACCCATTACCACAGCCCTCAAGACCAGACCATGGCACCAAGTGCCANTCCAGGCTAACCAATCCCAGCTCCCTCAGCCTCTCTCCATAGGGCTGTGCTCCAGGCCTCTCCCCAGCCTCATTGCCCTTCTCTGGACACACTCAAGCACCTCAATGTCCTTCTTCAATGGAGGGGCCCAGAACTGGACACAGGACTCAAGGTGTGGCCTAAGCAGTGCAGAGTGCAGGGGGAGAATGAGCTCCCTGCTCCTGCTGGCCACACTCTTGCTGATGCAGGCCAGGATGCCATTGGCCTTCTTGGCCACCTGGGCACACTGCTGGCTCCTGTTCAGGCGGGTGTCAGTCAGCACCCCCAGATCCCTTTCTGTTTCCAGGTGTAGAAACCCAAAGTATCAGGGGTTGTTATTATGGAGCAGGCAGAGGATGGCAAGATACTATGGCAGAGAGCAATGAGGCAAAAGCATTTTGTCTTTACCTGCTCATCTCTTTTTATCAATGTAGCCTGAGACTAATGGTTCTTTGGCCACAGATCAGCCAATCAGAGTGGCAGTTTGCCAGGCCTGACCATATTAGGTAAAGCCAGGGCTTACTTTTACCCTTTTATGGCAGAGCACAAACAAGTGTATAAACATGTGAGGGTACCCAGTTTGGAAGAAGAAGAGACTTGAAGGTACCAGGATTGTTTTTCCTTCCTTTCCCACTCTTGCTTCCCACAACAACAGGAGAGAGGGAGAGCAGAAAACATGTCTGGGCAAGCCAGGACACATTTAGGCCAATTTTGGCCTTCCATGACAGCAGGATGGCTTCCTGGTGCATCTGGCTTCTCTGTGTGCAATGTACTTTTGAACATGCTGGCATTTGCTACACCGTACAGCTGGAGCCAGATGCAGTGGAGGGCCAGACTGAAAATAAGGCAGGTTTATGCCTTGGCTGCCTGCTGTTTCCTTGCCTGTCTGGATCAGCTGGACTTCAGACTGCACCTGGTGTGAGTTGTAGCCATAATGTTGACCATAGAGCTTGGCTTTGAGTGTGAGTAGTTGCCTGAGATTTCCACTTCTAAGCTGGGAAATATTACAGATCCTCCTAAACCACCTGAACTGGGAGGATAAGCACACTAAAAAGTTGTGCTGGTTTGAAGCTAACTGGAATATTTTAATGAGAGGTTAGAATTGTTATAAAAAGAAAACAATGAAGTCTGTATCATTCTGATTTGGTTTGCTGAGAGGGATAAAAAGCCAAAGAAGTAAACAGTTTGTCCCACTATGGTCTGTGATGCTGCTCCTATTTGCTTCCTCCCTCACTCCACTCTGATATCTCTCCACTAACCTTGGCTAACACATAACAACGTAAGATTTGCTGGTTGTTTAGTTTGCCTGTTTGGGAAAGTAGAGGGAGAAAGAGAGGGTAGCTTTGAGCCCCTTCTGGACAGTTTTCTTCATCCAGGAGGGAGTTTAGATTTCTGTATTATTTCTCATTTGTCTATAATTGTAAATATTTGTGAATATATTGTGTGTATGTGCTTGTAAATTTTGCCATGTTGGAAATATAGCTTCCTCTTACTGCCATCCACTCAGCTGGTCTGGTAAATTTCAATAGTGGGGAGTGGGGTGGGGTGTGTGAGTTCCTAACCCACAGCAAAAGCCAAGACCATAGAGCTGCTAATTATATTCTGTATTGCTGGGAAAAATTAATCCAAATCTGCTCATAAGCTCAGGAGCAGGACGAAGTCAATTTTAGAGTAATTCACATCAAAAGTAAGGAGTTCTGGGGTTTCCCCTCCCTGATTAAGACTCTACATTTCCCACAGACACTAACCAACATCAAGCACTGCCTCACAGTCATCATTTTCAGTATCTGAAGGGGGCCTACAGGAAGGCTGGGGAAGGATTATTTACAAGGTCCTGCAATGACAGGACAAGGGGCAATGGGTTTGAACGGGCAGAGGGGAGATTTAGGCTGGATGTTAGGAGGAAGTTCTTTACAGTGAGGGTGGTGAGGCACTGGAACAGGTTGCCCAGGGAGGTCGTGGCTGCTCCCTCCCTGGAGGTGTTCAAGGCCAGATTGGATGAGGCCTTGAGTGAGCTGTACTAGTGGGAGGTGTCCCTGCCTATGGCAGGGGTTTGGAACTAGATGATCCTTGAGGTCCTTTCCAACCTTACCATTCTATGATTCTATGATTTTATCCAGAATGCTTTGGAACTGACAGGAAAGGGTGGAGCAGAACTTGGATTCAAGACAGAATTTACTGTACTGGCATCTAATCCAGTGTGTTTTATTGTCAGCTTCACCTGCAGAAAGCCTGGGATTGGGATAGAGAAGCTCTGAACAATATCTTTGGCTCTTTCGGACCAGGTGCGTGATCTTAGGTGAGTCACATCATATCCTTCTGCCTCTGTGTCAAATAGTTAATAACCTCCCACTGTTGTAAAGTGCTGTGAGACTTTCCAGACAGTGCTAGGTGTGATTTATTCTCTTTCTAGCAAATATACAATGCACCCTGCTTAGCACCACAGGTTGCAGTGTGCACATGCAGCCCAGACAGCCAACTGAGTCCTGGGCTGCATCAAGAGAAGCATGGCTAGCANAGCTCTGCAGCCTGGAGAAGAGAAGGCTTTGAGGGGACCTGATAGTAGCCTTCCAGTATCTGAAGGGGGCCTACAGGAAGGCTGGAGAGGGACTATTGACAAGGTCTTGCAAAAACAGGACAAGAGGCAATGGGTTTAAATGGGCAGAGGGGAGATTTAGACTGGATGTTAGGAGGAAGCTCTTTACAGTGAGGGTGGTTGTGGCTGCTCCCTCCCTGGAGGTGTTCAAGGCCAGGTTGGAGGAGGCCTTGAGTAACTTTTACTAGTGGGAGGTGTCCCTGCCTATTGTAGGGGTTTGGAACTAGATGACCCTTGAGGTGCCTTCCAACCTTACCATTCTATGATTCTGTAGATTCAGAGTCCTGGCAACCTGCCATTAGAGGTCACTGGTGCTCTTTGTGTGCTCAGACACAGCTGTTGCCACTCGACCTTCCAGTTCAACCTGATGTCACAGGTATTTGCATGGGAAGGAATGGGCTGAAGGTAAGTGATGCACAGGCTAGCTGAGATCACGTCTGGGGAAGGCACATGCTGAACAAAGGCCACCAGTCTCACGTTTGGTTTCCTTAGTGATACTACAAAGAGCAAAAGCAAGCCAGAGAACATTGCACAGGAATGTTAAAACCAGGCTTCTCTGAGTCAGGAGGATGTGAATCTGTTCACTTTGGCATGCAGGTGAAGTTTCAGAGGAGCATTAAACAAAGCCCATGGGAAGAGAGTAGCGCAGATGGTCTAGATCCTGCTGAATCCCTTCAGCCTAGGGCCTCCCACCCTAGACATGCTCCTATCTCTTCTGTGACTGGAGATAAACAGTGGAGCTTGCTGTGGTTTGGGTTTTCTACAATCATGCAAGAGAAATGGGAAAGGAACACTTTGGAAACTTCACAATCCAGTAGAATATAAATACAAGGGAGTGAAACAAAGCAGGGAAGAATTGAAACGTGGTTTGGTTGGGTTGGTGCCCTAAAATTCCCAAGTTTTAGGCACTCTTTGTTTCAAAGAGGTTACAACACATTGATAGGGCCAACTCTTGTTATGGGACCATTTTTTATCTTGCTTGGGTTTTTGTTGGTTGTTTGTTTACAGTAAACTCATCAAAGTTTCCTCTCAAGACATAATTTCTATTAACATGTGCTTTTAATGTTTTGCACTGTAAGCAAGGATCTTGCTAGAGAGCTGTTTCCCTCCTGCTAGTGCTTAGCAGCCACTTAGTATGGGGAGGGGAACAATATGGGGTCGACTAAACTGGTAAAATAGTGATTTCAGAGTGCAAAGGCTGGCAGGTTTTCAGTTGCTTGAGCTTGTTAACAGTATGTGCTGAGCTGAACTACAGAATCATGGAATCACTTTTTCAGGTTGGAAAAGACCCCTGGGATCATCAAGTCCAACCACTGACCCTACTCTACAAAGGTCACCCCAAGCACCACATCCAAACAACCTTTAAACGCAGTCAGGCTTGGTGACTCCACCACCTCCCTGGGCAGCACATTCCAATGCCTGACCACTCTTGCTGGGAACAAATTCTTCCTCATGTCCAGTCAAACCCTGCCCTGCTGCAGCTTGAGGTCATTCCCTCTTGTTCTGTCACTAATGACCTGTGAGCAGAGCCCAGCACCAACCTCTCCACAACTTCCTTTCAGGTAGCTGTAGAGAGCCATGAGGTCTGCCCTCAGCCTCCTCTGTTTCACACTAACCATCCCCAACTCCTTCAGTCTCTCCTCATCAGATTTATTCCCCAGGCCCTTCACAGCTCCCTTGCCCTCCTCTGCACTGGCTTCAGCACTTCCACATCTCTCTTGTGTTCAGATGCCCAAAACTGAACACAGTACTCGAGGTGTGGCCTCACCAGAGCCTAGTCCAAGGGGACAATCCCCTCCCTGCTGCTGCTGGCCACAGCATTTCTGATCCCAGCCAGGATGCCATTGGCTCTCTTGGCCACCAGGGCACACTGCTGGCTCACATTCAGCTGCTTGTCGATTAGAACCCCCAGGTCCCTTTCTGCTAGACGGCTTTCCAGCTACACTGCTCCCAGCCTGGAGCATTGCATTGTGGCTGTCCCTTTGGCTGCTTTGGAAAGGTACTTGAGAGCAAAGGAGATTCACTGAATCCACATCATCAGCGTCTATGTCAGCTGAACTAGTTCAAAAGAATCATCTGTATCTAGCAGTTCATGGCTACCTAATAAGAATCAGCCAAGACAGTTCTCCAGAGGCGGTCGGGGGTCTGTGCAGGCTTCTCCAGAGGCGGTCGGGGGTCTGCGCAGGCTTCTCCAGAGGCGGTCGGGGGTCTGCGCGGGCTTCTCCAGAGGCGGTCGGGGGTCTGTGCAGGGCTCTCCAGAGGCGGTCGGGGGTCTGTGCGGGCTTCTCCAAAGGCAGTCGGGGGTCTGCAGGCATCTTGAGCAGTGTGTAGGTGACTGTACAGGTCTGTCTGGTTCTGTAGGTGTTCGCAGGGCTCTATAGAGGTCTGTAGAGGTTCTGTACAAGTCAGTAGGGGTCTCTTAAAGGCCTGCAGTGTTCTATAGAGTTTGGTAGGGGTCTGTAGGGTTCTGCAGGTGTCTGTCAAGGTCTCTGTGGGTCTGTAGGGCTCTCTTAAAGGTCTGTAGAGGTCTGCAGGAGTCTCTAGGAGTCTGTAGACGTCTGCAGGTGTCTGTTAATATCTGCAGGGGTCTGTGTAGGTGTTTAGGGTATGTAGGGGTCTGTAGAAATCTGTACAAGTCTGTAGATAACTGCTGAGGTCTGCAAGTACATTTTAGAATCCTGTACAGGTCTGTTTAAAGTCCATATGGGTCTGTAGAAATCTGGAGGGGTCTATAGAAGTGTTTAGGGGTATGAAGGTGTCTGTATAACTCTTTAGAGGTCTATATGTGTCTGGAGGGGTCTGTAGATGTCTACAGGTATATCTTAAAGGTCTGCAGGGGTCTGTGGTTGACTTTTAAAAGGTGCAGAGGTCTGTATAGGTGTGTAGGGGTATGGAGGGGTTTGTAGAGGTCTGTAGGGTTCTCTAGGGGTCTGCACATATCTGTGTGGGTCTGTAGGTGCCTTTTAAAGGTCTTCAGGGGTCTGTATACTTCTGCAGGGGTCTTTCTGGTCCTTCAGGGTTCTATAGAGGTCTGTAGGGATCTTTAGAGGCCTTCAGGGCTCTGCAGGTGTCTGTTGAGGCCTCTATGGGTCTGTAGGGCTCTCTTACAGGTCTGTAGAGGTCTATAGGGTTCTGCAGGGGTCTCTAGGGATCTGTAGATGTCTGTAAGGGTCTGTAGACATCTGTAAAGATCTGCAGGCACAATTTAGGGATCTCTAGATGTCTTTTATAGGTCTGCAGGAGTCTGCAGGGCTTTTTAGGGATCAGCTATGGGTTCTTTATGGGGTGTCACAAAGGGGTCTATAGGTGTCTACAGTGGTTGGTAGTGTTCTGTAGGAGTTTGTAGATGTCTGTAGGGTTCTGCAGGGGTCATAAAGGTCTAGAGGTGCCTTTTAAAAGCCTGCAGGGGTCTCTGGAGGTCTGTAGGGTTTCTGTTCATGTCTGTAGGGGTCCATAGAACTCTGCAGGAGACTTGGTGGTTCTGCAGGGTTTTATACAGGTCAGTAGGGGTCTATAGAGATGTTTAGGGGTCTGCAGGTTACTGTAGGACTCTCTTAAAGGTCTGTAGAGATCTGTAGATTTCTGCAGGGCTCTCTAGGGGTCTGATAAGGTCAGGAGGATTCTGTAGCATCCTGTAGGAGTCCACAGGGTTTTGTACAAGTCTGTAGAGGTCTTCAGAGGTATGCAGGGCTCTGTAAGGGTCTGTATATGTTTGGAAGTGTCTGGAGGGGGCTCAAAGTCTCAGAGTGTTTGTATGAGTCTGTAGGTGTCTGCAGGGGTCTGTAGTTGCCTTTCAAAGGCCTGGAATAGTCTGTAGAGGTCTGTAGATGTGTGCAGGGGTCTGGAGGTGTCTGTAGCGTTCTTGAGGGCTCTGCATATGTCTGCAGGGGTCTGTAGGTGCCTTTTAAATGTTTGTAGGGGGCTATAGAGGTCTGTAGGTCCTCTGTACATGTCAGTAGGGGTCTCTAGACCTCTTCAGGGATCTCTTAAATATGTGCAGGGTTTTGTAGAGGTCAGTAGGGATCTGTAGAGGTCTTTAGGGGTCTGCAAATGTCTGTTGAGATCTCTGTGGGTCTGTAGGGCTCTCTTAAATGTCTGTAGAGGTCTGTAGGGTTCTGCAGGGGCCTTTAGGGGTCTGTAGATGTCTCCAGGTGTCTGTTAATATCTGATGGGGTCTTTGTAGGGGTTTTGGGGTAGGCAGGTGTCTGTAGATGTCTGGAGTGACCCAGGAATGACCTTTTAGGGGTCTGCAGGGGTCCCAAGGATTCAGGAGGGACCTTTTAGGGGTTTGCAGGGGTCTCTTAAAGGTCTATAGGGGTCTGTCAGTATCTGCAAGCATCTGAAGAGGTCTTTAGGTGTCTGCAGGTGTCTCTAGAAGTCTGTAGATGTCTCTATGGGTCTGTAGGGGTCTCTTATAGGTATGTAGGGTTTACTAGGGATCTGCAAAGGTCTGCATGGATCTGGAGATGTCTGTAGGGGCCTCTTAAAGGTCTAGAAGGATCTGGAGGGTTCTGTAGAGGTTTTTATAAACATCTGTAGTGGTCTCTATGGGTCTGTAGGAATCCCTTAAAGGTCTGTAGAAGTCTACAAGGTTCTGCAGGTGTCTCTGGGGGTGTGTAGGAGTCTGCAGAGGTCTGGAGGTGTCTGTACAAGTCTGCAAGTACCTGCAAGGGTCTCTAAAAAGTCTGTATGGATCTATAGGGGTCTGTAAGCATCTGCATGGCTCTACAGGTGTCCTTTAGACATCTGCAGGGGTCTGCAGAGGTCTGTAGGCAACTTGGAGAGGTGTGGAGGGGTCTGTAGTGGTCTGCAGGCGTCTATTAAAATTCTTTCAAGGTCTGTAGACATCTGTAGTGGTCTGCAAGCATTGTTTAAAGGTCTGTATGGGTGTGCAGTGTCTGCAGGCATTTATGAAAGCTCTGAAGGGATCTGTAGGGCTATGTAGAGCTCTGTTGGATTCTGTAGAGATCTTTAAGGACCTGCAGGCATATTTAAATGTCTGTAGAGGCCTGCAGGGGTGCAGGTACCTATTAAAGCTCTGTAGGACTCTCCAGGCATCTTTTAAAGGCCTGTAGGGGTTGGTAGGTGTCCATAGGGGGTCTCCAGGTGTCTATTGAAAGTCTGGAGGTGTCTGTAAGGTTCTGTAGAGCTCTGTCAGGGTCTGTAGAGGTTGTTAGGTGTCTGCAGGCACCTTTGAAATGTCTGTAGGGGTCTGCAAGGGTCTGTAGAGTTCAGTAGGTGTCTGGAGGTTTCTGTGTAGGTCTGTAGGGATCTGCAGAGGCATGGAGGGGTCTGTAGGTGTCTGTTAGTGTATGTACATGTTTGCAGGGGTCTGAAGAGACTTTTTTAAAGGTCTGGAAGGGTTTGTAGGTGTCTGTAGGGGACTATAGATGCCTGTGGGGGTCTGTAGAGTTCTGTAGATATCAGCTGAGGTGTGTAGGTGTGTGAAGGGGTGGTCAGGGGTTTGCAAGAGATCTGCAGGTATCTTCTAACGGTCTGGAGGGGTCTGTAGATTTTTGCAGGGGTCTCCAGAGGTCTGTAGAGTTCTGCAAGTGCCTTCAGTGGTCTTTAGTGTTCTGTAAAGTTGTGGATGAGTCTGTAGAGGTCTGTAGGCACCTTTTAAAGATCTCAAGGAGTCTGTAGGGGACTGCAGACCTCTGTAGATGTGTACAGGGGTCTCCAGGTATCTTTTAAATATCTGGAGGCATCTGTAGGGGTCTGCAGACATCTAGTAAAGGTCGGTAGGGGTCTCTAGAGGTGTGGAGTGATCTGTAGGGGTCTGCAGGCACCTTTTAAAGGCCTGCAGGGTTCTGGAGGGGTCTGTAGGTGTCTGTTGGGGTCTGTAGGGGTGTGCAGGCATCTTTTAGAGGTCTGTAAGAGTCTGAAGAGGTCTGCAAGGTTCGATAGGGGCCTGTCCTCAGGCAGCTTCCTGGCTTTGTGGTAATAATGTCTTGTGCTAATTGTTTGGCCAGGAGCAGGAGTTCTCTTGCTGTGTGTCTTTCTGTAAGCACCACAGTAGAAGCAGTCCAGTGCAACTTGTGTTGGGGTTTAGAAATAAAGAGTTCAGGTGTTGAAGTTCACTTGAAAAATGAAGGCAGGACTGGTAACTATGGAAAAGAATTCTACATTCCATGAAGGAACTCTTTCACTCAAGTACTTTTTCATCTCGTGTCTCTAAAGTGTGATTGTACCAAGTGAGGTCTAGGGTACCCTCAGCAGCTTTGCAGATGGCCCTAAGCTGAGTGGTGCTGTGGAGAAGGTATAGGGACAGGATAGCATCCAGGAAACACCTGGGCAGGCTGGAGAGCTGGGCCCAGGTGAAGCTACTGAGGTTTAAAAAGAGCAAGTGCAGGGTCCTCCAGCTGGGTGGGGACAAGCCTGCCTGTCACTGCAGGCTGGGGGAGAGGGTGATACAAAGCAGCTCTGAGGAAATGGCCTTGGAGGTGCTTGGCAGAAGCTGGGCATGAGCAGACAGTGTGAGCTTGCAGAACAGGAGGAGTCTGCAGGGTTCTATAGGGGTCTGGGTGGTTCTGCAGAGGGCTTCTAAATGTCTGTGCTCCTGGCAGAGCTCTCTTCATTCCAGGTGTCTCTTCTCTACTCAGCTGCTCACATTGGAGTGGGCATCAGCATGCAGGAGGGCATCCAGGCAGTGCTGGCCTCTGCCTGCTCCTTCAGCTCGTTGCAGTTGCTGCAGTGCCCTGGTGCCCAGCACTGCTCCTCCCTTCACCTGGGCAAGTTCCTCTGCTGCTGCTTCTGCAAGAACTTTGCCTTTCCCGTGGTCCACTTCTGTGGCTTCTCAGCACAGGTGAGTTGCTGCTTGCTGCTGCTCAGAGCTGGGGAGGGTTTGGCTGCCCACAGCCCTCTGACTGTGGGCCCCATCCTAGCCCAGCAGGCACATGCTGGGCTCCCTGGGGAGTGTGGCAGCAGGAGTGAGGAGCAGCTCAGGGTGTGGAGGGTGCTGCCAGTGCCTCTGCCATTCCTGCAGCTGTGGGAGGGGACTTTTTAGAGGCATCTACATGGTTAGACATGGCTTTGCATGTTCTGTCGAGGTCCATAGGGGGGCTGTAGATGTCTGCAGGGGTCTGCAGGGCTCTGTCAGGGTCTGTAGAAGTCTCCAGCATCTGTAGAAGACTGTAGGGGTCTGCAGAGGTCTCTAGAGGTCTTTAGATGTCCTCAAGGTTCTGCTGGGATCCCTAAGGGTCTGCAGGAACTTGTGAAGTGTCTGCAGTGGTCTTTAGGGGTCTGTACTAGTCTGTTACATCTCATGGTGGGGGTGGAGTGGGGGATTTGTCTGTAGAGCTCTGCATGGCTCTGCAGATGTCTGTCTAGGTCTGGAGGTGTCTGCAGGAGTCTCTAGGGGTCTGTAAATGTCTTCTGGGCCCTGCCTTGTTTCATAGGTGTGTACCAAGGTCAGTAGGGGTCTGCAGGGTTCTGCCTGGGTCTATAGGGGCCTGCTGAGGTCTGTAGATGTCTCTAGGGGTCTCCCAGGGTTCTGCCAGGGTCACAAGAGGTCTGCAGGGCTCGGTAGAGGTGTGGAGGGATCTACTGGCCTCAGTCCAGGTCTGTAGGTGTTTGCAGGGTTTGTAGAGGGATGTTGGGGTCTGTAGAGATCTGCAGGTTGTCTGCTGGTGTCTGTAGGTGTTAGCAGGGAACTTCTAATGGTCTGGAGGGGGTCTGTACAGCTCTGTAGGGGTCTGCAGGCAACTTTTAAAGATGTGAATGGGTCTGAAGGTGACTGCAGAGTTCTGTAGGTGCCTTTCAAAAGTCTTTGAAGGGTCTTCAGGGGTCAGCAAGGGTCTCATAAAGGTGTGCAGGGGTCTGTGGGGGTCTCCAGGATCTGTTAAAGGTGTGCAAGGGTATGAAAAGGGCTTCTGAATGTCTGTAGGGCTTCCACTGAAAGCTGTACATGGTACCACTCATTGCATTCAGGTATCATTATGGTTCATATTGGCATGCTGGGGACTGGTTTAATTTTCTGGGCTTTCTTACCTGTTGCAAAGTGCACCACTTAGCAACATGTCATTTGGGAAAATGTTTTGGAAATCACAAAACCAGGGTGTCCAGTCTCTGAACACATGGGTTTAGTGAGTTGTGATCACTGAAGGTGTGCTGCCTTTCTGTCCTGACCATGTTGTGCACCAGGGTGTGTGTTTACACAGCATCCTGTATTAAAGATGCACTCTGCAACCCTGGTAGGTGAATTCAGGAAGCCTAGACAGGTGGCAAACATTCCAACACTCAACAAGCAGACATTTGGATGTCCTGCTATAGAACCAAATTCATTGTTATGTGTTCTGAAGGGGGCCTACAGGAAGGCTGGAGAGGGACTATTTATAAGGTCTTGTAATGCCAGGACAAGAGGCAATGGGTTTGAACTGGCAGAGTGGAGATTGAAACTGGATGTTAGGAGGAAGTTGTTTGCAGTGAGGGTGGTGAGACACTGGCCCAGGTTGCCCAGGGAGGTTGTGGCTGCCCCCTCTCTGGAAGTGTTCATGGCCAGGCTGGATGAGGCCTTGAGTGACCTGTACTAGTGGGAGGTGTCCCTGCCTATGGCAGGGGGTTGGAACTGGATGATCCTTGAGGTCCCCTCCAACCTTGCTATTCTATGTATTACACACTAACAACAGAACCTGAAGTGTCTTTGATGTAATCTGAGCTACAGTTTCCTTTTCCATTTTTGCTGCCTAAGCTGCACAATAGGATGTGTTTTTAAAATGTGACAGCCCCCTCAGACAAGCACAGTAGCACCTTTCTCCTGACACTTCTGTGAAGTGCTGTGCCATGGTCTGTTACTGCCTGAAGAAATGAGTATGGTGAGTTGTGACTTTCCCTGCCCACACACTGCTTCCTTCCATGCCTGCTCAAAGCCACAAGTGTATCTTGTCAGGCTGCTCTGGAGCAGTCAGTGAGTGCTTGGGCAAAACCTGCCACCTGTAGCTCCTCTAAGTTCATGTAGGAGCTGCTGTTCTGTTATGGGCAAGCTACTTCTGAATAGTCTTAAGCTCAAATTCACAGCGAATCAGAAGACCTGACAGTATCAGTAAGATGCTGATTAAGGACTTCTGAATTTCTGGTATTGGTATTTGGTGGTGATTCAACTCTAACTGCCGAACTAGGTGCACTGATTGCTATACAGCAGAAGATTTGTCAAGTTTGAAATTTAGTGTTGCAGCACTTGAGTGCAAACTACTCTTGCATCACCTTCCCTGCTCATGTCTAACTTGGTGGCAAGAATGCAAAAGCTGGTTGAAAACAGAGGCCTGAGACTGAAAGAGATTAGGCAATGAGAAAGTGGAGATTTGCTCAGAGGTGTGAAAATGAGGATGAGAAGAGAGCTGTCTTTTAAAATAAATGCTTACTGTAGCCATGCATTTGGTGACACATTCTCCCTCCACAACATATTGGCTGCTGGAATGGGCTGCCCAGGGAGTTGGTGGAGTCAGTGTCCCTGGGGGTGTTCAAGGCGGGTTTGGACGTGGCACTTGGTGCCATGGTCTGGTCTTGAGGCCTGTGGTAATGGGTTGAACTTCATGATCTTTGAGGTCTCTTCCAACCCTGGTGATACTGGGATACTGTGATATTACAGCATGGTAGGCTGTTAGAATTACTGTGGCTTAAACTCTGTGCTGAAACATTACAGAGCAGGCCCACAGACCTCAGTATCAGCTTTCAGATAACTTCAGGTTATGTGGGTTTGTATACAGTTATTGCTGCACTTAAAAATCAGATGCCAGTTTTATACAAGTCAAATCACTTGCTTAGCATCTGAGCTCTCTTGATAAGATTTAATTGTGATTAAATGGCCTAAGAAAATTATATTCTTTCTATAGTTGGGTGCAGCAGGAAGGAGCATCAAAAAGAAAATGCAGTGTACAGGAGACAGCCTTTAAATACTTTGGTTTTGGTTTTGGGTTGTTTGGTTGTTTTTTTTTTTGAGGAAGGTCTATAACTCTGGAAGAGTAGCTCTGCTTGATAAAACACTGCTCTGCTCCCTGTAGGAAGAGATACTCTGAAGTCTTAAACCTCAGCCTATCTCAATAGTGTTAAATGGAAGAATTGGCAATAGATGTGCTGATAGTGATTCAGCAAGCAGATGCAACATGCTCTGCTTCTAAAGCAAAACTTGACTCAGTGCCTGTGGATTTATTTTCACACTTAACTAAGTTAAATGGCACAAAACTACCATTTGGACACTTAGCTCAAAACGTTTGCCACACCACATTTGCAGAAGGCAATGTCAAATTAACACAATGGCTGAAGCACAGACACAGGTATCTTAAGCAATGAAGGGAGAAGGTTGCAGTAACAGCTTTATTTGGGCTTCCTTAAAGACAAATGCACTAAATTTTACAATTTCTCTATTAAAAATTGATAGTCAAGAAAGAGTATTGATTGTTTGAGGCCACACAGTATAGGAATGGCCAAGGTAGGATTAAATCCAAACCAGAAGTGGTTCTGCAGTCTCAAAAATTCACAATGACTCCATGCTCATCTTTGAAAGGTCAGACCAACACTGCCAAGTAATTAAAGGGCACTTATGTGTTTGGTGAAAGCCAACTGCACAGACTAATGCCTAAGCCTCTCCAACTCATTTTAATTTCTTACCTACCCAAACATTTTCATTCCAGCCTGCTGTTTACTCACTGTCCATCAGGCTATTGCAATCTGTTTACATGTTTAGGAGGTACTGGGAAAAATAAATAGGCTACAGGTGACTACTTCAATGTCCTGACCAATATTTTCAATAGTGGCACAAATACAGGCAGGGCCTTGAGAGAAGCCCTGAAGAAAAGGACTTGGGGGTCCTGGTGGATGAGAAGCTCAGCATGAGCTACTAGTGAACACCTGCAGCCCAGAGAGCCAACCAGAGCCTGGGCTGCACCTAGAGAAGTGTAGCCAGCAGGGTGAGAGAGGTGATTGTGACACTCTACTCTGGTGAGACCCCACCTGGAGCACTGTGTCCAGTTCTGGAGCCCCTGGAACAGGAAAGATCTGGAGGTGCTGGAATGGCCTTGAGGATGCTCAGAGGGCTGGAGCTGCTCTGCCATGGGGACAGGCTGAGAGAGTTGGGGTTTTTCAGTCTGGAGAAGAGAAAGCTCCCAGGAGACGTTTTTGTGGCCTCCTAGTATCTGAAATAGGCTACAAGAAAGCCGGGAAGGGACTTTTTAGGGTGTCAGGCATTGATAGGACTGGGGGGAATGGACCCAAGCTAGAGGAGGGCAGATTGAGATTAGATGTTAGGAAGAAGTTCTTCAGCATGAGAGTGGGTGAGACACTGGCACAGGTTGCCAGGGAGGTGGTGGAAGCCTCATCCCTGGATGTTTTTAAGGCCAGGCTGGATGTGGCTGTGAGCAACCTGCTCTAGTGTAAGGCATCCCTGTCCATGGCAGGGGGGATTGGAACTGGATGATCCTTGAGGTCTCTTCCAACCCTGACAATTCTGTGATTCTGTCAATGCGATTTCCAAGCCCACATGTAAATTCCTGCTGGGCACAAAAAGCCTCTTTCTTGCTGGGCACAAAAAGCTCCTAAGGACAGCACTTTTTAGCCACTGCATTACAAAGATCTCACTCCCAGGAAAGACTGCAGTCTTGTCCAAATGCAGGTACAGTTTAAAAGAAAAAGAGCTTTCTTCCAAAATCAGGTTTGCATTTGCAGATGAGGTTTCCCCATTAGAAGACAACAGCTAGACTACAGATTCAACAGCTGAGAAGCTTCCTATTATTTGGACTATGCCACAGTGTTAATGCATTAATTTATTGGTTAGGAGTGTGAGACATTTGGAAAAACTCTGTAACCACTTTAAATTTTATGAAGTCTTCTATCTCCTGCACGCAGACCAAAGGAATCTGGGCTTAAGTTTACTTAGATGTTCAGTTAAGTTCTCTCTGTGCTAGATTAATTTTCACTTGGGGACCTATTGTTCTGCAATTAAAAAGATGCTGTGGTGTCAGTGTTCTAAGTTCCCACACTTTACAGTCAGTCCTTATGCTGATTTAAAGGGATATGACATGAGTGTGATCTGACATCTAATGAACTGCCTGAGGGGATTCTTAGTGTTCAGAGGAAGGAAAAGGTGGAGGGGGGAAAAATGGCTACCAAAAGATAAACTGTTTGAAATGTGAATGTTTCCCTGAGTATCAAGGCTTTCAGACTGCCCTTAAATGCAGTGTGCTTGGATGCAGGTGTTGCAATAAGACCCCGCTGGAAGGGTGTGCATAGGATGACTGGAAGGAAATGGTTATATCTAAACCGTTTTGCAGACTCCTCCCAGTTCCACAAAACACATACCTTTGAAAAGAAAAATAATAAACACTCTAAAGAGTGGCTGTAAATTGAGAAGCACTTTTTTTTTTTTTCCTTTTAACAGTTGTAGGCAATAAAAATAGATTGACCTTCTAAAGCTGCAAGGCTGACCTTTACAGTGGGGTGCAGTTAACGAGCTGGGTGCCGAGAGGCCTGAAGTAGTAACTGTCCCGGGTGTTCTACGCTGCTAAGCAATGGTTGGGCTGTCTGGTGGCAGCAGCTGCAAGGCAGAACGCTTCAAAATCAAGCTGGTACCTTCTCGGTTTGGGGTTCTCTTAAACCACCTTGGCCAAAGACACATTCCCGGAGTTTGTACACCTGCCCATATACTCTACAAAGCACTTAAACCCAAGCTGACATCATGTTTGTTCCAGCCTACGGGGAAGGAGCAGGCTGCGGGCACTGTGAACCCCTGGAGGAGGAGGGAGGCGGCAGAGCTGGAGTGCTGAGGGAGCTTAGCGCCGCCGCCACCTTTCCGTCACGGCGAGGAGCGGCTGGGCCCAAAGGCGTCGCAGCCTTTAAGGTCAGGTTTTCCTCAGCGCGCTGCCCTGTAAGCCGCAGGAGCTTGGTTTCAAATGCCCCGGCCCCCTCGGTGCGCAGTCCCTCCTGCTGGCACGCACACGCTGCGTACGAAGGCGCTGGCTGGGCTACGGCCGCCCACCCTGCGAGCCCTGGGGGGCNGGGCCGGGCCCCGCCGCCTCGCACAGCTGCCGGGGCGGGCCGGGCGCTCTCGCGGGAGCTGCGCCGGCGCCGCCCGTCTCCGTGCGCGGCCGCGGCGGAACCAATAAAGTTTGTTTCAAAAAAGGCGAGGAAAGAGCAGGAAGAAAGCGGTCCCACCGCTCGCGTCGCCGCTGCTGGCGAGTGCGTGAGGGACTGTCCGCCCGGCCGGCCCGTGGCTGTCGCAGCAGAAGGGGGCAGACGGAGTGCTCCAGCCCCCGCGCCTGGCTTCTCTCGGCCTCGGCTACCGTCGCCCTCCCCGGGGGGCGGGGGCTCCGCCGGC